>PVKB01000095.1:1173340-1203463 GCA_004027205.1 Ctenodactylus gundi | reverse complement strand
TTTTTTTGCTCATTTTCCAGTAGGGTCTTTGGTTTTGAGAGACTTCTTTTTCTTCAGTTCCCTGTGTATTCTGGTTATGAGCCTCCTATCTGAGGTATTGGTGTTGAATATTTTTTTCCCAGTCTGTTGGTTCTCTTTTTACACTGTTGATAATTCCCTTTGCCATGCAGAAACTTTTTAATTTGACATGATCTCCCTCCTTCTGGCATGCTGTGGTGTACTTGTTTTCATGATACACCCCCAGACTCAGGCAGCCCACAGCCAGGGTGTGCACTACAGGGTGCACTAGGCTCCCTTCCTCATAGTGTACTGGGGCATGCTTGTCTCTGCAGCACCGGTTAGTGCCCCAGGCCCCAGCACATGCTACTGGGTGCAGAGGCTACCCTCCACTTAGTGCATTGGCGCTGGCTCTGACACCATGCAGCTCTAGGCCATGGTGCACACTACAGGGTGCAGAAGGTTTCCCTCCTAATTGGGCTCTGGGGCGTTCTTGTCTTCATGGTACCAGCGCTGGTCCTGCAGGCCAAGATAGAGTACCCAGGCACAACTGAGAGCACAGAGAGATCCCCTCCCCTTCTCTCCATCTTTTTCCAATGATGTGGCTATTAGCCCCACTGTGGTTTGGCTCGCTTGTCTCTACAGCACCTTGGGCCTTCCATGTCGGAGAGAACAGCTAGCCTCACCATCCTGCTCCGGCAACTGTCGTGATGCCCATGCACAGTCACACAGAGCTCACAGCTAGCTGTGATCTCACTTCTCTTATTTTGTGGCATGCCTGATAATGCAGAGCGCTTGTCTCTGCAGAGCTCCCATGCCTTCCACGAGCGTGAGGACAGCGCGCCTCCCCATACCATGATAATCCACCTGTGATTTTACCTCTTGCTCTTGAATTTTGATATAGTCCTGAGATGCACTATTCTCTAGCTACTTTCCTCCCTCGTTGACTTCTTTTGTCGTAGTCTTCCCAGAGTTCCTTCTCCAACATCATCTTGACTCTGCCCCCACCCCATTCCTGTTTCTAAATTTTAATGGAAGAGTTGAAAGCTGTTACAGATATCATATAATGTACAAACTTCCCCAATTTTATCTTTAGTTTCTTTAAAATTTTTTTCTGACTTCTGATAAAATAAATCTAGTGCTAAAATAAATCTAAATGTTAGTGAGAAAGCTTTGAGGAGTTTATATACTGCAAGGAAATAGCTGTTACTGAGGGCTTTCCACTTCACAGATGAGGGTTTCATCTTCCAGAACAGGTCTGAAGTAAGCTAGCAGGACAGCAATTGGAAGGACCCACAACAGCGACAATTAGAAGCAGCTGGGAAGGGGCTGAAGAACAGGAAAAGGTGTGCAATTGAGGAGTCTGGGTCTATGTAGTACAGGGGCATGTGGACCCTAGCACGCTAGATAGCTGATGTGAAGACTGACAGGATTTCAGAAATAGATTTAGGATATTCAAAGCATAAGTTTCGGCAATCTGAAACACTCTTTGGTGTTGGAACTAACTCTCAACACGTTTGTAGCACTAGCTACATATGATCATGGTGTCAGACTCTAGGAAATTGCATATGTGATTCAGTATGTATGACATGTATAGGTACAATTTCATTTGCCATACCTGCTTTCTACGTTGTTTTTTCCTTGCCATCTCTTGTTTCAAACGTCATTTCTTCGGCCCTTGTAGTAGTTATTGACTGCTTTTGAACACTCTACGTCCTGCTCCAACCTACCAAAATTGCTTTCACCAGACCAGTATCCGACATCGCTACCTTTCTTGCTCATCAACATGTACCAAGGGAACAACAGCAAGGGGAAGGGGTTGTGTTAGATTCTGCAGGAGGTTCAGAATTGGCAGGTGGGAATTTTGCTCACAAATTGATTAGTATATTTGGGAGAATATATAAAAAATAACAGCTTAAGCTATTATTTTATGCATAACAAAGGGTTTATCAAATTTCACGTAAAATAGCGATCACTGTTGCACACTTCCTAAAGGCTAGTTGGTCATGGAACTTGAACAAGGCCTTGAGAGAAAGATGAAAAAGGAGGAAATAGTATTTTAGGAAGTTAGTGATGCCCACCTGCATTCAGAAGCCTCCCCGGCTCTACATTCCTCACAAGATAAATTCAGATCTACAATACAAGGCTGTATCTGAGGACTCTTTATTTATTGCACTCAGCTGCACCTTCCACAAGGCTCTTCACTAATAAGCTCTCCTTGTTTCTTCCTTCTGCTCTCCTGACTCTGGTTGTTTGGCCTTCTCTCCCTAGTATAAAGAAGAGTGCTCAGTCCCCTTTGCTCATCACCATCCTCCCTGTGGCTTGAGGCCTAAGCTCTCCACAGGGCCCCACCCAGGGCTCTCCTCCTGGGTTTGGTCATGTCATCTTACTGCACATGACAGTTCACACCAAATGCAGCTCACAGCACAAGTCTTGAAACACAGGAGTTGTACTATAGTCAGTAAGTGCACTGATTGCAGGTTTTGGTCCTAAATTGCTATGAGAGCCAACATGTTTATTCTCAATTCATTTATTTATCCCACTGTGGATAAGTAATAAGTAGTTCTCAGCCTGGTACCTGTGCTCAGCATACATTTTCTTATTTACATTTAATAAATTTTAACTCACAAATAATTCTATGCATTTATGGATGCAGTGACATTTAGATATATGCACATTATGAAATGATTAAATAAAGCTCTTAACATGACCTCATATACTTGCAATTTTTTTTTTGTGGTGAGAACTCTCAAAATCCACTCTTTTAGCGATTTTGAAGTACATAATGCATCTTTGTTTCCTCTAGCCACAGAGCCATCGTTCTTGAAAACATTCTTATCTAAGTTTGTAACCCTTTGACTGCCACCTCCCCTTACCTTCTCCAGCTACTTGCGCCAGTCTCTGGTAACTCTGAATTTGCTGTTCTTAGATTCCATTATAAGTCAAGTTAAGTGGCGTTTATCTCTCTGTGTCTTTCTTACTTCACTTGGTACAATGTCATCCAGTCCATCCATGCTGCAGTTAACAGTAAGATTTGTTCTTTTTAAGGGCTGAATCATATTCCATTAGGTATATGTGCCACTCTCTCTCTCTCTCTCTCTCTCTCTTTTAAATCACTCATCCATCAATGGACACTAAGGTTGACTCCATATCTTGTCCACCTATATTTTAAATACCATGACTCTATTTTACCATGATCTCCTTTTCTCGTGAACCCTAAAGTTCACATTATCCATTCTAGATCTAACACCTTTTATCCTGTAGGCCAAGTTTGAACTAATTCGCAACCCTTAAAAATTAGAGAGATTTGTACTTTGAAAAATTGGCAGTTGTGTCATAAGTTCTCTGCTTCATCCAGTGGCAATAATGTCCTGTGCAGGGTAAGAATGCCTGTCCAGATGCAGCATGAAGCCTGAGCTTCCCAAACCCCACCACGCTTCCTGCTGCTCTCGGGCAAGCTCACTTCACTTGCCCTGGTGTTTCAATCCTGTATGCAGCTGTGTCCACCACACTGATCTGTAACATGCGTTTTGCCATTTTCATTATGGTATTATTGATTTTAATAGCTTGCTGTGTGTTTTTATTGTGTTCACACCTGGATGAGGATTCCTAGAGAGGAAAGATTGTGTTCTCTGTTTCTTCCCAGACTCTGCCAGTAGGCAGCATGCTGTTACTATAATTAAGTGCTTGATGAATACTTTATTAATAACTGAATGCATAAACGATCTATTCCACCTAGGTTATAGACCTAAAGTCCGAATCCTAGATCAAACATAAAAAACAATGTTACTCTTTGGGTGAATTAAAGACAGCTACAGATTCTTTGACACATCTTGCTAGCAAAAGGTAGCGGTCTAGTGGGCAGTAGTGAAACGAAGCCATGCCAGCCCCAGTCCTACTGTGGAAGAGGACTGGCAGCTTTCCTTTGTTTGGTATGCTGAAAAGTCCCCCTACCTTGTTGGAGAGACAGGTGGAAAATCCCTGATAAAGCACAGGGGAGAGTCCAGCTGAGCCATGTCTTCTAACCATCTTGCTATGGCAACAAGAATGGGAGTCAGACTGTCCAGCTTAGCACCACACAGGAACCTCAGAGAAACTTCAGGTGATGCCATATGAAGCTGAGGAGTTGCTCAATTAAGACCTGTCCCAGTTCTCAACCCTCAAAGTTATGGGACATAACTAAATGTTTGTTGTTTTCAGTCAGCGTCTCTCTCCAGTCCTTGGGAGAATGGTCTTCAACTAAACAGGTCCCTAGTATCAAAAAGCCGGGGGACCTCTGCAACAAGCCATTAGGTTTTAGAGGTAATATGTTGGATAAATGAAACAGAATTGATGTCAGAATTTCCATTGTTTCGCTGAATGGTATCCTTATTAATCTCTTTAAAGCTATGGCGTACACTGAAAATGATGATGCCTTCCTGGCATTCTGGGTAAGTGGTTGAAGCTACTGATGGATGGATAAACCAACATGGGGATGGCGTGTCTCGGGCTGAGGAGAGTTTGTGTCTTTTGGCATATGTACTAGTGAGGGTGAGAGTGCGCACTCCGGTTACGTACAATTCTACCGTCGCAACCTTCAGGAAAGGAAATTATGAATAATATCTTGCTCTCTTCAACAATTTACACAGGTATTTATCCATTATTTTGATCTACGTAAATAATCTGGCCACGATTCTGTATTTTACAACTTCTGCAACTGTTATGTTGGGGAATATAGAATCTGATAGCCTGTAAGAAAATTTTTGTTTCAGTTGCCAGATTCTAAGAACCTATAGGCATTTAAAAAGGGTCTATTTTTAGTAACATCTTACCTGCTTCCCAAGAGTCTGTTTTGCATTCATCACTACATTTGCTTTCTACTCTTGTTACCATGTTATAATATCAGTTTCCCAAAGAACTATTCTGAACTAGTCTCAGTCATGTTTCAGTTTTCTGTTGCAAAACTGGGGAGCCAATTAATTGGTAACAATTATAATTCAAGCTCATTTTTCAGAGAAATATAATCTAGACTTAATCAAGGCTGGAAAGACAACTGGACAGACAGGTGACAGTTACTTCATTAATTTCTGATGCTTTCCCCTCACTCAAAACAAACAGGAATGACTATATCTAAGTTTTCTCAAAGAATAACTTATACACACTTCAGTCTGGCCATTTCATAATATAGTTAGTGATGATATGAATACAAGAATGCAGGAAGAATTTTAAAAATATGTTTAGCTCCAACTGCCACACAGGTTTAAGAAGCCACAGGAGTAAGGCTGTGTGGTGCATGAAGACGACACATGATGGAATATGAATACTTGAGACCTCTGGAATTATTTGCACATGATTTCTAAAAGGAAAAAAAAGAGGAGGGAAATATTATTTACATTAAATCCATTAAATCGATTTGAAAAAAGTGCAGATGAGAAATTAAAGACTCATGATGAAAGAAAATAACGAGTCCAAAGGTTTTTCTTCTCTGTCAAATCTATGCTAATTAAAACAATCTCTAAGCCCATCAACAGAGGAAGAGGATGAACTAAAGAAGATATGGTACCTATACATAATGGGATACTACACAGCCATAAAGAAAGACAGATATGAAACATCTGAATGATAATGGGACCATCTTGAGTCAGTGGTGTTCAGTGTCACAGATCAAATGCTAAGAACTAACCATAGACATCTCTTATGAAATACAAAAAAAAAAAAAAAAAAAAAAAAAAAAAAAAAGGCACAAGAAGGTCCCGATACAGGGGACAGGGAGCAGTGGACTCCCTGGAAAGGGATGAATATCTGAAAAGTGGAGTAGGGCATGGATGAACATTGATTCCCCAACCCTATGTTCTTAACATGTCATATAATTTGGAATTTATGTGTAAGTATGTATAAAAAGAAATAAATATACAAAGAAACCCCTCTACCCACAAGTGTTCCAAAAGTCTGAGTTTTGGGTAGAAGAGAAATTGCCACCAGGTCTGTCTTCTTCTTCTTCTTTTTTTTAATATCATGACTACGTCTTATGACGTCAGAGAATATCAAGGAGGCAAGGCACAGAACAGGCTGTAGAGAGGGCTGAGTACTCACAGGGAGGTGCAGGGTGAGAGGACCCACTGCGGTGCTGTCTGGGGGCTACCCAGTGAAAGCGACCAACACTTGCGGCTACAGTGACTGTTTATAAGTCCCCTTCAAGTTAGCTGCATGGAATGCAATCCATATCAATAAGGCTTATGTCCAGGGGCTCTACAGTAATTTTGCTACATGTTCTTTAGGGTGACTTTACCTGTACATGTGTGTTTCCATACCTTTTTGGGTTTCCATATGCATGAGCTCAGACCCTCTCTACACAAAGTGTTTGCTGACCCTGTGGGTGGAAAAAGATACGTAATTTCCAGCATTTTATGACCATCTCAGTTCGCCCTCTTCCAACCTTTCCTACTCATAGCTACCTACTTAACTGTCTTACAGATATGAGTACCTTTATCATAATGCTAGATGTGCTATAGTGGTGGCGTGGACAGTGTGCTGGATGGAAGACATAAAAAATAACGAGTGGGAGAGTTCTCTGCAAACGAGCCTGAACCTCCGCAGGGCAGTTCCTTGTAAAGCTAGAAGAACGACATTTCTGCAAGAGTTTTACTTAAGCCAAGATGCAGAGGAAGGAAGAAGAGACGTGTTGAGGATGGCAAGAAGGAGTCTATGTGTATCTGTATGTCAGATATGGCTTAGTCACAGAATGAGTTAACGATGTGTGGGGCGGGAAGAAATGGGGTTGCCATGGCTTGCAACTTAACCTAGTGTTTGGAGTCAGATCATGAAGGGACATGTACATCAGGCTGATGCATCTGGCTTTTACCATGTAACTACCGGCAGTGTTTTAAAGCAGAGCGTGTGCCATGCTCACAGGTATGGCTTGGAAAATGCCACTCTACATTGCTATTGAGGGGAAGTGATTACAGGGGCTGGCTTTGGCGTGATCGTTACAGTTGCCCTTTTGTGTGCTTTGGGGTGATTATTAGACTACTTTTTCACCAAAGACTGGTGCACCAGAAAAATAAGTTTGGTGTTTTGTTTTTGCCCAAAACAGTCTCCTTTAGCACCAGACAGGGTGCCTGGAAGAGGGCAGAGGCTCAATGAAGATCTTCTACATGATTCAAATGACATAATATTACTGTGAACCAGGCATAAGTTGAAGTGATAACAGGTAACAGGACAGAGACTTGGTTTTCCAGACATCCAAACTATGGGAGGATAATCCTAAGAAAAGTGGCAAAAGGAGGGACAAATACTCAAAGGCTCTTCCAAAGTTTCTGTGAAGGGTGACCAGGGAAAGGGCATCTACCACACAAGCCAGGAAACAGGACAAACTGTGGGCTTTTGGAGAAGGAAAGATCACGACTGCAGTCTGACTATGCATTTGCGATGCCCTCAGGACATTAAGGTAGAGCTACCATGTGGGCAGGAGGCAGAGTGTCATTGTAGGAATAACTGAGATGTAAGAGGACTTTGAATTTAGGCTTTGACATTCATCAGTATATGATGTAGGTGAGTCACTGAACTTCTCCTAAGTGTCTAATTCATGACATGGAGATGACAAGAATCTCTGCCACAACTACCTCAGGATAATTTTTATAATGATCTAACTTTAAATGTATGAGAAAGTACTTATCAAGCACATTGAGCTTTATGAGGAGCTATAGTTAGTCTTGTTGTCACTGCCATGAAGGACTGCAGTATACCCCTCAATTACAACATGATACCAGTCAAGTCAAGGTCACAGATTTAATGCACAGAGGTCACTTGCCTTGAGAGAACTGCAGACAAACTCCCTACTTCTGGCTAGCAGTCTCATGACTAGGTAAAGCACAAAGTAGTCTATGCTCATCATCAAAGAGGAAAGTCTTGATACTAAAAGGAGCATATTAGAAGAGATATTAACATGATGAGTAGGATGTACATCCTGTTACTGGTGATCAAAAAACAACTAATACTCAAATATATTCTCTTGACAGTCTGTGGAGTCCTTCTTCAGAGAAAGACACAAATAATCTCTTTTTTAAAAACGCTCCCTTATTTCTAAGGTTGACACTTTCTTCAGCCACCATCCAAATTTTATCTGTATCAGGCTCAGTGCTTGACTCAGAGGACTGAGTGAACCTTGCTGTTTCCTGTATCATTTGGATTTTTCCCTGGAAGACACCAACACACGGAGTACCCATGATCAGAGAATATTTCGGCGCTAGGATGGCTTGTTACTTCTCTATAAAAGTCTGGTGAATAAGAGCTCCAAAGCATTCCCAATTCAGACAACTGATTTCAAAATTCCTACAACCTAATACCACAAGACCCTCGCCTTGACACACAGAAAAACTTGCTGGAGACAATCTTATAACTGAGAATTGCTCCTGTCCTCAGAATCAGTGTTGAACACGGATTCCTTCAGGGATAGAAAAGTTGAGTATTTGAGAACAATCAATAGGGCTATATCTTTTGCCTGTCTCAAGTTCTTTGATGTGATATAAAAGCAATAATGTGCCCGGGAATGAACTCATAAACAGTTATTCGTTTTACAGCATAATAAACGCGTGACAAGATTGAGTTGGGATTTAGGCAGAGATCCGGGCTAGCAATAAGGAGATCTGCTTTTTCTTGCTAACTCATTCACTGTGTCATCCTTTGTAAATCATCAAGTGACTCTTGACCTCAGCTTTTCTACCATGGAAACAGGGAAAGGACGGCATAGCTCAGTAGGTAAACAACTGCCCTGTGCACTGAATGTTTACGATGTGTTGGAATTTGTTCCTGAGATACATCAATACACAGAAAAGCAAACAGAATTCTTTTGTTCGTGGAACTCACTTTCTGTGAGAGGAGACCATGAGAAATAAGTAAATTTCAACACATGGTCAGTACATACATCATGTTCCTTTTTTTCAAGTTGCTAGAAGCTATGTTAAAACAAGTGGAGGAAGTAAAGTGAATTTGGAGCTTGAGGATGGGTGGGGACATGCTGGTGGCTGGGACTAGAGAGACTTGGGTTCTAATTCTGGTTAGTAACTCTTCTGCCTTATTACACCTGTAAAGAAAACAATAAACTTGTGTCCTGTGGCTGTCGTGGTTCAAGAAAGTAAGGGCAAAACCTACCAAACAAACAAATAAACAAACAAAAAAAACTTAGCACAAAAGGTGGTATGTGTTGCTACCCTTATTTTCTGAAACTTCTGAGACTCCTAACCCAAACCCCAGGAGATTCCAAAGTTACAGACTTCAAATAGTGCAGGTGTGCCATGAGCAGCAAGGATGATGTTTTAACTTAACAAAGACAGAGTGTCAGCCATTCGGCTTGCTTAGAGTTGTGGCCAGCCGGAGGAACAGCAGCAAGCCTTGCTGAAATACGAGTACCTAGCAGATTCCTGAGGGACAGACATCTGCAGCCTAGCTTTTTAGTCACAGGATTCAAAAACTGGAAAGGAAAAAAACCAAATAAAAGAGATTTATAAAATTTAAAACAAAGCTTTTTAGATTTTATACTGTCTAACAAGCCTCCAAAGCCTGGCTCTTTGGAGGATAAGTCACCTGAACAATCATCAGAAAAGGTAAAATGCTTCCTCGGGGCATGGATGTGAACAGGTTTGACTTTTTCTTTTTCATGCCAGGAACAGAGCGCTTGTGGCAGAGGCGTGTGTTTCAGCCCATCACTTGCAAAACTGCTGACCTCTGTGGGAAACACTCAAGGCCTCTGGTGTAACTGATTGTTGAGCAAACAGCATTCTGGCACCAAAAACATTTTGGGTTTATATCTGTTTTCATCCATCTTCATTCAATGACATTATCATTGCTCACCTATTACAGATATTTCCTGGCTGAGAATCCATGAGAGGGCTGAGCGTTGGAGAAAGTACTCACTGACACGATCAGAAGCTCTTTCTACATCTCTCCCCTCCCCGTTCCCCACACTTACAGAGGTCATAAAATCATTCGTGGGGGAAAACATTTTCATTGACAAATAATAAATATAGTTATCCCTAGTCATTTATTAATTAAACTCAACAGACCATGAGGCCAAAATCTATGCCTCGTTCATTCATTTATTTGTTCATCACATGCTGAGTGTTATGTGCCAAGTGCTATACTAGGTAGGCACGGGAACAAGAAATGAGAGCTCCCAATTCTGGGGAGAGGTTTCGGCCCCTGAACACGAGGAAAGGTTATCTAGAACCTCAACGATGGACACCCCATCAAGCATATGGAGAACCTGACCTTGCTTCCCAAGTGCTGCTGGGAAGGCTGTGCTGCCAAGCTCCCGGGGCTGCTGGCTCTCAGAGTGGACACATGAGCCATATGCAAGGGAGTGGGACTTGTGCCATGCCGGGGGCGGCAGGGCCATTATGTTCACTAACTGCTTGCAAGGGAATAGGGCTAATGGGCCAGAACTTTTCTGGAGCTTCGTCTTCAGGAGTTCAACTAAGTTCCTCAAAGAGCACGGTAAAGCCATTTATGGAAGCTTATCTCAACACAGTGAAACTTCCTGAAAAGCCTCCCATGGAGCCGGCGGAGCAGATGTGCAAAAAGGGAGGCTGGAATAGTCCCTGTTCTCTGAGTTCACAGGTCAGTTCACAGACAGATAGGTCAAGTGCAGTGTGGCTTGTCAGAGGGTGACCTTGAGATCACTAAAACATGGAAGCAGTTCTGCAAAGACAGATGACAGGAAAAGGATCAGGGAAGGGAAGTGACTTGTGCAGTGAGTTATAGCTAGTACAGTCCCTAGGGGTGGCTTCAATCCTTCTTCATGCTTTGCTGGAGTTGGGTCCAGATACAGAGCTGAGTCAGCCTGACTTTCTGGGTCACAGAGATTCCATGTATATCAGTAAGCACATATTGAGCACTTAACTATATCATATGGGTACTGTGAAATGCTGGTGCATGCAAAATATTCAATATTTATCATCTCATTTAATTCTCACAAACTATTTGTATAGGAAGTGCCATGATCCTCATTTAAAGCACAAAGATGTTGAGAAACAAGTTACTTGAAACAATTTTATACTTACGACCTTGAAGAGCCAGGATTTAAGTACTGGTTTTCTCGGCACTTTGCTATTCTACTACTCTGTTGATTGGGACAACATATTTCTCTTCAGACATATTGAGGCTTCATACCAAATACATATTTCAGCATTGGAAATTATGATGGAAGATGGATCATGGTGACATATCTGAACCAGCAATCATCAGAGGAATTTCATATTCATCAGAGAGCATTCCTCTGACAGCAAGCTGGCTTGTCACACATCTCCTGAAATCTCACCCTTGAAGGACTTTATCTCCATCTGCCCCTCATTCCTTGGTCCATCTATTGAGCAAACGTTTAAGAAGGGTCTTCTAATATACTCTGCACTCTGTAGGAAGCTGGAGAAAAAAAGGTCAGCACATTCACAGCCCCGGGCCTCTAAAATGTCACCCCGGGCAGGCAGTACTGAAAAGAGAAACAACTAGCATCCAAGAAATCTGTGTTTTAACTGGGGAATGAGCAAACTTTTAAGGTCTACCACAGGAGAAGGTACTAGGCCAACGTGAGGGAGCTGAGAACTTTTCCATGCAGATGACACTTGAGTAGGAACAGAAGACATGAGTTTCTTGCTGGGCTTGAGCCATGAGCACGATGCAGGGTAAGTCATACTGCTTTTCCAAGACCCACTTCCCTCATTCATTAGACAAAAATATTGACATATAATTTACTTTTCCTCATCACAACATGACTGAATGTGTGATACAGCTTGTAGAACATTGTATTAATATAAAACATTATGATTATAAATGAACCCAACATCCTCATGTTTTCACCATATAAGGACAGCTCTCAACCTAATAAAAAAATAACAGTAACCCATGATTAGGGAAGAATACTTAGGAAACATGTACCTTGCGTGCAGTAACTAGGGTTTTAATTTTTTGCTTATTCACTAGTTGTCTTTCCCTCCTCCTCTCCTCTCTAGCTTCCTAAAGGCCCCCGAGCCCTGTCCTTCCACGTCCGAGGCACCATTTCCATTGTTCTCACCCCTATGGTGCTGACTATGACGACTAAAAGCTGAGAAGCTACAGCAAATTCCAGGGGCGTCATGAGAGAACAGGAGTTGGGCTATGATTCTTAACGAAGCAAGTCAGCATGAAAAGCATTCAGAGAACGGAACCCTGAATTGGTCCCTCGGTTTCCCTCTTCAGCACAGACCCTGCCCATAGAGTTCCCCTGTGCGAAGACCGCCAGAATGGGAGATTAAGAACAACTGCCCTCCTAGGATCAGTAATGACTGTGACCTGAAGCCCAATTATCTACATTCGCTGCTTCAGACGTTTCAGCTCATGCTAAGAACCACTGATTCCTGAACACACTGGAGGACGCAGTGACCAGTATTTCTAGGGACTCCGCCCGGGACAGAGTGGTTTCCCACAAGTCTCCCTGGTGGTTCTGCTGTGCACAGCTGGGCTTGAGCGAGCCTTGAGGACCCATGATTTGTCTATCCTAGAAGGACAAGACGACTGCCTGGGAAGGAGGAACTCCCCTAAATGCACTGATCAGTGTAGGTTGGACTCAGAAAAGTGAATTTGAGTTGAAAACCAAATGATATCAATGAGTCAGTGAAAGAAAAATTTGTTGTGGGGGGTAGTGGGATAGAGGATTCCAGGTAAAGAAAACAACAAGTGCCAAGTGCAAAGATCCTGAGGTGGAAATAAATTTGAAGTATATATAAACAAAGGACAGAAGGAGAGGATGTTGAGAGCAGTGAGCAAGTCAGAGGAACAGAAGAAGCTCATATGAGTGGGCTTGCTGGTCATGGCAAAGAATTTAGGATTCATTCCAAGTGCAACGGAAAGCTACCGGTAGTTTTAAGTGAGGAGTGAGGAGTATTGGTTGGTTTATAATTTTAAAATATATTTTTACCTTCAGACTTCCCATGAGAGGGCAATGGTGAAAACAAGGACTACAATTAGAAAACAGATAATGCAGGAACCCAGGGTGGGAAGATGACGGACGGAACCACAAACAATTCTTTCCTTCTCTGCGAAGTTATGGAAAATAAATGGGATGTTAAAATGCACCTCAGGCAACTCCTGGCATAGCATGGAAGTTAAAAATGTGTGAATTCCATTTTCCACCTATTTACTAAAGCAGAGAGATAGATTTCAGCTCCGTGGAAGAAAGGAGTTTGTAAAGTCAGACCTGGCCCCAGAAGGCAGGTGCTACTGGATGTGCGGGGTCTAGGACTCGTTCCCAGGAGGAGACAGAAGATGACCTGATATGCACACTACTGACATGGTGATGGCTAGGTGAGTCCTTGTCTCAGTCATTCGTCCATGGCGCTGGGCATAACATTCATGCTGGGCGCCATGAGTGGCACTTCAACCAGTAAGCGAGAAGAATGGCTAAGGTCATGGAGACGTTTACCTGCATCTTGGACTACTGGTTGTTTGCAGTTATTTACTTAAAGTGTCTGTGAGAACATGGTCCTGTATCACACCTTTGCATATATCAAGGTGATTTTTTTTTGGTCTACATTTTTTATTCATTAATTCATTTATTTACTTAGCAAGAATCTATTGATTGACTACTGTGTGTTAGACACTAGGGATCCACGGTTGTAGCAAAAGCAGCAACGTAATCAACAGAATTTGTGTTACTCTTTGTACGACTAGCAGTAGCTACTTAGCCAGCGACTTCCTTTCTAGCATCCCTGTGAAGAGTGCAGCCATGTGACTGAGTTCTCATTCACCGAAAGTAAACAACCTTGGTGTACATACTTCCACGTCTGCTCTATAATGCCTCCCTCAGGACACTCCTGCATACTCCTTTAGCTTTTGGCTGGCTTGAACGGAAGAAACCTCTAGGATGAAATTGAAAGCCACTTATTAAGGATGGCAGAATTCTGTCCTGGGTTGCCGAGTCATTGTGCAGATGAGGGCATTCCTGCTCACCTGTTCACTTGCCTTGTTCCTTAATCTATGCAAGAAATAAAACTGTAGCACACTAGAGCATCTGAACTTTTTTTGGTCCATCTGTTATAGAAAAATACAATCTTATATGTAGGGAGGACAAGATGGGTCTATTTTTCAGAGCTTGCAGCTGCAATGGGATGCAACTTAATTACAATTAACATCACGATAGATGAGATAAACTAATCTTCTATAGTAGCACACAACAGGGGCAGTAGACTATTCTGAGGAACCGTAGGAGTGTTACCTGAGAGGGCAAGCTGAAGGAAAGAGGAAGGTGTTCACATCTGAGGACAGACACAAGAGCACAGGGTGCTGCAGGAAGTGGAGCAGATTCAGTGAGACAGAGGACAAAGCTGCTGGCTAGTGCGGATGCTGCCGGGAGTACGTGGCATCTGCCAGATCAGCAAGGGACACAGTTCCCACCAGCCGACTAGGTTACCATCAGGTGGAGAAGCTCTAGCTTCATGTCAGTAATCACTTCTCAGGCAGATGCCCTGTGCTGTTCCTTTCTTATTTCTGCTTTGAACGAAGGCCCACTGTGTGTGTGTGTGTGTGTGTGTGTGTGTGTGTGTATGTGTGTGTGTGTGACTTCTTTGTGTGTGCTGGGGAGGCGACAAAAAGAGGCAAAGGTGAAAGGAAGGAAGAAGATGGACTCCATCGTTCTCGCTATGACCCACGGCAGAAAGCCACAGGGTGTGTTGGCTCTCAGGGTGTCACCAGCCTCTGGTGGACAGAGCCAATGCCACGGGACGATTTGTGTTGTGGGTTCACCAGCTTTGGCAGGTTTAACAGAAATGGAGAGCGTCAGTCCAACTCCAGTTTAAACAGACAATAATGAAATCCTGCCAGGGAGAATCTGACCAATATTTTGCAAACTTTAATAACTGCTCCAAGAAGCCAAGCACTTGGCTCTACAGTGCGTTATTGCTTTGCTGGACCCACATAGTAGCAGAGAGGAATGAATCTATTTTTTCCCCATTCTCAGAGAATAATATTTTTCTTCCCTTAAACTGAGAGGAATTTGGTAAAGCCTAAAATGTGTTTGTCTTGTTCCTTATTCAAACTTCTCTAAAACTCGCCCATAGGGCTTTGGCACCCACTGTTTCAGTTTACTGCCTGAAATATCTTTTCCTATGGGAAATTGTATTTCTAGAAGCTATAATATTCTTCAGTTGAGACTTTAATTTTTAGCTACAATGTCCCACATTCCAGGCCTTGATCACACAAATTAGGTAAGAAGTTTTTACATGTGCTAAGTAGTAGGAAAATTCTATATATTGTTTCCCTCTGAGACAAGGGAAGTTGACAGCTTTCTGGGTTCCTGTAGTAGAAAGAGGATGGAGGTGATTTTGGAACTTGAAATACATAGGGTCAAACCCCAGTTCCATCACTTGTGAGCTGAGTGACTCTAAAGATGTGGTTTCAGCACTCTGGGATTTGGTTTTCTTCTTACCCACAAAATGAGAAAATTTCTGGGCTCTCAGGTAGATCAGATAAAGAGAAGTTTGTCAAGGGCCTGGGACAGTGCTTCGCTTTTAGGAGACTGTGACTTCCCTTCCTCTAGATAAAGACTAAGAGACGAGACGACAAAGCTATGAGTAGCAGCAACCAGAACTCTTTCTGGGTTCACACATGAACATGAAAGGTCTACGCAGCATTTTATCATCCTAGAGAAAGAAGCAACTTGAGAGTAAAGTGTGCTTAGAAAAGGGCAAAGTGGTCCCCTTGGGGACAGAGACCTGAGCAGTCCAGAAGATGAGACAACCTCTTTCAAACAGGAGCCTTCGTATTCAGAAGCTGCTATCCATGTCCTCGTAGAATGGGTTCATACGACCAAGCTGCTCCAACGTGGCTCTCCTTCAGGACAAGCAGAATGCTTTGGCCTCATCTTGGCAAGAGTGTTAAATGAAAGGTGTTTTGTTTTTGTTTTCCAATAAAAAGAGGACTGGGAAAAACAGCAAGGGAGAAAGTAGGAGAGAACTATTTTACTTCGGCTAGGACTGATGGTTTTCTGACAGTTTTGGCAGAGAGTTTGTACTTCAAAGAGAGCAAGGAGTCTTCCCATTCCTTAGCTTCTGTTGGGATGTGACTCCCTTAAAAGGCCTCCCTGATGGCATTGTCTATTTCCTAAGTTTGGGTTTTTCCTCAACTCCTATCATCTGAAGTTACACATGTGGCTTTGGTTTGCGTTCAGGACTTGCCTTCTCCTTCCAAGACAGGATTTCCTTACGATGCCAGGCACCATCTTTCTCACTGCTGTCTCCCTGGTGCCTAGTACCTGCCCAGCACTTAAGAAATATTTATCAAATTAAGCAATGAACAAATAATATATACTGCACATTGTTTCTGGGTTTTTCTTGAGATAAACATTACAATGATGTAAACAAAAAAATCCATCACTATAAAACAAAACATTAAACATGGATAATTTCTTGGCAGACTTTGTTGCCATTTTTTTGATTTCTAAATATTGCCAGAAGCAGAAGTGATTTTTATCTACTTTATCTTACATAAGTATCCTCAAAAAGTTCAATATTTGGCTGAGGAATTTCAAGGTATGTTTAGATAAATATGCTTACATTTTAAAATTTCATCCCACTTCATGGTAATCAGAAGGTATTATCCAAAAAAACACCTGTCAGTTCATCTTAAAATTTGCCCAATTGTCTCAGTTGCATAAACCTCAAAATCAGGGTCAGTAAGATGTGACTCTAAGTCCATTAAGAAATAACATGCATATTATATACTCTTTAAATAGACTTGATTACTATGAATCATTTCTTAGAACATGTATACTGGTGTCACCAGAGTTTAAACATTTTGATAGAGGAAGAATTGCTTTTATCAGATAACCAAATAAGGGCCTTACTTCGTAGAGAGAAAGAGATGTTAGTAATGGAAATTGATACAGCTTCATAAAATACAGCACAGAGTAAAATCCATGTTGTTCTCCATAGTTGGGGTCACATTTGAAGAGAGGATGGGGGAATTCAGAAACAAGGAAACAAACTCTGGTCATTAGTGCCATGGCAGTCACCTAGGAAACAGGCAAATAACACCTAGAATTCAGAGCACCTTTGAGATTTTCTCCCTTCCTCAAAAGGTGCTATGTGTCACGTTGTCTGTTTACTTCTTCCCTAGTGCCCTGCAACAAAACAAAACAAAACAAACAAACAAACCCAAAAACAAAACAACCAAACAAAAAGACAGAACAAAATCAAACTAGAGGTAGTTTGTGCCTGGAGGGGAACAGAATAGGACATGGTGTCCCAAAGTTTGTTCATTTTTTTCTACATGTGGTGACTTTCTGGACACCCTGTACACTGATTTAGTACTTGCATAATTTTTCTCATAACATCAGTTTAACTTCAAATATTATGACAAATTAATCTGAAGCAAATAGGTCGTTATATTTTATATTTCAAAAATTTTTAATGGGTATAGAGACATTTGTGACACTCTATAGTTTCAAAAATTGGCTGTGCAGGAGGCATTCTCAGCCAGACTGTGTGACACACCAGAAACTGGTCTGTTATTGTAAGGACCATAATCATACCTACTCGCAAGGGTGGGTGTGAGACTAAATAAGCCAATGGTAGGAAACCAGGCCCTCAGCAAGTGCTCTATGAAGGTCAGAAGTCACTAGAGCTTTATCTCTCTATCTGGTGACTAATTTACTCTCATCACCAATTTCTCCCCAAATTTCACACTGCAACGATACTTGTTTTATTAAAATATCAAAGCAGAAAAGCCCCACTGAGCAGCAACATCTCATTTGCAAGCGAATCTTGGTGAAGACCTGGAAATTCGGCAGTTTTGTGCCTTCATAGTATTAAAGCAATTATACCCTGCATTATTAAACTCTGTGGTATCCAGTTTGACTCACTAAATAATAAGAATTAAATACAGCCCAAATAGTAGCACTTTCCCTTATCTGTGAAAGAGTGGCACTCAACAGCACAACTCTCTAGCTAAATTATCAAGAGCAAGGCCTAAATTTAGGAAGGGGCAATTCTGAAACAGTTGATTACTGGATCTGAGATTATAGGTGTTCTTGTGAACTGCTGAAATTGATGAAATAAATATAAAATAGTGGATTATTACATACAATTATGGGAAAAACCTTGCCTGGTGGCTGGAAGTGTTCTGTGCTGCTATGAAGAAAATTATTAAAAAAACAATCACAAGTTGTGCTTACAAAAGGTACTACAAATCATATCCATCTCCTGTAAGAATTTTGATATAAGGACTAAATAGTACAGTATGTTTGATTATAAAATTTCATTCTTATGATGAAAAGACATGCTTTAAGAGATTGGAACCCTCTCTCCTGCCTCATTTAAATGATATACAAAACCAGAAACTCACAGCCCAGAAACACCACGGAGACCAGCAAAAGACTGCCATAACATCATCAGGAATTTCCTTTCTTGACCTAGTCCATTGTAGGGAAGAATCAAAGGGTGAAAAGGATCCTTGTTTGCACTTTGGCGCAAGATGAAGCATCCGCCTGTGCCACTTCTGAGCTGTGAATGTTCAGGTAATGGAGAGTGAACCCAGGGCTTTCACAATCCTTTTTTGCTTTTTATTTTGAGACACGGTCTGAGGGCTTGAGGTTAGGCTCAAACCTGTCATCCTGTTCCCTCAGCTTTCAAGAGAGCTGGGGTGCATCACCATGTTGAGCTAACAACTTCCTTGCATTAGTGCGACACTATTGTGAAGTGGTCACCTGAATTATTCCTCTCAATCCCTGCAACAACTTTTCACAAAAGGCTAGTTCATACAGATTTTTGAGAATATAAAAATTCACCTTTGGAGTCAGATGATCTGGATTTACATTGTCGTTCTTCCATTTTGGACTTTGTGACCTTCGGCAACTGACTCGGCCACTAAGCCTCAATTTCCTCATCTTCAAAATGGAGGTAATAATAGCACTTATGTCTTAGGAATTTTTTTTTTCCCACCAGAGCAAATGAAGCAGTGCTTGTTAAACACAATGCTTGGCACAGTATGTAGTCAGTAAATGGAAGCTATAATTATTACTGCTATTATATTCTTTTGTGCACATTTGGCAAATATTTGCAATACTGATTCTTCTTATGGTACCTACTGTAGCCTTAATCAATTGGATTATGCAAAAATAAACTTTTTATAAGGAAGATATGCTTGGTCAGAGAGCACAGATTTCACCTGCTACTTCCTGTGGTGCTGAAGGACACATCAAGATGAAAAGGTCCAAACCAACCAGCAGTTGACTGAGCTTTTTTCTCCTTGTCCACAAAATGCTGATGAACAGCACTTTGT
The DNA here is from genome assembly GCA_004027205.1 of Ctenodactylus gundi. Classification (NCBI taxonomy): domain Eukaryota; kingdom Metazoa; phylum Chordata; class Mammalia; order Rodentia; family Ctenodactylidae; genus Ctenodactylus; species Ctenodactylus gundi. The sequence goes on along the minus strand of PVKB01000095.1, from coordinate 1,184,185 downwards.
AATGCAATTAAGATCACACTGAAGAATGAATCTTCCATCACCCCATCATTCAATCACCTTTCCCTTTGCCAGCAGATGCCGAGCATGGCTTTACCTTCCCCTACAAACAGCCACCTGACCCTCAGCTCATTAGTCCCTGGGATAATATGCATTGATTTTAGGCACCAGAGTCCAATATTTCTCTTGGATCTGTCATTTTATGGCCTGCGATGAGGTCAAACCTTACTACATACTCATTTCCCAGGAGGTTCTCTCTCTCTCTCTTTCTCTCTCTCTCTCTCTTGCTTGCTCTCTCTCTCTTCTTTCTCCTTCCCTCTCTCCTTTCCTTTCTTCCTCCCTCTATTTTCTTTCTTTTAGTGCTAGGGATTGGACTCAGTGCCTTCATACTGAGCTACAATCCTAGCCCCCCGTTTTTTAAAATTTGAGGCAGGATCTTGATAAGTCACTACATTGCCAAACCTTGGACCAAATTTCCAATCGTCTTTTCTCAATCTTCCAGAATGCTAAGATTACAGGGCAGTGCCACAAGTCCTTACTCAAGGAGGGCATTTTATGATGTGAATGTGATTAGATTCTTCCTCCTTCTTTCCCTTCCCCAGTCTCAAGTCTGTTTCTGGCCCAAACGTTCTTTCTATCTCCGTAGCTGTAAGTCAGGCCTGGAGGATGACTCTCCTTGACCTCCAGAAAGTATCTGCTTCATAACAGGCCTGGGAAGGAAGCTTCTTTCTTATTACCATGGTGTGAGGATGAGTGGCCCTTTACCGCACTCATATCTTAGCTTTTCCAAAGACCACAGTCCTCATTACTTAGACCAACAAGGTAAGTCTATGTGGTCATCTTACCGTGAGGCGTGCCAGTCAGCTTTGCATCACTATTAAAAAAGATACCTAGGATAATAAACCCGTAAAGTGAAAAGGTGTAATTTGGTCAGTTTTGGAAGTTGCATCCTTTTGGGGTGGGGGGTGCAACTGTAAAGAACGACCTAGAACTAGAAACACCCAATTAAGCAGTCAAATAAGGAAAGAGGGAAGTGCCTGGGGAAGGAAATGGGACCTGGTCCTTTAACACATGGTCATTTGGAGGCCATTCAACATCCAAATCATAGTAGGTGCTGAATGGCTTTCTCACGGAGATTTTTTTTAAGGATGATTATATTTGTTAGAAATAATTTTGACCTTTTTGTAGTACTAAAGACCGAGATTAGTGTCTTTGCATTTAGCTATACACCCAAACTACTTTAATTTCTGACTTTGAAACAGGGTTTCCTTAAATTCCTAAGTTGCCTAGGGTAGGCTTGAACTTGCAGTCCTTTTGTCTCAGCCTCCCACAGTGCCAGGATTTCTGGCCTGTTCTATTTGTCCTGGCAACCTTGATTTTTGATAAGCCCTGTGGGATGCTGTTGGGCTGGGGGAGAAGATTATTGATCATGGCTTGGCCACTAATTAGGCATGCAAATTTGGGCAGACAGGTCATAATATCTTTGAGTCGAATCACAAAATGGAGAGAATAATATCTATTTTATCTACTCTTAACAGAGATTTAAATGACAGGATATTAAAAAAAAAGTATTCCAAAAATAGTGAAATGTCTAACTAATATAACCATTCCAGTTGTGATAAGAAATAAGAAATTCCATTAAGTAAGCCAGTTTCATCTAATGCCCTGCCACTCAATGCATAAAACAAAAAGATATGTACCATTAAGTGTGAATAATAACATATGGACAGCAGAAAAGTCCACAAACTATGCTTGGCAAAAGATATTAAAGAAAAAAGTTAACACAAAGACAACAGATTGTCAAAATTTATATACAACTTTGGAAATCTTAAAATAGATGTTTTCTTAAATATACAAGAAGAATACAGGAATAACCAGCATGAAATATCTTCCTCCCACCAAAATCTAAAGCTTTTAGCCATCTAACCTCAGAATGGGGCCATCTAACTAGCTGAGAAGCATTTTCGTTTTGCTCAAACTCTCTGAATATCAAAAATGCAAATTAAAATAGCCAGATAGCTCTCTGCATCCATCAGCTGGGCCAAATTGCAAATCTACATAATACCATGTATTCTGGAAGGAGACAATGGCTCACCCACCTAGGATGCAATCTGACAACATGTAGTAAAATAAGGCACAAAGGTTGTCGGTGGCCCAAGATACTCCATCCACGGTCTAGAGCAGACAAATTCCTCTTAATAGTCCATATGAGGCAACCCAAGTGTATGTCACCAGCAGCTAAAAAAAATGTGATGGGATGTTGGGCCACAACTAGAAACATAAATTATATACACATATGGTAACATGATGACTTCAGAACAGTGATGAATTCTAAAAAAGACTATGAAGTCTATAATATAATATCCTTTGTAGTGATTACAAATACATCTACACTCAACCAGAATAGCATACATTAACAACATACTAATGAATGAGCAGTTTTACAAGAGGTAGGTATAAAGAAAGGAAATGTGAAAAAAAGAAGAAAAAAGAATACAGGAGTCCCTAGAAAAAGCTGATTTTTTTCCCATTGATCAAATAGTATGGTTAATTCAACCTACGCACCCAGGGTGCACAGCGAAAGCCTGAGCACAGAGTATGATTTTATTCCTGTTATAAGTGCAGATGCAGGTGCACACTTGAGATCAAAAGCATTTGTGGTAAAATATTAACAGCAGTTACTTCCAGCAAACGACTTGAATTTTCTTTTTTTATCTGTATAGTCTAAATTTCCTATGATAAATAAGCATTCCTTTTATACTAAGGAAAAAACTTAAAAATTTTAAAGGTCTGTATTGTATTTTCCTGGCCATCTAATCCATACATATGCTCATTGTGACCAGTGAAAAAATTATATCAACGTGATGTACACTTTGGATGTTTGTGTCCTTGAATGATGACACAAGCCTTCTGGTTATTGTTATGAAAATGCAGTGTTGCAAACTTCAAAGAGCTTTTTTGCACTTGTAATTGCCCCCCCACCCCAAAAGAATTTTGCATCAAAATGAAAAAAAAATGGTACATTGAGACATTGATTTTCTCTCCATGGCTCCTCAAAAAAGCTCAAAATGGGGTGGCACGTGTCTCTAGAAGCCATTACACCTTGCTTCTACTATAAGAAATCCACTGGCAAAGTATCTGCCCTTTTCCATTCTGATGCCAAAAGCCATAGGCTTTGTTTGTTTGTTTGTTTGTTTTATGTACCAGGATTCTAGAACATTTGCAGTTCTTTTCATGGGCTACTGTTTTCTGTAATCTTTGTAGGAAAAACCAAGGCATTCGATTTTATATAGGAAATGAATATATAATGATTACTAAGATTGGAATTCATCTAAGGGAGGAATTATCTTTGGTAAACTTGATGAGATCTGCGGAGTAGAAGGGGACTTCTAGTCAAAAGGAATACTGATGGTAAAATATCCTGAAGTTGATAGGAAGAGGAGATTTCATTTGTGCCCGAACAGAAAGTAGAGGTAAAGGAATAGACAGAGAGAAAATAAGAGGAAGTGTGTAAGCTGGAAGAATAACTGAAGAATAACTCTAGGGTAGGGTTTTATAAATAGGGTGTCCAATGATAAATTTCAAGTATCCAAGGTCTACACACCATTTCCCTTTCTTGCCATACATTTTCAGCAAGCTTTTAGAAACAGTATATGAGGCTGCTGTTTCTCTCATAGAGGCGATGTGCTTGGAAGTACAGGCCCAGAGTAAGGGAAGGCCCTCTGAACACCAAAAGCCCTTCACAGTCTGCAGCAGTTTGGATTTTTCACATTCATCCTATCTAGGGCTCCAGAGTGACACGGATTGGCAAGTTATATATTTTCTCCTTCCCAGGGCACACAACACCATGGTATGTAAAGGTAGTTTGACAATTGCCTTTGTGGGGACCTAGACAAGATATCACAGATTACTAGGAAGGTTCCTATGATTAGGCACTGGGAGGACAAACAAGCTTTTGGAAAAGCTCATTCAGTAACATGAAGCTTCTTCAACACTCTAAATCAGGACTGGGGTATAGATCAGTAGTGGAATGTTTGCTTAGTAAGCACGAGGCTCTGTGTTCAATCTCCAGCACAGCAAAAACAAACCCAACTAACCAACCAACCAACCAATCAACCAACCAACCATTTAGCATGGATCACCTGAAGATTGGAATTAAGAAAGCACCAACATTAGGCATTCTATTCAAGCATTTTGGTTGATGAAGGAAGAGTAAAGGAGTGATGCTGATTGGCCCTGAATGCCCCTGGCACGTTACAGAGCTGATCTTACTCAACTTCTATTAAAAACCTAGGTCATGGATATTAGTATCCTTCTTTTATACAGGAGGAGGCTGAGCTCAGAGACACTAAATCACTTGCATAACATCTCAAAGGGTTGAGGAGTGGTGGTACTAGGATTTGACGTAGATCTCTTTGCAATGTCTAGTCTATTTCTACTCTGTTATACGCTTCCTTTTGTAGGAACAATCAAAAGATACATAGCAGCTGTCTTCAGGGAATATTTAATAAAAAAAGGACTGACTGGCAAATCGATCTCTTTTGATGTTTCCATTGTTTCTGGTGATGTGTTCCTATATTTATCATAAAATTTTGCCATTCTAAGGGAAGCCGTGGAACATTTTTAAATATGTAACCTTTCCAGGTTAGGAGGGAAGAGAGTGTGGGTAGTGCCTATTGTAGGAAATCTATAATATGGGAAATGGGACCCCTCTCCCCATTAGGTAGAAGGCTTTATTGATTGGGAGGATAGAAAATAGCTATAGTGCGGACCCTTAGAGCTGAAGAAGAAAGGTGAACAAGGACAAAGATGTGGTTTTCAGCTCAACGTAGATTGTTCCCTTTAGCCAAGGAAGTGTGTATTGAATATCTACTACAGCAAGCACCGTTCCACATGCTAGGAATCCAAAGATGAATGTGACAGGGGATATGTGACTATTAGGAGTTTAGTATAAGTGGAGAATATAGTGCATACTACAGGTAGCCTCCAAGTCTCCCTAACTCTGTCCCTCATCCTGTAAGAGCCTGAACTTTTAGACATAGAGTCTCAGCCAATCATCACACTATCATCTTTTGAATCAGTGATTGGTTCAGGAATGAATATCAGTCTAGTTTTTTCACTGATCCAATAAGAGGAAGCTCAGAGCTTTTCTCTCCGGGACAGGGAAGAAAATTCCTTTTTCTTCTTTCATAAGAGTATCAGTGAGAAAACTTGTTCTAGCAGCTATAGAAATAATTTATCTACTATGAAAGAATTAATCCAAGTTAGGGTCAAGAGAAACACAGAAAAATGAAACTCCAATAATCTATGAACTTTTGGGTCACTCTGTATTTGAAACCAACATATCTCTTTACAATTTATATGTACTGATATATTACAATTTGAATTTCCTGTAACATGCAGAAAAATATTTCAAGAAAATATAAAAATAGTATCATTTGCATATTAAGTGGTGAATGCTACAACACATATATCAACAGAACAATAGAAAATGTTAGGGTAAAGATACCAACCTCACCTCTGAAATGGAGGGATATATTTCTACAACAATGATGATTTTAGCTAAGTTTTGACAAATGGACTAGAATCTGGAGGGGAGGAAACTCTAGAAGAGGGGGCATAATGAATAAGAAGAAGAGAGGCCAAAATTATACAATATTTGTGAGGAATTCACCCGGGTTTAGTGTTACTAGATAGTAAAATATGCTTGGCTGGCTGGCAACACGTTGGAGAAGAGCTTGGGCTTCCTTCAATAGATGAAGAGGTCACATCATTTTAGGCAGTGAAATGGCATGTCTAGACTTACATATGGCTGCATATGGAGGACTAAAGAAGGTAAGTCTTGGTGCTCAGTTGGAGATTCATTCCATCACCACTCACTACACAAAACGGTGGGGAGAGTACACAAATACAATAAACAATGAGAAAAACATACACAGTCCCTGTCCTTGGGGAGGTCATAATTGATTGGAATTGTTGAAAAAATTAATGTGACAGATTGTGCTATAGTTTGGGTCCTGACTGTCTCCCAAAGGCCTCTGTGTTAAAGGTGTGGCTGCCAGCCTGTGGCATGACAGGTCGACACTGGAACCTTTAGGAGGTGGGGACTAGTATAGGGAAGCTAGGTCTTGGGGGCGTGCCCTGGAAGGGGATAGAACTCCAGGTGTTCCTCTTCCTCTCTTTGCTTCCTAGCCCCAGGAGGTGAGTAGCTTTGTCCCACTTTGACAGGATGTCCTGCCTCACCACAGGCTCAACAGCAATGAAGCCAAGACACTGGGGACTGAAACTTGGGGTAAAATAGACTTTTGCTCCTTATGAGTTGATTATCTCTGCTATGTTGCTACAGTTACAGAAAGGTAGTTAGCACAGATGTAACAGGCAGAATAAAACAATGCTGTTGGCCAGTTGCAAGTGGGATATATGAAATTCAGATAGAGTAGGAAATGTGCTTTATTTACCTCAAATGTAGCCTAATTCCAAAAGACTAACTATTTCACTACACCAAATAACTACTGTGTGCTGAGCTTCCTTATTTGAAATCATTGGGACCACAGTGCCTTTGATTTAATTTTTTTTCACATGTTGAAAAATTTATATGTAGATAATGAGATGTCTTGGGGATAGAGACCACGTCTGTATGGAATTTATTTATTTTTCCACATATACCTTATATGTGGTAGGTAATTGTATACAATATGGTGAATGTACCTGCATTTTGATTGTGACCTGTAACTTGAGGTTAGGTGTGGAACTTTCCACTCATGCCATCTTGGTGATTAACGGACTTTAGATTTTGGAGTATTTTAGATTCCAGACTTTATGATTAGGATAGTTCAACCTGTATTCCATTTTTTTCCTCATACTAAGGTATTATTTGGTTTGATTCTCACAGTAACAATGTCTTTCTTCGTTACTCCACATTGCACATAGATTCCTACTCTTTCTCTTGGCTAGTCGCATGTTAAAATGATGGCTCTGACTATGGAAGGATAGATTGGTAGCCCAGAGGACAAACTGTTGGCTACCAGGATGGACTGGCAGTGGCTACATGGATGGTGGTGTTGAGAAGAATGGTAAGATTGCTCACACTGGCTTCTGATGTCTGCCAAGGGCATGGGCAGGACTTGACACATTATGGCTGAGCAGTTATTCAGCCAGCCTTCGTCCACTGTTTTGGCCACTACTTGATGAAATGACTAATGAATAGGCAACATCATTTTTCTACATACCAAAAGACATACACCCTTCTCCCAAGCATAAGCACAACAAAAATGGAAGTCAAGTAAAGTGTGCTCAATGTTAACTGGCAAAATACCTCAGAAGGTATTCCTTTTAAAATACTCTTTTACTTGCTAACATATACTTCTCCTTAAAATACTCAACACTCTAAAACAGATCCAGTTTAAGAAAAATCCAGCTACGAGCACCTCATTATTCATGAGCATCTGTTCATGCTCAAAGACCATCAGCTGAACAGAATTACTGTTACTGTCAAAATATTAGTGGAACTAACAATTATTTCAGTTTTTAAAAATCAAAGGATACATATATACATATCCCAGTTTTCATCAGCTATAGGTTTTGTTCTTATACATCATTTCAAGTATCCTACACAATAGAATTTTAGCAAGTAAGAAAGGTAATTCTTATGGCAGGTAGCTTCTCACAAAAAAAAAAAAAAAGATGTTACTATGCCAGGATTTCTGTGTACAATCTGCAAGGAAGCAGGCTCTCTTTAAGCAGACCTAGGCTCTAAGACCCTTGCTTTAAGCAGCAGTACTGAGCTGTAGAATGATCTTTGAGGTGGGAAAAATTCAAGATTATGATTCAGTAATGTTAGGAATATCTGATGGGGACCTTCCCAGGTAGGTGTTAAGAGACTATTTGCTGTTTGCTTTATGAATAACTGGGTGACCATCAGCAGGAGAGCCCTCAGAAAAAATGAAGGTGAGTCCACACTGTAGGTGGTGTGGTAGGCTGAAGGGTGACAGGGCAGTATGTGAACAGATTCATGGGGTCTCAACTTAGGTTGAGTTCTTTAGATTCTTAAGTTTTGATACTGAGGATTTGAATTCAGGTCTTTAACACTGAGCTCTGTTCCAAGACTTACTTTTTAAATTTGGAGACAGGGTCTCAATAAGTCACTAAGTCTTTCAGCCTGCAGTTGAACTTGTAAATCTTCCTGCCTTAGCCTCTCACAGTGATGAAATCTGACTGGTACGTGCCACCATATCGGGCTTAGGCTTAGTTTTTGACCTTCAGGACAGCAGCCTCAGCCATTCACCCTATGTAGGAATTGCCTTGATGGTTCCAGGGAGTGGTGTGTAGAAAGGTTAGTTAGGGAGTGCCAACATACCCTTTATTAGCCATCCCTGTACGTGCGGGAGGCCAGTGGAAGTGACATGCCCTGCGTTCCAATCATGACTCCATAGATAAGTTATTTAAACTCTTTGGATTTTGCTCTCTTAATATTTAGAATGGGGAACACAGTGGGGCTCTATAATAATGAAATGGCATTTTATATGAAGTATAAAGTGAGTGAGTAGTCAATAAATGGGATCAACTGAAACTTGTGTAGTGTGGTTAAGACCCTCCCTTAGGTAGCCCAAAGACTTAAAGAATTAAATGCTAGGCAGGCCGAAAATTGATCAAAAGTAAGTTAGTAAACTCTTTTCCCCCATGCAGTGAACACACATAGGGCACGAGGTCAAGCCTGGGAGCTACAGGCAGTGTGAGTGCTTCTCAGGCCTGGCTCCTTTACAAAATGTTGTGTGTGTGTGTGTGTGTGTGTCCAGGCACTCTGAGCCCCAGATACTTTCGGAGCTTCTCATTCAAATCTCACACACTGTTGATCTAATTTTAAATAAAAATGTACAAAAATGAAAATGTACAGAGGTAAAAGAACTGGCCAGCAATGGCAGAGCTTAATCAGGAGGCAATGCTACCTTTCACAGAAGTTGCAGTCACAGATTATTAATGGGGTGGAAGAATGAGACACAGCGCAGTGTGGTTAAGTGGTGGTGGGTGAGTGGTGGAATGAAGGAAAGTTGTCATGGGGAACGTGAGGTCTGATTCTTCCTCAGAAGCTCTGAGTTTGGTCATTATACCTCATTTGGGAGCATTTTGTAGTCGTGATCAAAGAGGCTGGGCAGCCAACCTCCAGTCCACAAATAGCTTTGTGTAGGACCCGGAGCCCTCAGTGAGATAGCAGGGTCCCTGCTGCTGTCACGAGGGCATCAAAGCCAGACCTGCCTTGGTTATAAATAAGGCGATTACCTGGCTTAAAATGAGGTGGCAAAGGGAATCTTGCACCTGAAGCTCCCCTGTCTGTCTATCACTCAATAGACCTCTTTATACCCCCACTTTTGCTATGTGCACTGCAAACCTTTTGCTTTTTGGTTGCTTGTGCTTCAGAAGTTCTATCTCCAACTACTTCTTTCTCGGAATGGAAATTTAATCTTCAAAACTGTTCTGCACTGCTGGCCTCAGAATTAAAAGCGAGCACCTTCAATGGGGAAATTAAATTTATTTGATATACCTGTACATGTATAAAATTGGATCCAGCACCCGTCTGGTTTGCAGACTTGCACAAAATGCTTTTAGCTATATTCTGTACCTAATACCTAATTCTCAGCTGAAAGGGGGCCAACCTCAAAGACCTTGTCGGTACTGATCCCATGCAAGGTGATCATTAGCCAAAAGCGGGCATCATTTTCCGCTAGAGCTTCTCTCCATGTGCCCTGTGTCATTGGCAGCTGAGAAGTCTTCCTTGGGGAACTAAATATTCAGTCCACTGAATTTTCATTAAAAAAAGGAAGGAAGAGACACCCAGGGGGAAAGATACTTCAATTATAAATTTCTATATTTCATTTCACGTTCTCCTTTCTGAAACTCTTTGGCAGGCTCTACCTGGGTGCGATGGAAAGCAGGGCACATGGTTTGCACTTGCTGGTACCTTAGCTTTAGGAAGAGGCTAAATGAAATAAGATTTGTCCTTCTAGAATCCTTCCCGTGTCTTGTGATTTAGCTCCTTATTCTGTAACTGTGTTTTCTTGCCCATGCTCAGTTAAGACCTGTAGGTACCTAGTAAGAAATGAGACTGGGGAAACGGCTAAGGACAAGGGGCTGGGTCCGAGTGCTGCTGCATGTAAGGTAGCTTACGCTGGTCCCAAGAGGACCAGATGGGCACAGGCACGCTTGGGTAGGGAAGGGTCTGACGAACGATCTGGTTTGATTCTCTCTTGTTACAAATAAGGCCTTGTTGTATGGTCCAGAAATGCTGGGTGACTTGCCCATGTCCCAGCTTGTTCCAGCAGAACCAAGAGGAACGCTGTGTCCTCCTGATTGTGAAGCGCTTCTCCACTACAATTAATAGTCACCTGTTGTCCTCACCTTACTCTGTACACCCCTCAGCCCCTTCTACTTAAGTGATTTTGCTCTCTCTCTCTCTCTCTCTCTCTCTCTCTCTCTCTCTCTCTCTCTCAGGAAATTGAGGCCAGGCCTTTCACACTGAGTTACATTCCCAGCCCATATATATTTTTGATTTTGAAATACATTCTAGCTAATTTGCTAAGTTGCCCTAGGCTGAGCTGGAATCTGTGACCTGGCTCCCTCAGCCTCCCATAGTGGTAGGATTTCAGGCCTGCATCACAGGGCTTAGCTACTGACATTTTATTTTATTTTATCTTATTTCATTTATTCATTGGTTTTTTTTTTTTTTTTTTTTTTTTTTTTTTTTTTTTTTTTTTTTTTTTTTTTTTTTTTTTTTTTTTTTTTTTTTTTTTTTTTTTTTTTTTTTTTTTTTTTTTTTTTTTTTTTTTTTTTTTTTTTTTTTTTTTTTTTTTTTTT
>PVKB01000095.1:855288-1173240 GCA_004027205.1 Ctenodactylus gundi | reverse complement strand
TGCTGGGCAATCAAGTCCAGGGCCTCGCCCATGCTAGGCAAGCACTATAACAACTGAGCTATGCTTCCAGCCCCTGCTTTTATCTTTTCCTGCTTCCTTTATCTTCCTTTTATCTTTTCTGCTTCCTTCATCTTTCCCCTTCCCTGATTTTCTCATTTTCTCTCTCCTTCTCCTCTGCTTCACTCTTTCCTTTTTCCCTTCTGTTTGCAGTAATTCTCTTCTCCTCCTCCCTCTCTCCCTTCACTGCTCCACCTTGCCCCTTTCCTTTCATTTACTGAATACTGACTGACTCCATATTATGGGCAATGAGTGTCCTTGGCACTGGAATCTCACTGGTGGTCCAAACAGTGTCCATCTTCCCTGGAAAGAGCAGGAATTGGAGCCAAGACATCTAGGGGATGAGGCAAGCCCTCTGCAAAATGGAACTACTCTGGGATCGCTGCGGAGTGTGGCAACAAAATGAGAAGAGTGTGGTAGTGTCACCAAGAAGACAGAGAGAGGTTCTGTGTAGAAACAACCAGAGCTGACTATGGCTACACCACTGACAACAAGGATGGCAGAGAACAGACAGCCCTTAGCGAGGTGCAAGATCGTCTTGGCCATTGTGGCTGCCCTGGTAAGAGACGGGACACTATATGGATATTCTGTTGTGAACTAGGCAGATTATTAAGATACATGTACACATACCTAAATTTTGGGTTTGGCAAAACTATTCCCCAATCAAGGCCAGTCCCCAGAAAAGGAAAAACATCCGACCAAATGGATAGAAAACTGAAATGCAACAAAGAAGTGATTTATGTGAAATCAAAACCCACTTCCTCTTAATTCGAAAATATTGAGTATCTGCTATGCTCCAAAAATAAAATGCCCACCATGGGAAATAAAACACTGGGGCTTGCAGTTTATAACTATCCCTTCTATTAAAAAGTTCTTCTATTTCAATCTTTTTGAAAGGTTCTATTATACCCAAGAAAATTGTTTCAAATGCTTTTTAGACATAGAAGTTAAAATCACAATAACAACCTCTGCCATAACAATAACAATGCTTAAACCATAGTCTTAGGCAAATAAAACAGACTTTATCCATGCAAAAATTGACTACATCTGTTGTAGACAGAAGATGAAAGAGGGTGGGGGAATGGGAGTCATTAAACTCCTATTTTAGAGTATAAACTATGTTTTGAAAAATCATTCTAGAGTCAATTTGCTGTGTCAAATATTAGGCTGGGTAAATGTTTCCACCCTGGGGTCTTTTGGGCCAGAATGTTGACAGGAGGGTGAAGAACAGTCACGAAAACAGTAGGGACGTAAGAGTTAATCTTTCAGCCTTTATTACTGCTGTAGCCTTCTTGGTGGAAACACAAAGGCTCCAGAGATGATGATTCATGCCCCACGGGAAGACACAGTGAGCTCTGCTGGAAGTGACCTCAAGTAGGACCACCGATGTCACCATCCATCTCTTCACTCCAGGCTCTTTGCAACAATAATTAATAAAATGCAACTAAATCATTTCCATTCTTCTGTCCTGAGGCCATCCTTGCTCCTTTTCTCTCATCCCTTCCCCCTCCAATTCTTCCCATGACATATGAGTCATGAGTCCTGCTTCCTGCATGATCATACCATGTGACAGGCCTTTCAAACACACCACTGCCCACTGCACAGCTGTGCTGTTCTCAAACTTCCCCTTACACAGCTTGGGACTTGTCCTTCCTTGGTTCCTTTGGCCCATACTTTTACATCCATCTGTGGTCCCAACCATGTTCCGAGAGCAGGCCCTGCTTCTTTCCCACACTGATCTGAGCAGCGAGAAGCAGTCCTGTTGTCCACTTCCCATCTGATGACCATGAAGCCTCCAGCATGCGGGTCCTTCTGATCAGCCATTGCCAGTCTTTCCCTTGGTGTTTCTATTTCCCTGAAATTCTCTCATTACTAATGATTATGCTATGAACCAGTTCTGTTGAGTTGGTGCCTTGGGAATCCCAAAACCTGATCAAAGTTTGAATTCATAATCTCACAGAATCATCTTCAAAACCATCATACAAGCTGTATCACTGCAATGAAACTAGTATGGTGGGAGGAATGGGGAAACAGACTACAGCAGGAGGAAAACCCACACAAATCCAGATCCAAAAGGAGCCACGTGTATGGCTTATTCTTTATTTCTTGTCTTAGAAAAAAATCATTCATGTGGTTGAGGGTGAGGCTTAGTGGCAGAGGTCTGGGTTCAGTCTCTACCACAAACAAACAAACAAACAAAAAGAGCTTTAATCTTATTAAAGAAAAAAAATTATTTGAGCAAAGAAGAAAAAAAATTACCCTAAACTTTGAGTTCTGGAGATAGATATTATTAATCTGTTCAGATTTTTTTCTAGGTGTAGAAAATAAATAAAATAAGTAAGCAATGTACAGATATACACATGTATATGTTCACTTAGTACATACAGAACTTTTAATAATTAGTGTAAATGTGTGCTCAGGCTACAAATTACAAGTGAGTTATGTTTCAATGATTTCTATTCATATTTGCTATGAGAACATATTTTCTCACTGAACAAGTGCTGCTGCTGGTATTACACAGTTGCACAGGCTAGACCTCAAAAGTTATTTTAACTCATGAAATGTAGGATGAACAGTATCTAGGAGGAAATAGATAAAACAGAATGAGAAATCCTGGTTTCTGATATTAGTTCTTCTCATCCCACATAAAACTCCAGGACAAGTCAAGTTTAATTAAGATTAGTCCTTCTATGTCTCCCTTTTCTCAGTCTTTAAAATAAAAATCATAATTCAACCTTAAAGGCTAATAAAAGTTCTCTCGAATCACATATATGTAGATGACTTGCACTTGCAACATTCAGTAAATAATTACAAGGCAGACAGCACAAGTACTTTAACTCAATACATCTGTTTGGATGTATTTTCCTTTTTTTTTTTTTTTTTTTTTGCCAGAGTACTCAGTTCAATGTATCTTCTTAGATACCTTGGATTCAAGAAGGTTGCAAAAACTCAACCTAGACTTCACAGAATGCCCGGCTCCCAGTCTTGCTAAACTCCTTATCTCTCATTCCCTACCAGGTTACCGACCCTGAGCTCTGCTTGAGCCTAATTTATCCCACACTTCCCTACTGCGTGTCCTTACTCCTGACACAGGTTCCTACTCATGACATGAGGCACTGACCTGAGCCTACGTAATCACCTCCTTAAACAAGGTATTCAGAAGTAATGACAGCTGCTCTTTATTGTAAATGCAAATAAAACAAGGCCAAGTTCCCCGTATGTTTCAAAGCCATTCCATGTAATTCTCGGTCTGTTTGGGAAGGAGAGAGGAGTGCTGTCAGGATAGTGATATCTTCCTAATCCTTGACAGTCCATGACTTAATCAACTACCTTCTGCTACAAAGGTGATTAAAAGTCACCATAGTAAGAAGAACCACTGATGCAGACCAATTAACTGGCTGAAACGTCAAGACTGTAGAACTCAAGAGATACTCCGGGGACTTCTGTGGTTAATGTTGCCTTATTCAAAGTACAAATTTATGGTTACTGTGTTCTAAGAATTTCTTTAAGGACTATCTTGACTCTGGTTAATCAAATTGTCTTAATTTTGCCAGCAGAACTCCTGACTGAAATGACCATATAAAATCTGCACGTTATAACATCCTTGGGTTCATTCAATTCACAGATAAGCCTGTATTCAGGGGCATGTCTTGACGGTGGCCTGGAATCAGAATGGCCTTGGATTTCACATTCCCAGGTGCAGCCCGGTCATTCTTAGCCTCCTTTCTCAAGGTTCTGACTGGCCAGAATTACCATCTGAAAACCTGTCACCTATGGGGACTGTTAAGACCAGGCCTAACCTTGAAAAAAAAAAAAAAAAGAAGCAAGTTAATGCCCTTCTCCCAGTGTTCAGTCATATTGAACACTGATCCCTTTTTTATTATGTACAGAGCCATTTTTAAATGAAATGCTTTCCTGTGACCTTGCTCACAATTCAGGTAAGTGTTCCAGTGAAGGTTGCTTTATTCTGGTGTGAGGGATTATTCCCTGCTACAGCAGACAAAAATAGCCCAACAACCCTGACAAGTGAGCTGTTAGAGATACCAGAGGCTTTAGCAACTGGAGTCAGACAGACACTGAGTTTTCACCTTTTGCTCTGTCCATTGAGAAACACAAGCACTTGCAATGGGGGAAATGAAAGGAGGTGAATTTGTCCCAGGAGCTGGTATGTACTGGGCCATTCCCAATCTGTGAACTTAAAAGAGAACTGCAGCGGAACAGGAAATAAGCTGAAGTTCAGTCATTTCACTTCACCCCTCTGGGACTATTACAGTTCTCTCTTTATCTGTGACATGAAAGATTAGCCTGTGCTTTCATTACCAACCACTTTCTCATCTGGATTTTTGAAGTCTTTATGTTTAGTTTGCCACATTTTAACGTGAATTTTTTCCCCTCATGCTATCCACTAGGAAGTTTCTGAATGCCTACTGTGTGCCTGGCACCACACTACCCTGCCTGGTGCTGATACACTGGACTTATTTTACTTAAAAGATCAAAGAACTTTTTTGTAGCCTGAACTATACCTGTCTCCATGTTACCTAAGAGGCCATATAAATGACATATTGCCCTCTTCATATATATCTAAATAAAAGTAAGAGTGAGGAGGGGGGTGAATAAACACGAGACCATTACTCTTTGAAATGTATGAACTATTAGCAGTTGCTCTATTTCATCTTAAATCAAAGAAACAGGAATGCTGACATGGCTAACGTCATAAAGCTATCCTAATAATAATTGTGATGACGCCACACTTTTGTGGCAGATTCTCTTAAGAGAAATGCGGAAAACTGAGGAGTGAGAAGACCTTTTTATGGCTCAGAAAAACCCAACTTTATCTGCTAGGTTCCTGTACACCCAGGCTGAAGCCCAGGGACTGTGGGGTTTTGTTTTAGATTCAGCCTGACTAACTGCCTTTTAAATTCTCAGCAGATTAGAAATAGCAAATTAGTATACTTTGCTGCTTACAGGAAAATGACAGCTGTCAGCCAGGCAGGCAAAGTGGGAGGGAAAATGAAAACTATGAAACACAGACACAGGGTCTATAAAAGTGTACCAGACTAGAGAGGCAGGCAAATAGCTTTAGCATGTTTTAAAGATGTGATGATGTTGACAGCTAGTTTTCTGGCAAAACAATCTTTCCACAGAGTGGTTCAGATGGAAAGTGAATGTTGAATGCAGTGGTTCTCAACCAGGGGACAATGTTCCTCCATGTGGAATGTGTAGTAGTGTCTGGAGTGATTTTTGGCTATCACAACTGGGGGTAGTAGCTCAGTGGCATTTCTTGTGTTTAGGCCAGGGACACTGTAAGACATCATACAGTGCACGGAAGGTGTCTCCACAATAAAGTATCTCGTCCCAAATATGCACAGTACCAAGACTGAGAAACCCCGATGTAATGGAACATAATTTGGTTATTTGAAAAATTCACTCACGTGGCCCATCTCCGTAGCAGTGGATGCAGGGGAAGGAAGCACCACCACATCTTCTCCAACAAGCTCTTCCTGTCATGGTCCCTTTAGTCTCATTTCATCTCCACAATGACCTTAGAGTCAGTCAAATAGGAGAGCACATGTTTCACTTTAGAGATAGAAGGCTGGATCTTGGCAGGGGCGGAGGGATGCCTCGACTCCCTCCCCATCTCGTGCTTGTCCTACAAAACCACTGTTTGTGAGGCTCACTTATTTCCAGGACAAAAGGAATCAAATAATATCAGTTAGTAATATATATATATATATATATATATATATATATATATATATATATATCTCCTATATACAGTTTAATTTTAATAAATTAAAATGAAGATAGAAGATGTATACTCAGGTGTAGGAATTCTTTTGCTCACAGACACACCGATTTCTAAGCAAGCCTTATATATCTGTATAATTTATGTACTTGACTTTTCTTTTGTCTCTTATATTATTCTTCCTCCTTTTCCTGTAACCCCCAAAAACATACTCAGTCTTTGAGATCCACAAAAAAAACTCCCCAAAATTGGAGCTAATAGCTTTATTTATTTGGGCTCCTAGGTTACTTTGTAAATACCTGTGCAGTGTTAGTTACAAGAAGAATTAAAATAGATCCACTTTGTATCAGTCTTCCATTATTAAACTAAGTATCTTTGTTTTGAAGTATGTATATGTACCAATTCTCCAAGATTAATGCAATTATTACATATCACAAACATACCAATACATTTCAAAAAGAAGAAAGTAAAATCAAAGTAGACTGAGCATCTTAAAGGAGCTCAGAGTTCTGCTGGACTATTCCCTTTGCCTTTCCTGGACTCCTTTCTAACTTTCTAGATCCTACTATGGTCCCCAGTGGACCCTCCTTTGTGTAGCTCTCAGTGGGGATATGTCAAGGGGAAGTACCACACAAGGTCCAGAAAGTACAGAGTGAGTTAGGATTTGTTGCCTGTGAATACCTCCCTGACCGCCATGCTGAGAGGGCAGCATCTTCCAGAGCTGGCTCTCTACGGCTGGAAGGTCACGCCCTTCCCTTTGTTACAACTCCAGACTGTTATGATCCGTTGGGTACCATCCCATTTCCTGTGACACTACCTAACCCGGTGTGTACATTGGCCCTTTTCTGAAACTCTCCTCAAATGACAGAACGTAACTGTGTTTTCCTTCCCTTGTGTAAGACTATTATAAAATAAGACTGTTACTCATTTTAGTATTCCAGTATCTAACAGAGTGCCTGGCCCAAAGAAGAAGCTCCGTAATGTTTGTTAAAAGTGTAAATGAATGGATACAGATGTTACAATCAAATTTTAATCAGTCTTAGGGTTTTTCATTTGTCAAAAAAGCTGCTCTCATCAAAGACTTCAATTTCCTCAGAAGTAGTGAATTATTTTTTGAACTCCGCTAGACACAGTACTACTTATTAGCATTGCTGCTCTTTGTCATTTCCAACTTTACAGAAAACAGAAATAAGGCAACGTCTGGACTTTCCCCTGGAGCATCCCACAGTTCTTCTTTTGAATTCTTCATCACTAACCTCAAACACAAAACAAAAATCAAAGCACGAAACTTCTGTCCTACCCGAGCCCTGGTCAGAAAACTCCCACCTCGGAGGATACACATAATGACAGCTGGGAAGACAAAAGAGGAAAAGGAAATTGAATGAGACTCCATTTCAGCAAAGTTTCCACTCAAAGTGAATATGACACATTGAACGAATGTCAGCCTCAAAGACCTTCTTGTGGAGCCCTGTTGGTAGTGGTGTTTTCTAAGTTAGCAAGTGCCTGCTGTTAATGTGAAAATTGCTTTCAACTTAATTTGGCAACCAAGAAAACACATGATTATTTTTTTCATAGCCATTACTGTCCACAGAACTTTCCTACCCTGTTAGCAATTGTAGAGTTCACAGTAATGATGTCTACTGTCCACGTATAAACTTTTTGTACTAGGTGGTATGTCCTATAGTGGAAACTCTTCAAAGTTCGTCTTCATGACAATACTTTCAATAGAAGGTAAGTATAGTTCTACCATTTCAGAGGGCTAGAGGCTGGTCGCAGACACAGGATTTGCATCCAAGTGCAGTGACACTGAAATCCAAGGGACTTGATTGCTTTGGAACTCATCAAGTTGGCACTCAGTACATTTTGAGGCAAAATCTTTCTCAGGGCACTCATTGTTTGGTACTTGATACTTCGTAACTCATAACTTGCCACCTTTACTAGGTGAAATCTTTTTTTTTTTTTTTTTGGTGCTCCTCATGTTTTGATAATTATCGTGGTTCCCAGAATCAGTCAGCGACAAGGACCAGAATATCACTAGATACCAAAGCCATACATTAGAATTATCCTTCTTCTAGTCAGTAGCCACTGATTCATTATATACATGAAGGTCACATGGATACAGAGGATGTTCTGAATTTTAAATCCACTATATACCAGCTTATTTGATGCAGAAGTGTTTGACTTCTCAGTCTGCTAAGGGAGACATTTCCTAGCCCTAAGAAGGGGTTGGGGATGTCGCCAAAAAATAAAGCCAAGTAAAAAATTAAAAGAAAAGCAATCACATACACTTTCAAAGGTCAATTTGTTCCTTCATGGAAATGAACCCCATTTACTTTTCTATTACTAGTCCAAGAGATTTCCCACCAGAAGACAGAAAACTCAAGGCTCACATAAACTTGACTGTCTCTTTAAACGTTACCCTGCACCTAATATATTCAAAGAAGCTACAATGCAGAACAGATGGGACAGCAGAAAGCAGACGCAGAGTTGAAGTCTAAATAGAGATGAACGATTCTTCAGTTAACAATAAGAAAAAGAGGTGGTGGTGCAGACAGCATGGGAAAGAAGCTGTTCAAGTGGAAGAAAAGCTCCTGGAAAAAGGTATACATTATCACAACAGAGGAGAGCACAGTGATGACTTCATGACATTTGAAATGACATCCCCCTACGTCTTCCTAGGCTACAAAAATAAGCTTGTGTGAAGTACTCAGAGGAAAGCTAATGGAAACCTGTGGACACTCAGGCTACGTTAGGTCATAACACCTGACAGACTTGTAGAATATGGTGTGGCTCTGAGGGGTATTTGCTATACTAAAGGAGGTAGTTAAATAATTTAGAGAAAGAAGATATATTATTTCTCCTGATAAGTTTTATCGCATTAATTCTATTTTAATTTTGTTTTGTGGGTATTTCCAAACATACAAAACTAAAAAGAACAGTACGCTGCACGCACACTTCCTGTTGTTCGGTTTCAACAACCATCGGCATCTGTGGCCTTGCTTTCTCCTTTGTCCCCACCAGTTCTTCTGGATAAAATGTCCTTCTTCGTTTCCCTGTTTGTGCTTATTTCCTGCAGCTACTGATCTGAAGAAAAGGAGTGAAGTGCTCAGCACAGAACCCCGCAAAGGGAAGTGTGCAATAACTGTTGACTGTAATTCTTATATGTAGATACATAAAAAACATTAACAGAGAAAGGGAAAGCTAAAACTTTCACAGTCAAATGTTGGGGTAGGACAAAGATAGGGTAGAAAATTAAGTATTCAAAAATATGAAACCTTTAGACACACATTCTACTGAAGAAAATGAGAGATACCATCCAGGGAGCACACACACGTGTTTTAGACAAACTCTGTTAGGCAATCAACCCCTAAGTTTACAGGCTGGATTTTTATTCATGGAATTGTCTTAAGTGCCACCTAAAGGTGAAATAAACAAAAAATCAAACCAAACCAAACCAAAAAACAAACCCAAAACACACTGATACAAGATTCAAGAAGAAAGCTAAGTCTTCTATAGTGAAGATGGAACAGCAAAGTTTCCCCCAAAAAAGAGAGGGGCATATGTGAAAAAAAATTGGATGTTACACGTAACATTGTACACACTTAGGATATGCCGTGCTGTGCTCTAAGACGGGGAGTACCATGGGAATGAAGGTCAGCTGGCCCCGCCTGTTAGGCACTGCAAGTGGGAGTCACACTGTCAGCAGGGGCTCTGGCAGTAAACACATACAGTCCTCAAAATATCCCCACACACTCTAAATGCACAGAACACCCCTCTCCAAAGCTGTGAGGGGATGGTTTTAATCATGTAATTTGAGACTTCCTTTATTTCTGAAAACTCTAGCCGTGATTTCTTTGCCACTGAAACAGAGCAACGTTCTGTTGCTTCTAAACTAGGTTATGGTGTATTTTCAGCCTCCGGCCCTATTTTCTTATACTGTTTCTTAAGAGCACTTGCAAAAACGAATGCAATCTTCTACCTAACTTTTTCTCTTTCAGGCAAAGGGTTCCCATGAGCCACCCTGTGGCTCGTGTTCTACCTGCACCTTTGCTTGCTCTTGGATGCTTGCGAAATACAAGTGACTGAGGCTCTGCCTCTGCTTCTCTCCTGACCACCCTCCACTACAGGAAGTTGCTTTCTACCTCTGGCCTTCTGCTCGCCTTTGACGAAAAGCATGTTCTCCTATACCACTTTAATGACATAAGTAACTGTGGTGTTAGAGTAGTTTCTTTGTTTTTAAAGCCAAAAAGAGAAGACAAAATTATTTTTATACAAACCATTCTGTGAGCCCTGGAGACCCATCACGAAGTCATATAGATACTCGGAGCCAGCTGTTTTTCTAAAGCTATTTAGAATCACCGCTAGAGTAAAAATCAGTATCGCCACCCTACCCAAGGACGCGCAGTGGGGAAAGGCGGAAGGCTGCCGAAAGACACAAAATGAAGTGTGCGTGAGAACTGCAGTCTCTGGGAGGGTGACATGGGCATTCGAGTTATTTTACACCCGCTTCCAGGGGAATGGGACAAGGAAGGTTGCATTTCCCTCAGCTGCTTCCACCTGGTGAGAGACGTGAATGAGAAAGAAATGACTGTGAGCTACTGCAGATTTGCCAGTGAGGGAAGCTGGGGACTTCCGTTGGAACATGATTGTCCTCTGTAGAAAGGGAGGGGCCACCAAGAGAGTGAGGTGAATTCAGAAAAGTACCTTTCCATTACCACTCTCGATTTCTCCTCACAAGGCCACTGAAAGTTCCATTCCCTGAAAAGGCCAGGGCTGGAAAGCTGTCACCCAGTTACTTGCAGTGGTGATTACTGGAGGGGGTGGAACTGCACTGCATGAGGCATTTTCCTAATGAGAACATTGTGAATCCAGTTTCCCTGGCACTATCATCGCTACTAAGCTTGCTAAGTATTCCCAGCCCTGCTTAGGACTTGTACCTCTTCAAAACATCCACCCCTGGCTAATTGATTAGGACTTGGCCAGACAGCTCCAGGTGGCTAATTGGTAAAATGATATCTCAAAGAGGATTCATCTTTAATTATAGGCATTTGACATCTTTATGTAGGTTTTATGAGATATTAAATACATTTTCACTAGATATCCATTAAAGCCATATGGCAGCCATGAATATGTAGAACAAATTGGGCATAATGAAGTGTTTTATTTATTTATTTATTTATTTATTTTAGAATGGCAAGAGCTACTGTTGAGGTTATTTTTTACAAGTTGAGGACAGAAATTTAGGAGTGTAGGTAGTAAAGACGACATCCTTTATGTATTGCTGCAGGCTGAACAGAGGTGGATACAAGGGCAGACAGAGTCCAAAGAGCAAAGAAAAAAAGAAATTCAGAACCAATTCTTATTCCAAGATGAATATCAAAGATATAAAATAAAACGGTGCTTTCTCTGTGTGTCCTTGCTTTCACCTAATATATCAACTGGAACTAGATTTCTTCTATTTGGGCCCATTCAGTCACTTACACAATTTAACATTTAGTTAAAAAAAATGCCATGGATTAGACCCAAAACAGGCTCAAGGACATTAAGTGATCCATGAATGGGCATCAGGGACTATTCCTTGGATGTACATGGAAAGTTTTTATATAGGATTTTTTTTTCTCAAGACATGGGCGTAGACCCAAAGGATATACAACCAGTATTGTCAAAACGCTAGCCACACCAGCATTACTGTTCACTGCAGCAGTAGTCAGAAGAGTTAACACATGAAATCAACCTTCAACCTAGCTGTCCACAACTGGGTGGATGGATAAAGAAAATGTAGCAGGCATGTACAATACAATATTCTCTTGTCTTAAGGAGAAAGTTCTGTCATTTGTTGCAACATGGATGAACCTGGAAGACATTATGTTAAGTGAGCTAAACCAGCCAGAGAAAGAAAAATACCATGTGATTTCTCCTTTTGTGGAATCTAAAAATATGAACCTCACTGTGAAAGGCAATTTGGATAGACAGAAGAGTAGAGAAGTTGGGGAGATAGTGGACAAAGGTTACAATATTTTGGTTGGACAGGAACAATTACTTTATGAGATATATTGTGCAGCATGTTGGCTTCAGATAACGACAGTGTATTGTTTACTTGAAAATTGTTAATAAAATATATTTTAACTGTTCTCATCACATAAATCGATTTGTGAGGTAATGCATGCATGCAAACTAGATTGACATAGCCATTCTGGAATACACACAAGTAACAAAACATAAGTATACTGTAAATGTACAGAATTTGTATTTGTAAATTAAAAAAAAAAGTAGATCTTCACGTCCAAGACTGTGAAAGAGCAAAACTTGTAAGACAGTGACAGAAGAAACTGATACCAATACTCCATCTTTGCATACACCCTATTCGTTATGAAGGAGATGGCTGAGCAGATACCACGGACACCAAAGAATGGTTCGAGTTGTTATACTGCCATGATTTTTAGACAAAAATTACTGTTATATCTGGGAGATCAAACACTGTCCCAAAGACAGATAAAGTGAGAGATGCTGTGAGAACAGGAACACCACGCGGCTCCTCTCACCCCCAGGCTGGGCTCCCTGCTCCCTCCTCATGCGGTGAGTGCACCGCATCAGCAGCACGCGGGCAGGGTGATTTTGCTACAGAACACGTGGACACGGGGGAGGGAAATTCTTTTTTCCTTTTCGCTTCTGACTGTTGAGACAAATAGTACTTTGTTTTCTCACCACATATTTCAATCTCATTTTTATTAGCCAGTTTGAAAACCTTTATTATGTTAGACAGTTTGTATATATTCAAATATACAGGTCTACAGTTTAAATAATTGAACTGCTGTACAAGGTTTGTTTGAAATATATCATCCTACAATACCTTTCCTACCTTTCCCTAAGCTGATTACCTGCTTATTTTGGTATTGTCTTCCATACCACTGATATATATTACTTTTAAGACACTGACTTCCTACTGGGGAAACAGAGGACTTAACTAGTGTCTTTCCTCCCTTAACATTTATCATAAATGTTCTCCTATCCAATCCCCTTACATCTCCACGCAGTTGTTCTGTTAATCGGCATTCAGTGTATGGAGTGAATGACCACCACAATTCTTTTTTTCTTTTTTAATGAATGTTATTTTTCCAGGAGATCATGGATCCGGCCTGATAATCTGTCTGGTTTTCTAATTACTTAACATTTATATAGCCCCCAACACATCACCAGTGGCCTGATTTCCCTGTTAAGATGTTTTTTCCTAGTTGCTACTTTGTCAGTTTCTTCTTCCTGGAGAACCGTCCCCTGGAGGCAGGTTCGCAGCTATGCATGGTGTGCCCTGTCCCTAGAGAGCTTCCATTTCACACGTTCTCAGGATAGAGCTTCACCACTGAGCAGAGGGGATTATAGCAGTCAAGGAGCTAGAGACTGGGTATTAGATTGTTTCTCAAACTTTACAACAATCTTCTTCATGTTTACTCAGATCAGCACTCTGTAGGGGTAACGCATTTACAAAGAATTCATCTCCTTCTGCGACCCAACATTTTCTCGACTTTTATACTACCACCTTTCTTTTTGCTTTCCACACCTTAAATTGATTTTGCCTTTCAGATATTTTCTTTGCTCTGGTTTCCGTGGGTTTTTCTCCTTTTGTGGGGAACAAGCACAGATGTACACGCTAAATCTACTTTTGTTTTGAGAGTATTGTAGAAATCAATATTACAGAAATCCAAGCAAATACATTAAGTAGGTATTTTATCAACAACTATTTATATAAGACAATAACTAATATATACTTATCTGTGACTTATAAGAGAATAAACAAGGCCTATTCTGTTTCATGTAAGTCATTTGCCAGCTGGATGCAGATATCAAATGTCTTATGACTGTGCACCTTTTTCAGCTAACAGTCCTTATTTTAGGCTTCTGTATATGATGCCTTCTTGGTAGTCCGTAGCTGCCTTCAAGACCCAAATACCTGAGAATTGCCTCGGTCAATCAATACCTTTTGTCATGCTCTATTACAGCTGATCAATATGGACAAGGCTGCAATGAGGTGGAAGCAAGATGTTTTATTCAATCAAGTTTTTGGTCTCTTTTATTGATCCCAATGCTTTAGCAGTGTTTATAAAACTTCTATATTCCTCTCATCTAATTTGTTTTATTCCAGTTAGTTAGAACTGTTTATATAAAAACACCCACACATGTCTTCCTTCATAGTTTCAGACTGAATCCATCAGTGGGTCTTAGACTCATTCTTGCCCTGTTTGCATAACCCTGGGCTAATCACCACCCTTGTAAGTACCTCTCACCTGTATAATGGGAGTTGTTAGAGTTCATAAACTGGACCGGTATTCCATGGGTATTCAGTGGTCATCAGATGTATTTAGTGTTGCTGCCATAATTAAAAAATACTTGAAATATGATTGCTCTTAATTAGATTTAAACTTGAAATTCTGTGGAGAAGAAGGGAAAAAGCACACTCTAGTTTTGTGCAGTCATAACTACTTCATACAGATTCTTGGTCAGACTGCTTCATAAATTCCTATTTGAGGTTTTTGTAGCATAATGATTATAAATTTTTTCACTTCCTCACTAGCACTAACCTCCTTTGAGATTACAGATGCTGATAATAACTAGACAACATAACTAGAATTCTGGGAATGAAAAAGGAAGACTCACTGTGCAGACATCTAAAACCAGAAGGAAAATTTTATGGAAAAAAATGATGTTCCTTTTTTTTCAGTATGCTGGTGCATTTTCCTCTGGGCAAGGCCTAGGGATTACCTACCTTTTCTTACATAGTCCCACTTCCTGAGCATACATGTGTGCTAGCAGCACTGTTACAACACTTTTCCTTCCTCCTGTCTCACTATTCTTTTTGCAATATTTTTATTGGGAATTTACACAGGGTATGACAGTGTTCTCATCTTCCTCTTCTAAATGGTTATTTAAGTTACAACTTTTTTTCACTGTAAACATAGCCCATTGGATAAGAACTGTGCTTCATTTTTATTTGGGTTTTACTTTGGGAATTAGACATGCACAATGTTGGGGGTTAACTTCTAGTATTTTTTAGGGCATGGCCATTAAAGGGGAAATTAATAACCCAATCATAAGATATTTTTTCCTGGTTATTTCTTTGCAAATCCTTGACCATTTCCTAGATCACATACTTGATTTTGTCACCAAAAGACAACGGTGATGAATACACGGATTCATACCAATAAAGAACATACAGCAAATAAAGACCAAATAGCATAGAGGAGAGATAAGATAAAACAGTTATACCATAAGGAGGCCAATGGGTTATTACATCAGTTGAATATAATTACTGGGTAAGTGAAAGATATAGGGCTTTCAAATTTAAATCTAACGGAGCAAGGGTAACTTATTGTTTCTTTTCTTCTTAGACTGAAAAGCCAGGATTCATTGTTGAAATTTAGGGAGCTTCTTGAGTGCAAGGGAAGGAAAAACGCAGTGGAAAAAAAAAACCTTGAAGATCTTTACATGTCATCTGACAGTAGCAGGTTTTATGTAAGTTACCTCATTGAATTGTATTTAAGGGAAAAAACCTGAAAATTTGATTGGACAAAATAGCTGGTCCCCTAAACGGCTTGAGAGATGAAAAGCTGAGGTCAGGGAGATGAGCAAAATGATACCTTCCAGGATGGTCCTGTAATGGGCTCTAAGGTATCAGGTGATAATTACTGTGAAACAAATGGTTAATGCATGGTCTTAACTCACATGAGTAAGGAACCACTGACCCTGGGTCATATGACCCAGTCTGGCCAAGGAAATTGTCTCATTAGGGCTGAGTTAACTAAATGTTTACCAAATATAGCAGGCTAACTTATAAAGTTGATAATTTTGTATGGCCCATGAATGATGTCACAAACATTCAGGTGGCCCTTGGCAGAAAAAAAAAAAAAAAGGTTCCCCATCACTGCAAGGAATGAAGTGGGTTATTCCTTTCTATAAACATTCAGATCCGCCCGTACCCCAGCAAGGAAGAGCAACAAGCAATGCTGACACACAGGGGTGAATCTAGAGATCCTGCTTCAGGGACGTGTCCTGTGGAACAAGGCTGAGTATCATGGGAAGTGGTGTAGCCCTAAAGTAGAACAATTATCTTCAGGACTTCATAGTAAGTGGGACTCTAACAAAGCCTGGGTCCAAGAGACTAAAAGTGGCTCCAATGTACTCACTGTCTGCAGAGTACCCCAACATGTGCCCCAACATCATGCTGGTATTCAACAAACATTATTTCACTTCTCAACAATCAACAGTTACATTTATTTGGTGCTTACTAAAATTCGTGTCTGATAACATTATGTTTAATTTCAACCGACCTAGTATGGGCAGGCACTAAATTTTATGCTTTATGGTGAAAAAGTAGCTCAGGGAGACAGTGTGTCATTAAGAGTGCTCATGACATGGACCTGTAGTTCCATGGAAAATAACTGGGGATTCAGATAAAGGGAAATACAGTTTGGCCACAGACCATGTAAACATAAAATGAAAAGAGTCAAACAACTACTTGCCCATGACATTGGCAATTCCTAGATATCATGTCTTTGACAAGGGAATAGAACAGTACAGGACAGTGTATTCTGTCCATATTTGTATTTTATATTGTATATTATGAATTATCATATATATATAAAATGCAAATATAGTAAATAACAATAAGTGCCTATATATCTATCACTAGATCAAGATACAGGAAACTGTACATGAGTCATTCCTTAACTCCATTTCCCCAGCATTCCTTAGACATAACCAAGATTTTGAATATTGCATTAATCATTTAGTGACTTTGCTTTAGTTTATATATTTCAAAATGTACACTGAAAATTTATAACTTTATATAAACCTCACAAAATACAATGATCCTACATATGTACTGTGTGATGCACTCTTTTGCTCAACACTATTTATTCACATAAACACCTAAAGATATGGTCCATTTGTTTTCCTGCTGTATAGGAGGCCATAATGTAAAGATATCATAATCAATTTGTCCATTCTAAGTCAAAGAATAATTGGATAATTTCTAGCATTTTGCTATTAAAATAAAAGCTACTATGAACATTCTTGTACTTATATCAGTGTGGAAAGTCAACTATGTGTTGACAGTTGAACTCTTGCCTTGGTAGCTATGTCCTTACCTCTAAGACCATTCCAAGTAAGTTTTGACGATCTGGCCTCCCACATATATCCTGGCATACAAAATTTTCTCTAGCCTATGCTAACACCTTCACAATCATGTTGAGAAGGTATGGTGACAGTATGCATCCTTACTTGTTCTTAATTTTAACATAACTTTTAATCATTTTTAACTATCGAAACATTTACCATATGTTTCTTCTCTTTACTAGGCTTTATTTCTAGTTTGCTAGGAATATTTGTTATGAATCACTGTAAATTTTTATTCAAGTTTTTTGGATACTTATTGAGACAACACATGATTTTCTCCCTTCATAAACTGATGTGATGAATTAAATAATTTTTAAATATCTAGCTAAACATTACCAAGGATAAACCTCCTATTCTTGTACAAAATTTATTTTTAAGTCAATTTGCTAATAATCTGTGCACTTCTTAATGGTCTAGGTATTTGAATGATGTGTAATTTTGTCTTATTATATTGACTACATCAACTTTTACAACCAAGGTTACTGCTGCTTTGTAAAATATATTTGCAAATATTATCTCTTTTTCTATTATCTAAAAGAGTTGATGTGTTTTGGAGATGAATATTTGGCAGAATTCAAATGTATAGAACTGGTGCAGTGCTTTCAGTGGGGAAAAATTAGTTACTGATTTCATTTCTTTCACAGCTGTAAAATTACTTAGATTTTCCTCAAAAACTAGTTTTGTTAACTTACGTGAATTTTTAGATTGTATTTTATTTAACTCTTCAAATTTAATTGCATAAAATAGCTTCTAATATTGCCTATTTAGGGGCGGGAGGAATGGCTCAACAGCTAAAGAGTTTTCCTAACAAGCGTTAAACACCTGAGTTGATTTCCAGAACCAAATAGGCTGGGCATGGTGGCACATGCCTGTAATCTCAGCATTTGGGAGGCTGAGATAGGAGGATTACTGTGAGTTCAAGGCCAGCCTGGGCTCCATAGTGATTTCAGGACCAGCCTGGGCTCCAGGTAGAGACTCTGCCTCAAAAAAAAAAAAAAAAAAAAATTGCTTTTTTATCTGGAACCTTTCAATGCATATGTAATTACAGTCCTTATTAAGTTGTTCATATACAATTTGTTGACTTTGAGGGGTCATAAGAAGAATCATATTAATTCATTATCTTTTCCAAGCATCAACTATTGGTATTTGGGGTCTCTATTTTAATAATTTTAGCTACGTTAATTTTTTTCCTCATTACTTGTGGGTTTTTTTCCATTTTTTAAAAATTTCAACCATTGATTAGCTCATTACATTTTTTGGTTCTAACCTAGCACTCAAGGTTATACATTTTTAAGTATTACACTAGATTTTATTTGCTTATTTTAAGTAGTGTTATCATTCAATTTTTATAATCTCCATTATGATTTATTCTTGATCTCCACAATATTTAAGGTGGATTTTTATATTTTCATCTGTCTGCACTCACGTTATATTTTGTAATTGATTTGTTTACATTTTGTGTGATGAAATAGATTGTTATAAATCTGTGGAGACTTGTTTCAGGCTCTGCCTCATGATTAACTTGTATATGTTTTCTGTGTTTTGCTCAGAAGAAAAACAGCTCCCCAGCTGTGGGAACAGTGCTTTCTACCTGTCGTTGCAGCCAGGTTATTCATTGTTTCATTCTAGTTTTCTCTATTCTACCAAAAATCACGTATGAAAATTTCCTATATGATGCGGAACTGCATATATCTCATTGCAATTCTGTCAACCTACTTTTAATATTTGAAGCCATGCTATTCAGTGCACATAAATTCAATGTTACTATAGTTTCCTGGAGAAAGTTTTAAGAAAATTCAGATTTTCTCCTTATCTCTAGTATATTACTTTCCCCCTCTAATTCTACTTTGTTTAATATTAAGAAAAAATTCCTTATTTCCCTGGAATATAAAATTTCTGACCTTTATTTTCAGCTAGTCTGTATCACCTATTAACAGCACATAGCTAGATTTTCCCCCCATTAGGTGTATATATTAATTTAGATTGACAATTTTTTGTCTTTTAATGAAAGAAGATAAATATAGCCACACTAATTTTTGTTGACTGAAATACTTAGATTTGTTTCTATTGCTTTATTTTGTAATATTGGTTCTATGCTTCTTTTTCTTCTATTACCACCTTTCTTTCTTGAGTTCTTTTTTCCCCATTTTATTAATACATATATATGCGACACATAATGTTTATATTGCACTTGAGTATTTTGTGCACATATACATCACATCAAAATTACAAGATTATAACTTTCTTGAGTTCTTGAGGTTGTTTTTCCACTACAACTTTCAAATGGTGAACTGCAGGTGCCTTCTACCTGAAATAATGAAAAGCAGTGCCTCATTTATTTTCCTAATTCACTTACTGAAAAAATGTTTCCTTTTGAACTCTTGTATTTCTTTTTGGGAAGAATATGTAATTCAGCCATTCAGCCTGCTCTCCTGCTCAACCTTAATCCTGCCTGCCTCACCCCTATGGTGAGGTAGACAAATGCCAGCTCAGGACCTCTGAAAAACAAGGTTTCTTACGTTTCTTGACTTTGATCGTAGGTTCTGTCTACCGATGATCTAGCATATTTAAGTTCAAGCTAGGAAAGTTTTCTCTAAACATCTGGCCACTTATCTTGCCAGAAATGGAAGATTATGGTTTAGTTCTGATGCATTCATTTCCTCTCGTAACTCAGATAGGTTTATGGGTCCTGGAATAAAGAGTGGAAGAATTGATTTGTGGGTCTTTCTGGTAAAAACGTTTGCAGAATTTTACTCTCAGATTATTTTCTTTGTGAATTAAGGAAACAAAAGCTATTGATCTTAAAATACTTTTAGCTCACAATGTATATTGTCTTCATATATTTACTTTTATTTCTTAAGAATCACTCTGTTAAATGCTTTTTACTTCCATTTTATAGATGACATTTTCTCTCTCTCTCTCTCTCTTTTTTTTTTTTTTTTTTTTTTTTTGAGACAGGATCTCACTCTGTTGCCCAGGCTGGCCTTTCTATGTATGAACTTACTATGTAGCCCAGGCTGGCCTTGAACTCAGTCTCCCAAGTACTGGGATTACAGGCGTGCCCTACCACATCTGGCTTTTACAGATGACATATTGAGACTACACTTTGAGCTTATTTAATTACTGAATTGGGACTCATAATCTTGCATATCAAATTCTGTCATCCATGCCCTTTCTCTTGTGTCATGCTGCCCTACCCCAGACAGAGTTTTCACTGATTTTTCTCAGATCTCTAAAGGACAATTCTGATTAGACTTTTATTGGTAATTTTCAGAGTAAATAATATAGTTATTTACCCAGCATTGGCTAGAACTCTGCTAATTAATAGTGCTCATTCTGTTAGTAAACATTGTATTTATTGACTCTAGAAAGAGGTCAGATTGTGGGAAGATAAAAACAATAACAACAAAAACCAATGTTTTCAAAGCAACCCTCTGGGTTCCAGTGTCAAGCAATTTTTCAATTATTACTTTTGTTTTTGACCAAATATCTCAAAGCCCTGTAAACCTTTGAAAGTAATCAAGCTTTCCATAAAACTCCTGATGTTGGTTTATATAGTATATCTCATGAAATATACACATGTGTTTATACAAGAGCCCATGTGCCTCTATGGACTATACCTACACTGTTATTGAAAAGCACTTTGGCAGTTCTCATGAATGACCCAAGAGTATCAAAATTACCACAGGCAAGCTAATCCTATTTTATCACTGTGCTTGAGTAACCATGGAATTTACAAAATCTTTCCCATATCCTGATCCCTTTTGAATGTGAGTGTCTAAAGCAGACTTAAGAGAACTCCAACATCTGGGTAACCTAAAGAACAAAGCACAGAGATGGCACATTGTCTGGTTTTCACTGGCCACTGAGTGCTTCTAAGGCTTCACCAGGGGAACATAACCATTTATGCTCCAAAACAGATTGGAAGCAACATTTCTTTAGTTTGCTAACCATGAAGCTGGGGAGGAAGGAGTTGAGAGTTGGAATTACTTCAACTTAAGGGTTAATGATGACAAACTCAAAACTAAGTTGCCCAAGTGTTCCATACTGAAGCTTCATGCATGATCAAAGGAACTACATATGACAGTATAAAGTGAACTCAAGGTGCACTGTTTCCATAGCACATAGCCATGTGCATTTGAAAACTGTTAACACTGGAGGTTTTAAAAGGCTCAAAATCTTTCTTTGTGCAAGGTTTGCTCCATAATAGATCATACAGAAGAAAGTCTTAGTTTGTTCTCACAGTGTGTATCCTTAGCTCTGCTCTTAAAATGAAATGGGTGTGTTTATATAATCTGGACATTCAGTAAAAAGATGATGCAATTCAGTACAATTTTCCCAGAGGAGTTGAAATTGAACAGAAACCAACAGCACATCTGGGTCTGGGGCTGCTTCATCTTCCAGTGCAAAAGTGAAGATGGATTCCAAGTGGTTAAAAATGCTCAAGTGATCACCCCCTGACACGTTTCCCCCTTGCTGGATTGGAAAATGTAACAATTGTTTTTCTGAAATATAAATTACAATCAGCTGTGCTAGTTCTGTTTTAAGACCTTCTTCTACTGATCAGAAAAACAATTTTTTATTACTAACTTAACACACATGGAAAGAAAAATGCCCTAACACCTTCTCTTGCTTTTGACTGGAATGGAAATCTAGATCAAGCTTGGGTGTGCCCCGATGTCTTTTCATATGAGCAAGCGATCTGATGTTACCATTTTTACATTAATGTTTATGATCTGCAGTAAGAAGAAATGCTTACTGGAGAAGTGATGCAAATGCTATTATCCTTTTAATCTTGAGCTTAGTCACCTTTTTCTGGTCTACATTTTGAATAATGCTTTGAAATGTAGCTATCAGGTACAGAATTAAAATTGTTAATTCACCCACCATTTCCTTGTTTTGACATTGTGGGGCGTGTTGTAGGTGCTTTATATGTGTAAGAGGAAATAGTGAGAAGTCTATTTTAATGCTGTAATTTGGGCAGGTGTATCTGATGCACTGTTGTTGATTTTAACAGTATGTTGCTGCAGCACAATCTTCCCTGCCCCACCAACATTTTTGAGTTTTCAACTTTCTGGGGCAGGGGGGTGGGAGAAGCAGCTCATGGATCACGAACAATCTGATTTGTGGGATTAACCTCACTCAGAAGAAGATGGCTACGCAGAATTCTCCAGAGTAGACAACACACACAAATACGTGAACACATACGACTTATGTAGCAAATTTCTCATCTGTAAGAGTTCCTTCTAAAGGATATCCAGAGACTCAGAGTTGACCTTTTTGCACTTTCTTTCCAAGGGCACAAGGACTAGGCCGCTTTGTCCCTCCTGTGGGTGTTATGGGGGCATAGAGAATAATAAATAAATAGAACGCTGTAGGCTTCATTCTGTGGCAAGCACTCAGATAACAAGATCGGTAGCCAACACATTTTCTTTAGCTGAATATGACATTCCAGAGGCAAACCCCTGTGTCCGTGATAGCACAATGTCCTCATTCTCAGTCAAAGTATATTTTCAGTCCAGTTGTTATGGTGTCACTGCAAATGCAAAACATTCCCTTAGTGCCATTTTGTAGCCAAGCAACTCGGCGAGGAGCAGGGGCCCTGAAAGTGCATTGCACTTGTTTCCAGCCAGCTGCACTGCTCGCTCTGCTGTGTGGGCAGGGATAAACTATAGACAGAATTAAGGGCCAAATTACCATCATTGCTACCTCCAACGTGTTTCTGTATTATAGTCACCAATAAAATAGTGTGAAGAAGGCTGGGACGGAGCTCGGTATTCTGTGACCTGGACAGAGTGCTGATACCGGACTATCAGGCTTTGGAGAAACAAAAAGCTCTAGGTCGGTTTCCGTGAGCCATTCCCAAGCAACAGAAAAAGAGAAAAAGAAAAGGCTGAAGCGCTACTCAAAAGCGGGAAATTGGTTTGAGCCCAGCTTCTCATGAACACATAAACAATGACAGGAGATTATTTTCTCATTAGGTAACTAAGACTTATCTCAATTGTATTACTGTATATGAACTGTGCCCGAAGCGCCTTGGTGAGGAAGTTCCCTAGAAATAAGGGTTCTTGGTAATTGCAGATGATGGCAACCACTTGCCCAGCAACAGGTACCTTCAGGTTTGGAGCGTAAGAGGCAAAGAGGGTGCATTTGGTACCACCAGAGAAACCGGAAGGCTGCCTTTGCTTATCCTACGTTGACAAAAACATCCTAATCAGTCACGGCAGCTCCTTAAGTTTACTTGGACACTGCGTTGGTAACATTCACTCACGTATCATCTAAATTCAGTTTCAGGAAGAGCCAGTGGCGTAGCAGGGCAGGCGTCCATCACCTCTCTTTCACAAAAAGGAAAACCAAGGCACAGCTGTTTCCTAGAGTCTGGGAAGAGTTCTTCATAACCCATTTTGGCCTCTAATCCCATAGACAAGGAAATAAAACTCCAGAAAGATAACATACTGAGTTAGTAAGAGGGAAAGGACTGAGATTCCACGCAGGAATCCGAGTCCGGTGCTTCTTCAACTTGCAGCCTCATGGGTCCATGGAGATGAGTTTTTCTTCCTTCAGGGGCTTCCTAGCCCCTGTGTCATGACTGCACAGATCCTACAGATGCACGTGCTGATGCACATGCAACTGGGTCTGTCTTGGTCACTACTGACTTGTTATTTCTCAGGCCAGTGAATACTTTGTAACAGGTACACAATAAATAGGGGCAGATGAAAGTGTATCTTCTAATAGATAGTAGGCTTTTAAGGACTACACCTACTTAAATTTGGCAAAAAATGTCAATCACTAAGCCAGACACCAAAGAAAATGTGTCACGATACATCTAGAAGTAGCTCAGAAACCTGCTTTGGCATGGGTGTGAGTGAGGGGTTTTGACTTAGGTCCTAAGATAAGCGAGTGGAATGCTGAGTGGTTCTAGAGATAATTCTCTCTCTCTCTCTCTCTCTCTCTCTCTCTCTCTCTCCAGTATTGGAGACAGAACTAAAGGCCTTCGCACTAAGCTTTATCCCCAACACTTTCAAATTTTTATTTGTTTTTATTTTAAGACAGGGTCTCACTAAGTTGCTAAGTTGCCCAGGCTGGGCTTGAACTTACAATTCTCCTGCTTTAGCCTTCTAGAGTGTTGAGATGATAGACCTGACCTGACTTTTCGATTTCTAAAGCACTCTGTCTTTTATGCTTGCTAAAATTTGCTCATCAGCCCTATTTTAACATTAAAAGCTTTCAGTAGGGGATTATTTCAAGCTGAGTCTTCTCTCTAATAAAGCCTTTGTTACCGACAGGTGCTACATGCTTTAGGTGCTTTTGGCAGAAATGAGGTTAACAATAGCCACTGAAGAAAGACATTGACAATCTCAGCTTTAAGGCAAGTCATTTGAGGAGAAGGTAAGCGATGGAGCCAAATATCCCTGGGCAGGAATAGCTTCATTTGCCTCGGTTACAGTTTATCCAGTCTTTTCACTGCCACTTTCTCATGTGATCATCATGGTAATCACATACCTTAAGGTGTGAGCAAAAGCATGGTTTCATTTCCTGAAGAAGTGAAGTTTTGGTCTGGAGTTCTTCCTTCACA
The DNA here is from genome assembly GCA_004027205.1 of Ctenodactylus gundi. Classification (NCBI taxonomy): domain Eukaryota; kingdom Metazoa; phylum Chordata; class Mammalia; order Rodentia; family Ctenodactylidae; genus Ctenodactylus; species Ctenodactylus gundi. Next base: position 1,148,695 of record PVKB01000095.1, on the reverse strand, counting down.
TGCTCAAAGTAAAAAGAACTAGAAACACCTGAACTCGAGTCTTCTAACCCCACGCCCACTGTCCTTCCCATTTCCCTAAGGACACGGGGTCTGCAGCAGGTACAGGCTGACTCTTCCTTGAATCTCTTCTACGTGGGCTGGCATAGGCTGTCTGCTGCGCAGGACAAAGCGGGGCTCCAGCAGATGCCTACTTCTTCCCTGCTCCAAAGAACAGGAAACATCTGTTGAAACTCTACATTTTGGACATTTGAAATTTCTATTTTTCTTGCTTTTGAAACACACAGTATTTTGCTCTAAGCTTCCAAAAATTTTGAAGTCAAAACTTCAATTAATCTCAGCATAAATGCGGTGGTGACTACGGGGAACTTTGGACTCCTCATAAAATGAGAATGAATCTCAAACGTTAATGGAATTTGATGAAACTGGACGGAGACCAGAATATAGGATCTTGAGCGGACAACGTATGGAACATAAGGAAGTGAAAAATTTTAAAGCAAATAAGACTATATCCTGTAGGTTGTTTGATTAGCTCTGTGATTCTTTGTAACCCTTTGATTTTACACCATTTATATTACATATGTATATATACACGTATATGTAAACATACATGTATATATTTATTATATATTATACATCTTTTCACAATATATGTATATTTGTTTAATTTATATTGTTTTTATATTTATATTGTTTGTTATATTTATTTGTTTAATTAATTTTTATTTTTCTTTAAAATATCCTTCAAGTTCAAGCTAGGCATCATGCACAATGAGTTGTATATTATTTTCATGGTATTTATTTTCATGGATTAAATATACAAATAATAAAAATTCCAATGGGTCCAAACATAGCACAAATAAAATCTAGTCCAAAGTGTAGCTCCGGGTGAAAGTTCAGAATCTCTTGGCATTTGGCCAGGACTCATGGAAAACATATATAGTATATTTTTCTAGCACTTTACTTTTTAAAATAAATATTGTCCTCTGACAATACATCTGCCAAAAGCAACTGAGGATACAGCACCTCTGTGTAATACTGACAAGGTACTACTTTCCAGCACCAGTTAGATCATTTTCTAGATATGGTAATGGCACTTGTTGGGACATCAATTAATGAATATGATTTGAGCTTCTATGATGAGGTCAGAATTACATTAGGCAGAGAAAGATAGAAACTCAAAGAGGCATTAAGGGCCAGCTATGAGAGGGCAGATACATAGTCAAAATTTCCCATTCCTTGCTTATAAGCAAATCCATCAAGCATTTTTTCCTCAGACGCTGAGGAAAGACTTGTAGTCTTCCTGACCATATCCTAATAAATCTATGAGATAAAGCTAAAGGCAAGAGTAAGAAAAGCAAGCACAGAACTCCAGGGAAGGGAGCTAAATCCTGGGCTTCAGTGATGAGTCTTCTGGAAGGAAGAAGGTTTCTACTGTGTTTTCCCCCACCCTCAAGTTAAGATATTATTTTATTTTTAATTATTACTTTACTTGTGATACATATTAATTACATATGATCTGGGGGAACTGGTGTATATTTCTGTCACATTTTGTCATTACTAGTTTCGCTTCCTTTCTTCCCATTCCATCCCTTCCCATCTCCAGGTCTCTTTTCCATCTCTGTGAAGTCTACCTTCTGGTAGTACGGCTAGAACTTGAAGAGAGGAAGGCAAACAGGATGAGCAAAGACTGCAAAGAGAAAATGTATGGATGAAGAAGACTGAGGAGTGAAATGTAGAGTAAAAACAGGCTTAGCCTTGGGGCTGGATAGTATGATTCCACTCCTGTTCCCTGAGCATTTCTTTCAGAAACTTTAGATACTGTGGTATATTCCCATTCAGAAATAATAAGGGAACAAAGAAAAAATATAGTAAGGAAAGAGAAACAAACAGTTTCTGCTCTGCAGATGCCAAAAGCAAACGATATCATGTTCAGGAAGGTGTGTGATTCAGTCATAGCTTGCATGTCAATACAATGGGTAAAATAAGACTACCAAAACCTCCTTCTGCAAAGCTCATTAAATAAAGAGCTTCTACTATGGCCATAGGATTAATTATGGGCATTTTTGATAGTCACTTTTTGCCATTCTAATGATAAGATGAAGAAGGGTCCAGTTTACTGGACTTTTAAAGAAAGATGATACAAACATTCAACTCATTGCCTTTTACAGTTTGAGCGTACACCTGGCTTGCGGCAGAACTGACTGAGGTGACCTCATTACTTCCTTTAAACAATGAGTCATCTTCACACTGAGTTCGACAAGAAACAGCCTATCCCATTTTCAACATCTGCACAATTAAATTGACAAGTAAGTGATTCTGGTTGTCTGATAAATTCCTGTCCTCTCCAATCTTTATCCATAATGTGGAATATGAAATAGTCTCTCTTACTTTTTCTATCTAGACAAAAACAGAACGTTAGGACTGACTGGGAACGATGATATAAAATTTATTAAAATCTCTTGCAATTGCCAGATACAACATATGTATATTCAGCACTAGCATTTTCTAGAAAATGGGACATAGGAAAATCTAATGAATCAAAATAATTTGCTTTTGGAACTTGCATTTTCCCAGGCAGGCAAATGACCATGCTAAATCTCCTGTGACTTTCTGAGTAGGTATAGTACTGTGTACCTGCAGCCATGCTCAGCTACGTCCTGGTGGGCTCCTTTCGATCTTCTATTTAGTGTCTCAGCTCTTATCTGTGTTTGTGTGAGAATGGTCACAAGCAAGAGACAGAGATATGATCCCACACTGACCTTTTAGGTTGGTCTCCCCAAACTTGCCATACACATATATTAAATTGTTCAGTGGGACTCTAAAACTGATTGTTCAGTGAGTCTGAAACTAACTTTCTATGAGCAATCTGATTGTTTTAATGTTAGTGGTCACATAAATTTTGACGAGCATACAGAGATATTTTCCCCAGAAAGAGCCAGATAAATAGAAAAAGGCAAATAATTGCCATCATACATTAAGGCTTTTGTATTTATTGGAATATGAATGTTGTCATTAAAACTGATAAGAACACAATGCTGTTTTCTCAGGTCACTGTTGTATAAACAAGCTTCCCTAAAAACAACAACAACAACAACAACAACAACAACAACAACAAAAACGTTCTCTGCTCCACTACCATCCCTCTAATAAAAATCCCCTAATATGATTAGGCTTTCTTGAACAATTGCTGATTCTGATACTGTAGCATAGAAGTGGACACAGGCTTTAGAAAGAATAGAGCTCACTTTTAATACCAGATGTATGCCATTCTGTGCAACAGTAGCCAATTTTCTAAGTTTTCTCAGTTTTTGGTTTTCTCATCCAGAGCCACTATAAATATTGAACAGGACCCTGTACATACTGTTCTTTGTATAGTACACGTGGATGCATGCTAATTGAAAGCTATTACTCTTATAAAAGCTGATCTTTTGTGAATACTTGTTTGAAGCTTGGGAAAGAGCTGGCATGGCTGGCTATGAAATCCTGGTGTCTGAGTCTGGAGGATATGCACATGTTGGAAAACTATGTCAGCTCCTTCTGTCTGAGATCCAGTTCGGGATGGCAGTTTTTGGTTTTGTTGGGACCTGTCCATTTATAAGCATGGCTTGTTTCTGGTTTCTTTACAATATCTCTCCCTTTCTTGTGAAATACATCCAACTTTCTTTTTCTTTTCAGCATCTGAAAAAAATTAATAAAGGCTAACTGTACCACTCCCTGAGCTTCCTGGGATGAGAACACTTTCTTCCGTTACCCCTGAGGCAACGTGACATATGCAGGCAGGGTGAGCAATGCTTCTATTAGCTGGGAAGCCAGCAGCCATGATTTGAAGGGGAGTAAGAAAGGAAGTGATGAGAGGTAGATAGATTTGCATCTCTTGATCCACACCTGTGTACCAGCAGAACTGGGTAGATCCCACTGAAAATGGTAAGGAAGGTTTGGAGAACTTAGATATTCAAGACACACAGTTCAAGTGTCTGGCACTGTCTCTACAATTAGAATGAACATCCGGTTTCTGTTTTGGGAATTCTATCTACAACGCAAAATGCAGAACACAACTAGGAAAGTAGCCTGGTCTCCTAGGATAGAAAACCTTTCTCAAGCCCTTCCTTGATACTTACTATCCCTATGGTTTACACAGTTTTTCTCAGTTATAAAATAGCATTGTTTCAATTCTTTATCAGATAATGTAAGTAAGTCATGTTGTCCCTGGCATATCACAAGCTATCAGCAAGCGAAGTTAGTACCTAGACCAGACAACCAAAGGAAGAACATTTTTTAAACCAATGGCAAAATGAAAAATGGGAAGTCAAAGTGAAGAGCTAAAGAGAGCAAAAGAAAATAGTTTATGGACGACAAGAGTTATAATAGTGCTATGAGTTAAAGGGAAACCCTGAACTTGATATTCATCATCTCTGCCTCCAGATGGAAACACCTGGTGCCGAGGCTTTCCTAACCTGTATACCTCATGATATCAATTTGTAACAAAGAGTAATGAACGACTAGGCTGGGGGAACACGAACATTGATGAGGCCCATCTCTAGAGAGGTTTTCTTGCTATTATTTGATGTTTTTGTTTTTTCATGATTGTAGCTTACCTTTTGTTTATCTTCCTTGTTGTCCTAGAGACTTTGTGGCAAAGTGTGGACCTGCATGAGTGAGAGGACTCCCTGTAACTTGCAGATCATGGGAAAATAGCGCATGAATATGTGGCCCAAACAGTCATAATTTCTACCCACCCCTAACATGATGTTGACTCATAAGAATAGGAAAATGACATGGCAAACTTCCTTCTTTGTAGATTAATTTAAACCCTGTGTTCTTGATAGGTACAAACTTGCCATTGGAAAAAAGAATACTGTCACAAGATGCTATGGGCCGACAGTCTTGAAGACTATGCATGAACCTGAGCAGTAGTAAATTTTCTGTCATGAAAAATAACACTGGAGGGGACAATAGGAGATGTTGGTAATAGCTGTTAACTATAGCAGGCAGTGCAAACATTTTTATACAAATTGTCTTTAATCTTCAATGCAAAAATGGAGGCTCAGAGAATTAAAGTGATGCACTACAGGTCACAGCATCCAGTATAGACAGAGTGGAACTCAGGTTTATGGTGTCAATAAAGCTTTTTTCATGCCATCATCTTATAGAGCTGTCTGTGATAATTTTCAGAAAGTGAGATCTTCTCAGTCATGAGAATTCTGCATTTAATTGCCCATGATCCCTTTGCCCATCTTTTGTTCCCCTTCTGGAATTCAAGCTTTTGCAACCATCAGAAAATGGGACTCCAAGGCAGTGATTTCAAAGTTCTTGAAGATCATCATAAACTACAATTAGCTGACAATAATTAGCAAGAAACAAATACATTTTTAAAAAAGCATTCATTCACTCGAAATGACTTGTAATTTTATAATGACTAGCATATAATTATAGCAGAATAGAGCTATTTAGCTAGAAAAAATAACTTCAAAGATAAAAGCCCATTTAGTGATTATTTACTCTGGGTGTTGTAATTACTTTAAAAACTACCAAAACTTCTCATATGATCACTAACAGCATTCAATAAAAGCTCTAAGAAAAGCTGAGAGAACCCATTTTTTTTTAAAAAAAAACTTGATTAACATGAGAAAAATAAATAATAAATGACAAACACCAGGTGCCCCTCCATAATGTAATTATTACTTTTCCACTGTATTGTCATTACAGGCCTCCCATGGTAGAAAGCATAAAAATAATACCGAATATGTCTTTCCCATGATTTCTGAAACGAGACCAACAAAACAAGACCAATAAGAGACAGTAAACACGTTGGTGTTTTCCTGTATTAGCAAATCATAGTAGCTCAATTTGGTTTCATTACATTTTCAATATGTGAATGCATCGATTCATCTTCTTTTCTTCCCACAGTTAAGATTTATGCACTTTATTCATCACTTCACGACAGGGAGCTCAGCAGTTTCATTTAGCAGAGTGAACCAGTAAAATTCCTTCAGACTTCTGGGGATGTCACACAGCAAACTCTGGATTCCCGGCAATTTAAATTAGTCTTATCAATATGAATTTTTTAGAGTGATCTATCTTGGGGCCATCTAATATATCACATCTGCCTCTGCTTTTTTCCTAATTGATAGTTGAAAAAAAGACTCGCTCTAGATCTCACAACTGTCTCTCTGATGCAGACTTGATGCGTAGGTTCCTCAGTACCGTCAGCTCAAAATGCCGGACAGTTAAATGTTCCATTTTCCAAATGTAAAGTGAATGACATGAAGGCCTGTGCAGCATTCAGCAAGCCTTCAATAAGCAACAGCACCCTGCTATACGTTCACTGCATGCTCAGGCAGTTTAAAGACACGATGCTGTCAGATGTGCTAGACCTGCCGTTTGTGCTGGATTCTCAGCCGTGGATATTACTCATATTTAGAAGCTCCCTACGCTACACTTAAGCGGTTGTCCTTTGTTCTAATCCTTGGCAACACTATATAGTTTCTCCATTTTATTGATATGTATAGATGCAATACATAGTGTTCACATTGATCTTGAGTATTTTGTGCATATACATATCACGGCAAATCTACAGATCCTTTTGCTCTCCCTTTTCAACCCTCACTCCATTCCCTCCCCTTCAGTTCCCATTATTCCCCTCAATTAGTTCTATGAAATAATTGTGATTTTGGTTTCTCATATTAGAGAAATCATTCAATATTTAACTTTCTCCTTCTGGCTCACTTCACTGAGCATAATGATCTCGAGGTGCCTCCATTAACTTTTGAAAGCCTCCAACCTATCTGTCTTTATAGATGAGTAGTATTCCATTATGTATAAATACTATAATTTATGTATCCATTGGTTTATTGATGGGTATTTTGGTGTTTTCCACATTTTAGCTATTGTTAGTTGTGCTGCTATGAACATGGGTATACATGTATCTTCGTTATACGACGTTTTAAACTCTTTTGGGAAAATTCCCAGAAGAGGTGTCACTGGATCGAAGGGGATATTTATTTCCAGTCTTTTGAGAAACCTTCATACTGCTTTTGATAGTGATTGCACAAGTTTACATTCCCACCAGTAAAGCAGGAGGGTTCCTTTCTCCCCACAGCCTGGCCAGTACTGTCTGCTCTTTGTGGTCTTGATATATGCCATTCTCTCTGGAGTCAGATGGTATCTTAGTGATGTTTTGATTTGCATTTCTCTAATGGCTAAGGATGTTGAACATCTTATTATGTATTTATTGGCCTTTCGAAATTCTTCATCTGAGAATTGCCTATTAATTTTCTTTGCCCATTTTCAATAGCGTCTTTGATTTTTAGAGGCTTCTTTTTCTTCAGTTCCCTGTATATTCTGGTTTTGAGCCTCCTATCTGAGGTATTGGTGATAAATATCTTTTCCCAGTCTGTTGGTTCTCTTTTAACAGTGTTGATAATTTCCTTTGCCATGAAGAAACTTTTTAATTTGACATAATCCCATTTGTTATTGCTGGTGTCTATCTCTTTTGCTTTTGGTGTCTTATTAAGAGAATCTACCTACACCCATGTCTTTTAGATACTTACCTAATTCGTCTTCCAGAAGGTTCAGTGTTTCAGTTTTAATATCTAGGTCTTTGATCCACTTTGATCTGATTTTGGTGCATGGTGACAGTTGTGTGTCTAGATTATTTTTCTCCATGTGGACACTCAATTTGCCCAGCACTATTTGCTGAAGAGGCTATTCTTTTTCCACTGTATGGTTTTGCCTCCTTTATCAAAGATCAGGTAACTGAGTTTATGTAAATTAGTTTTTGCACCCTCAGTTCTGTTCCACTGGTCTACTTGCCTGGTTTTTTTTTTTTTTTTTTTTTTTGCCAGTAACACATAGTCTTTATAACTACTGCTTTGTAGTATACCTTAATGTCTGGAATCATAATGCCTCTTGCCTTAGTCTCGTTATTCAGGATTGCTTTGGCTTTTCTAGGTCTCCTTTGGTTCCATATGAATTTAAGGATTGCTTTTTTGAGTTCTGTGAAAAAAATCTGTTGGCATTTTGATAGGAATTGCATTGAATCTGTACATCAGTTTTGGCAGTATAGTCATTTTAATTATATTAATATTTTATCCAAGAAAAGGGGATGCCTTTCCATTTCCTGGTGTCTTTTACAACTTTATAACTTCTTTCTTCAGTGTAATATAGTTTTCCTTACATAAGTCCTTCACTTCCTTGGCTGGGTTTACTCTTAGGTATTTATTTACTGGGCTATTGAGAAGAAAATTGTTTTTTTGAGCTCTTTCTCAGTAAGTTTACTGCTGTTGTAGAGGGAGGCCATTAATTTTTTTAATATTGATTTCACAGCCTGTGATTTAGCTAAATTTGTTTATTATATCCAAGAGTTTCAAAGTAGAGTTTTTGAGGTCTTCTATGTAGATAATCATATTAACTGCAAATAAGGATAAGGACTTCCTCCTTTCCAGTATATGTTCCCTTTATTTCACTTTCTTGCCTGATTGCTATGCCAAGCGTTTCAAGGACTATGTTGCATAAGAATGGTGAGAGTGGACTTCCTTGTCACGTTCCTGATTTAAGAGGAAATGCTTTCAATTTCTCTCCACTTACTATAGTATTCGCAGTAGATTTGGCATATATGGCTTCTATCAATTTGAGGTAAGGCCCTTTTATACCTATTTTTCTCAGAGTATTTTTTATCATAAAAGGGTGTTAGATTTTATCAAAGGCTTTTCTGCATCAATTGAGATGATCATGTAGGGTTGTTTTTTGCTTTTGTTGAAGTGATATATTACATTGATTTACATATGCTGAACTACCCTTGCATTCCAGGAATAAAACCCACTTGATCATGATGTATGATCTTTCTGATTACTTGCTGGATTCTATTTACCAGAATCCTATTGGGAATTTTTGCATCTATATTCATTAAGTAGACTGCTCTATAATTTTTTTTTCCTGGTTAAGTCTTTGTCTGGTTTTGGAACCTGGGTGATACTAGCTTTCAGAAATAATTTTGGTAGTGTTCCTTCTCTAGCAATTTCATGGAACAGTTTGAGAAGCACTGAAATTAGTTCTTCCCAAAAGTACTGAAAAAAATTCTGCTGTGAATCCATCTGGTCCTGGGTTTTTATTTGTAGGTAGACCTTTTATTACTGCTTCAATTCCTGTGTGTGTAATGAGGATATCTACAGTTTTATGTCTTCTTTGTTCAATTCTGGTATTTTGTATGTGTCTTAGAAGTCATCCATTTCTTTCAAATATTCTAGCTTATTGGAAAATATATGTTCAAAATAAGTTCTTATTATACTCAGAATTTCTGTAGAGTCTGTTGTAATATCACCTTTTTCATTTCTAATTGCATCAATGCATGTTTTTTCTTTCCATTTTTGGGGAGTGTAGCTAGAGGTTTGTCAATCTTGTTTATTCCTTCAAAAAACCTGTTCTTTTAATCATTAATCTTTTTTGGTTTCAGTTTGGTTAATTTTCAGATCTGTTCTTTATAATTTCCTTTCTTCTACTACTTTCAGGCTTAGATTGTTCTTGTTTCTCTAGGACCTTGAGGTGAATCATTAACTTGTTAATTTGTGATTGCTCTGTTCTTTTAATGTGTCCATTTATGGCTATGAATTTCCCTCTAAGTACTGCTTTCATTGTGTCTCATAGATTCTCATATAGTGTTCTTCCTTCATCATTTCACTCTATGAAGTTTTTGATTTCTTCTTTGAGTTTTATGATCCTTGTTTAATCAATAGTAAGTTATTTAGTATCCATGTATTTGTGTATTATCTGTTGTTTCTTTTGCTGTTAACTTCCAATTTTATTCCCCTGTGATGTGAAAGTATACAAGGAATTATTTCAATTCCTTTGTACATATGTAACCATGATTTTGGTCTATAATATTGTCTATTTTAGAAAATGTTCCATGTGCTGTACAGAAGAGAGTGTATTCTAATGATGTTGGGTGGAACACTCCGCAGATATCTGTTAAGTCCAAGTTATCTATGGTGTCATTTAATTGTTGTATTTCTTTATGGGTTTTCTGTCTAATTATTTATCTGTGACAGTGGAGTGTTAAAGTCCCCTATTATGAATGTATTGGGGCCCATATGTCCTTTCAGATCTAATAATTTTTGGTTTACATAACTGAATGCTCCAGAGATGGGAGCATATATATTGATGTTTGTGAATTCTTCCTGTTCTACTGTTCCCTTAACCAGTATGTAGTGACCATTCTTGTCTTTCCCAATCTATTTTGTTTTAAAGTCTGATGAGTCTGAGAATAGCATAGCTACTCCTGCTTGTTTCCTGGGTCCTCTGGCATGAAATATTGAATTCCATTCTTTTATTTTCAGTCTATGAGTTTCTTTCCTCACACGTCTATAAAGTCTCAGTGCAATTTAACAAAGAGATTACTAGACTAGAAAATGAGTATTCTACCTTTGACTTTGTCCTAAGCCATAGAGTTCTGGTCTGAGCCATCAAATTCACTATACAGGAAGAGGACTGAACTAGTCAGTGGTTTGTGACACTCAAAAAAAAAATAGTGGATCTTCTTTTTTTTTCTTATAAAAAATCCAACAGGTCTCATACATTTTTCCATAAGGAGATTGTACAGATTAACCCAAACATCACATAATTTGCTACATCTTTAAATTACATTAGCAAAAAGAGGTAACAATTATTTCACACATAGTTAATGCTCTGATTGGTGGAATTCTTAGTGAGAAATTAAGGTGTTACTACTTAATTTACTACTATTAAGTTACTACTTAAAAATTATAAGAATCTCTCAAAGAGTGGAACTGAAAAGATAAATTTTAAATGAAAACTTGTGGCAACCAGTTTAGAAATTATTTCATAAAAATCTTAGCTTAGAATTTCCAGGACTATAAATATGAAAGCAGGAAAATAATTTCTTTAGTCTTTTTCCATATCTTTGAGTTTCAGTGTGGAACTGTTTTTATTTATTAAACCAATGGCTCTATAACTCCTTTCCTCTTCAATTCTGTGCATACCTGCAGAGAGAGAGCACTTGAACCAAACCTCCCAATTTTCTTGGCTTAATATTCGCTTCAGTGGCCTAATTATTTTAATAAGCAGCTTAACTGGAATTCTGGCTTACATTTATATTTCAATTTAATTGTGCACAGTCCTTAGAACAACGAAAACCTTAAATGTCTTCACTTTTGTGACAGGGTTTCACCACGTTTATTTGTTAGGAACACTAACAATGTAACTTCACCGTATCTCTTTCTATATACCTTTTCTTTTTTTCTCTTTCTTTTTTTTTAATGGTTAACAACATGCAGGAAAAAAATTCTCTTGAGGTCTCATCATTTGCTGTTCAGGTGAAGAGAAGAGAGAGAGACCTGTGGGAGATCAAGAGTTGGTGCACATAATAAAAATCCAGCAGGACTGCCTGGTCAGCCTACTGGCCAGGGTGCTTCAGTTCTCCCACTATTTGTCCCTATCATTTAGCAAAAAGTGTTTTCAGAGGAGGAAAAAACAGAAGTGGAAAAAAGAGTGACACAGAAAGTCACTTACTAATCACAGTCCCTGGGGAATGGAAAACAGAATTCCCCTTATGTTCTAATTATTTTTTGGTATCTTTAATGAAACCAAATCACTCACATTTCCTTGGTTTGGTTGATGTTTCAGAAGCTTGGTTTATACAGTCCTCATCTTTAAAAGAACATATTTACTAACTTCCTGAAGTTTTTCTTGTATCCTCCATTACCACTTAGTTTCCAGAGAAGTATCTGTCATCTTCTTAACACCGAGAGAGAAATTATTAGTCATCTTCCTAACATTGAGAGAAATAATTTATAAGAACAAAGACCTATGTAAACCGTCATGTGTTTTTCTTGCTTCAAGCCACAAAGAGGTGGCTTTGGAAGACAGTGTCAGATCCACACAGAGTGGCTGACTCTTTGCAGATGCCTGTGAGGCACTCAACAACAGATCTTAGGCTCACTTCTGATTCACTCGGCAAAAGCAAATATTACTGTCTCTTCTCATCTCTGCTCCTGCACATGAATCTATACAACAAGAAAAACGCTACAGCGTGATGCTTTAGAAGTGGAGTTCTATTGCCTACTACAAATGGTAACATGCCAGAATCAAGAGATCTTGGTAAATTTAGTGAAACACATTCTGGCACCTTTGGATCAAAAGCAATGTTCAAAAACACACAGGAAAAACAATTATAGCTACCCCAACTCAACACTCCTACTCAGCCACACTAAATTTTAGTCTTTATTTCACTAAAAAAATCCTCACAAATTGGTTCTTATTTCATTGTAGGCTGCACATGAAGCTCAGCAATGGTAAGACGCATCTCCCCAAGATCTCACAGGTACTGTGAGCAGCACTCTGCTCAAGGTTTTTCAGATGCCTTATACCCAGTCCATTCCTTTCTTTTTCTACACAGTGTGGAAATTTAGAGCAAAAAGATATCTAGCCAAGATAACCTGGGAGTGCAAGGCTCTGGAATTTTCATATAATTGACTTTTATAATCAGCATTGATGCTGATGGAAGAGACTGCTACTTTGAGAGTGAGCTTCCTGTGGGCCAGGGGAATGTCTGCTTTGCTCACATTTGCAGTGGCACAAGCTGGAAATTTACTAAATACGTGTGAATGAAAAGACAACATATAAAAAGGAAAACTGAATAGAGAAGTCAATTTGCATTTGGTTTTAAAATAGATGGTTTTCCTCAGCAAGTTATTGCCTTTGGGAATTACAATTTCTTTAGGATTACCATAGCTACTTTGCCTTTGGGGGGAAAAACACTTTGGTGAAAACTGGAGCCAGAATGTATGCTTCTGGAAGATACCTAAAAATGAGAAATGCCAAATACTCTTTTTTTTTTTTTTTGAGACAGGTTCTCGCTCACTATGGAGCCCAGGCTAGCCTTGGACTTACGGCAATCCTCCTGTCTCAGCCTCTTGAGTGCTGGGATTATAGGCATGCGCCACCACACCCGGCTTATGTGGTGCTGAGAAATTGAACTTGGTTACTTAGGACTTGCTAGGTAAGTGCTTTAACCACTGAGCCACTCCTCCAGCCCCTGCCAAATACTCTTGATATACAGTCAGACCACAGGTCTCAAACTGAAGCCCCTGGCTCAATGCCCACTCATTCAGGCAGTTCCAACCCCTTTCACAAGTGCTCAATCAATAAACCCAGGTTTACAAGGATGCACGTGATATGGAGAAAAGGAATGAGTGGGATGGGATATCAGTGGGAAAAACAAGGAGCCTCTTGTGAATTACCAGAACTTTCTTAACCACTGGAGCCATGTCTACAAATTAATTTTTTAAAAAACCCCAAACTGAAATAAGCCTCCACTCCGCTTCATGGAACTGGTGCCTGATTTAGGGTATCTTTCCTTCCCCATGAGAAGGTAGGCTGCATTCACGTCAGACACGTCTACCTGTCAGATTAAGTGGCAAAGATGCTTACTCAGCAATGAAGCATAACCTGACATTGAGGGACACAGGCAGAAAATCTGTCATGCAACACTGGAGAGAGAAACTTCTAAAATGACAGCCCGGGATGCCATTTTCTTGTCTGATGAGTGCAAATCTTTTTATTTTATATTCCAAAAGCACTGGAGCCTGGCTGTACAACCTCACTGTCCCCTGAGCTGAGCACACTGAAAAGACTGCCGTTGGTTTTACCATCATGATCCACTTAGGTGCACATGGGATAACTGTTCCAGCAGCAGAAGCAGGGCTCCAGCAGGGCTCTTCCCCAGCAGACATGAATGCACTGCAACCACCCTGGAGCTCGGCTAAAATTACCAGTGGCTACATGTCAGTAGGACCTAGGTCTGAAGGATTTTTTTTTCTCAATGTTACATTAATAATGTACGAGTAGGTCAGTACACAGAGCAACCTTGTCAGAGAAAGCTAATGACAGGATAAACAGAACCTTAACTTCTTAATTAAAGCAGGATGAAAAAGAAAAGAATTTCAACAAATCCATGTGGGTAATATATGGCATTTAAACATTGTCTTGTATCCACTGTCAAAATATAAAAAGAACCATGTAGGGTTGTGCACCAGGACTCATACTTTGTACTTTCTTTTTCCTGTTTTCAGCTTGCTGGGTATCTGGTTGGATCTGCGGAAATGAATAAAAGGGAGTTTTTATAACTGATTAGACTCATCTATTTAAGGAGGACTGTATATATTCTATTCTATTGTGTGTACTCTTGACAGCACTGCAAGTAAAGTTTGGATGCAGGAAGTTTATTATATGATTATGTGAGAAAAAAAGGGAGAAGCCAGCTTTCATTTGCAATGTTGCTAGGAAGAAGGAAATAAACATTTTTTTTTTTTACTTGAAAATTGGGAAAACAGGACATATAAGTCACCCACACACAAAAGGAGTAGAACTTGTCAATTTCTGGCATGGTGGTTCACTCAGAGTTCTCCATAAATTAGCAACAATGCAACATGAAATCAAAAGAGAATTGGATTCCTCTAATCAGTGAAATTACAAGGTCAGTGCTCTAAATTATTGCTTTGTTGTTTGAGCTGCAAATTATTGCTGAAAGGATATATTTATTTCTATGCGTTCATTTAATCTCTGTATTTATAAACATTCTCACAGTAATCAGAAAATGCTGTGATGCAAATATGTATAGCACTCCAATATGTATAGATTACATTTCTATCATTCTAAATCTTACAGATGCTTTGAAGATCTGAAATTACCAATATTCCACCTACTTGAAAATGCAATCATGTCTAAGCAGCACATTCAAATCTCAAATATCAATGAGTATATAATTCCTTGAATGAAAATATCAGATAATAGAAACTCAATGTAGTGTTTGAAGTCCACAGTGATCTTTTAAAAAAATTAAATCAAAGATTTGGTGAGGAAATATATTAAATTGTACTATATAGAAAACTGTTTAATGAGTGTAATGCTATCCCTAGTTTTCATGTAGAGTGCAGTTCACACTGAGATAGGAAACTAAGATCCTGAAATAACATACAACTGAAATCTTGCTCTTACTGAACTCAAAATACAGGCTAAGTAGAAGGAAATAAGAGTGAAAGCAAATGATCATAGCTAAGCATTTCCACTGGGCCAGGCAGTCAGTGGAGAGCCACAATGGATGCTTGACACTCACATTAAACCCACCCGGTGAGTGTTCCATGATCACCTTGCTGGTAAATAGGTTGGAGGTCAGTGGGGTCATCACACAGCAAAATGCTACAAGGAGCTTCTCTCCAGCCTCACATCACTGCTTCCCCTCACACGTGCTTCCCACACATACCATTTGTTTTTGGTTTCTCCAGGATATAGTTCTCTCCAGGCCTCGCCTCTCCTCCTTCTCCCTCCCTCTCTCTCTCTCTCTCTCCCTCTCTCATTCAAACTTATGTTCAAAATGTTCTCTCTCCCTCCAGATGCAGCTCAAATAGCCCCTCTTCGGGGAAGAAAGCCTTCCCCTTGAGCACTCAGGCCAAGCAAACCTCTGGCAAGATCTGTACTTCCTTACTTATTTGTAGGAATGTTTGATTAACGTATCTTTCTCTCTTATGCATGAACGAGATTCTGAATTCCTGAGGGCAGAGATTGCGTGTGTCAGGTTCTCCAGAAATCCCTGGCACTCACTCAGTACAGAGTGCACAGAAAGTGCTCAATAAGCGTCACCAGAGGACGATTCAGGTATTTTCTGCGAGGGGCAAACCAAGGCTTGCCTGTCTTTCTGTTGTGTCATTTTACCTGTATGGCATACTCATCACCAGTAACAGCCGAAAGCACTTGCCATCTTGGATTACTCTGCAACAAGGAAACAGCTTCAGGCTTGATACCCAGCTATAAATGCTGGTTTACTTGTTCATTCACTCATTTGCTCATCAACTCAATTTTTTTAACCACCTAACCTGTGCTAGTCACTGTTCTACGTGTCGGAGATACAGCAGTCTGTAAAACAGATTCATATCCTTAGAAGGGATGACATCCTAGTGTAAATTATGCTAGTTCACCGTCTTCATCTGCCTTCTAGGTTTTGATGTATATGGTTGCATGGGTAAGGCTGCACGACAGACTGACACGCAGGCTGGCAACTATTAATTAATACAGACATGAATTATGAAGTCTGTTTCTGAAATAACAATGTAATGCTAAGCCACCTGTGGCATTTGGATGACCACCATGCTTTGTCAGGAGCCCACATTTACTGTTCACGCTGCCAGGGCCCAACATGTAGCTGGGATAGCTCTGACAGCCCACAAGAAAACTGAGGTTGTCACCATGAGGTTGCTCTGCCCCTCTGTTCCCAAATTAATGATGTAACAGATCCCGAAAATATTCACCAAGTCTCAATGTCATAAAATGGTCGTAACAGGGTCATAAAAAGTTACCCAAATGTTTAAGCTCTGCCACATCACTGATCTAAGGAAACCACTTACTCATGTAATAGGGATAGAAAATATTAGATGCATGAACTTCATATGTTCATGTGAAAAGCCAAAAAGAAGAAATACAGACAGCCAGTAACTGCAGATGTAACTCAGTTTCCTCAGTAAGGTTAAGACAAATAAAAATTTCTTAATTAGAACAGACTAAAAAAAGAGAGATGCAATGCATAGAGGCTTTCACATGGCAGGAACTACATTATACACTTGTACGGGAGAGTAAACTGTTTTAAATTTTCAGAAGAACAGTTTGTTGGACATTTGTTAAAATATTCATATACTCTTTGAGTGTCTAATTATACTTTGGGAAAGAATCAAATGATTTTTTTCTAATCATAAAAGTATTTAAACAGAAAAGGCAAGTACAGTGCTTACAGTAGAAAGCTGTGTGTGTCTGCCCATCCTAGTGACCGGCATTCTAGATGTAACTACTTCCAAGTATTTTTAGATACTTCTAGTAATGTTTACCTCAATTTCTCATGTACCTCTACAAAGAAATTTACAAGTCAAGAATCAGCTCTAGAAATATTACCACGAAGGTTTAAGCCTAGGTATATTCATCTTACTAGAAAAAAGAAATTGGTAGCAACATTTGCTTGGATTGTTTGAATAAATGATAGCTTAAATGCACAGAAGAATGTTAAATAACTAGGTATGTTTAAATAGCATGGTAATAAATAACCATATAAATCATGTAAGTATATAATAGAATATTGACAGGGATTATCCTTGCATAGTGGCTGACATTAAAGATGAATTTTTGTGTATTCTTCTTGGCCACAAAACTTCTCTTTAATAAATACATGTTTGCTTATAATCAGAAGAATAAATACTGCTTTAAAATGTGAATTGCCTTTTTTGAATCTTTGGGCTTTGAATTCACGCAAGGTAATGTGACAGAGTCTATGAAAAAGGACTTGGGAAAAGGCAGGTTTTCATATGGTATTATTGGAAAACATCATTGCCCTTTTCCAATGCTGTGTGGGAGAAACATCACTGGGACAATGATGCAGCATTTGCATAACAGAAGAAACACTTTGTTTGAAGTACACTTTAGTCACAGGGTGAAATGTGTGAGGAGGTCTGGAGTGAACTGACAAATTGAGTAGGAGAGCCTGGCAGATACCCAGTCAACAAAGGAAGGCAGATGGATCCAGTGAGGCTAGTCTGGTGGCCAGAGGAAGGGGACATGCACATCTAGCAGGGCTCCGAGAAAGCAGGTGAGGCAGATATATTGCAAAAATAGTACAGAAAAGGGGCGAGGGGATAAAGCAGAGGACTATCAAGGAATTTTAAGTTCAGGTTTCAAAATGGTAGACACACGCCATTGTCCAGGACCCAGGCATTTGGTGAAGCTCAGTGATAGAGTCTTTCTGTGTGCTCAGGAGGTGAAATGGAACAGATGGGTCTGGGTCAAAGGCACCAGGTCAATGGAGATCTTATCTGAAATGGAAATCCCTAGGTTCCACAGAAATCCTGTGAATAAGAAGCTCAGTAAACAGTGTTTCAACATGGCCTTCAGGCCACTGTGGTGCATTTTAGAGCTGGAGAGTCACTGGGATGAGTGGTTGATTACATAGCTAGTCACATTGGCATCGGTGTTTAAATACTATAGGTAATTAATGAGTATTCAAAAACTGTATATGTTTCTGAGCATTTATATACCCATTTCACTGGGAATAAAGCTTACCAGATGCTACAATACACAAAATATAAACAAATTTCACCTATTTTGAACTTACTACAACACATAAGGATATTTTAAAAAGCTGTATGAATTTTTTGGTATTTATTTATGGAGTCAAATATTTTTTTGAACATGCAAGTATTTCTTAAAGGATCAAAATTTTTAAGATGTCTAATACTGACTAAACTGTTTGCAGACTCGAAGCAATCAGAGTAGAAATGTTAGAAATGTTAATGAAAAATTAGAAGTGGGATCAAACAGACCAGCAGGAGAATGAAATCTTGGTACAAGAACAGCATAACACTTTAAAAAGAAAAATTGGAAATGAGGTAGGACCACTGGATGGGAAAAATCCGCAATGTATCGTCAATGTGGAGGATGCCCAACATGCAAAAATGGTAAAAACATGAACATCATCATGAACAAAAACAGAAAGTACAAATACAGAAGGCCACTGAGATGGAAGTGGTTCTGTTGAACCACGGACTGGCTGAAGTGATTTCTATCTTATTAAAACGTTTACTGGGACTCAATCATTCAAAACTTAAAAAAAAAACCCTGAAGATAAAAACGCAACTTATATAGGCCAGTATATATATACATATTTTTTTAAATCATGGAACCCTCAAGTTAAAGCAGGAGTGCTGAACTTATTAAATGGTATATGTTGAAAGAGAGGGATTGTTCATTTGTTTTGAGAAAATATGCATCCACTGCCTTAGCCTTTTATTAACTACATAATGCTCCCTAGAATGGCACATATCATGATAGAAATATATAATTTATTTTTAATTAGTTTTTAAATTATAGAAGTTATAAGTCTCTTAGATAGAAATGATCCACACAGATAGATATGAAATGAAAAGTAACCATTTCTTCTTTCTGCATTTTTACAATTTTCAGATATAACTACTGCCAAACCTCTTACATATGCTATTCTTAGAGACATTTTCTACAGGTAGAATACAGCTATATTTTAGGAATATCTTATTTAAAATAGTTATCTTAATAAGCTGTCACAATGAAGGCAAAGATAATGTTCTTAAAAGATGACAGTGGATACTGAGAAATTTAGAAAGCTCAGGATAGAGCAAAGAATATATTAATAAAAAATAATACTCTAATGCTGGAAATGGGTAAAACTCTCAACATTTTCTAGTACCATGTTTGAAAGATTTTTTTTTTTCTCTCCCGAGGTGGAGTAAAAAGGCAAAGGGCCACAAGGAAAATATTAAACCTGTATATTTTCCATGAAAGCCAGCAAAGGACTTGGATACCTTCCAGGGAAGAGCAGAGAACCTTTGCATTTGTTCACTCTTTGTGAATTTGTCAGGTCACCTCTCATAATATTTAGCATCCTGAATCTGTAGCCACTTTCATTTATTCCTTTGCTTACAGGCTCATTTATAATATATTTATTAAGTGTCTCCTGTGTGAGATTAGCTCTGATCTCAAAGAACTTACAGCAGAGCAGGAGAAAAAAACAAAACTAGATTACCTAAAACATTTGGAGAATAATAAGAGATGATATATAATAAAGGGCTCAGCTGAATATAATTAAGTGCCAGCCTGCATGGTGCCATAAACAACACTTAATTAAATCCAGGCCAGAATCCCTGTCCTGATTCTAAGAAGAGTCCCTCTCACAGTCTCTTACTATGTACTTTAACTGGTACCTGGAGCTCAGTCCAATAATGTAATTTAGCAGTGACTATACTGCAGACTTTAAAAGGACAATCTTCTGTTCTTGAAATGTGCGTATGTATAAAAAATCTTTTTAATGATTGATATGTCAAATGTAATACTGCTGGGAAAAAGATATCACATGCTCGTGAAACCTTCAGAGAAGACAGAGCAATCAGCAAGGCTGATTCTTCACTTCTAGCTGGGATGGGACAGCTGACTTATTAGCTAGCACAAAAGTTTGGGTGAAATTCTTTCCTCTCCACATATATTGAATCAATGTACAAGTAGATATCAGGTATGGGAGTATTATAAAGCTCACTAATACAAAGCTCCTGGAAGAAAACTAAGTTAACACATACGGCTCGAAACTTGCTAATGAAGACTCATCCATCATCAAAAGACGTTGAATGTTCACTGCCATGACATTACAAAAAAGTTACAAGGGATATGCGTTTTTATTTGTGTATCATCCCCATCAACACAGACAAGTAAAAGAACATGTGTGCACTTTCTGGACTTGATCTGGGCTATCCAACACATTCTTCAAAAGGATTAAAGAGCCTGCAGTATTTACACAGGTCATGCCAATCTCATATGAGAGATAACTTATGTTGTGGAGTCATCAAAAAGAATACTTATGCAACTTGACAAAACCATGAATGCTATTAAGGGTTCTTTAAAAAAAACAATTATACACCAGAAGCAACAGAAGACAGAGCTGAGATGGAATATTGTGGCTATGATCCAAATATTATGGTTTTCTTCTTCCAGGAGAAAAGAACATGCAGTCCATACTCCACCCCACATCCTTCACAAGTCTGGTAAGAGCAGATATTAACAAGAAGGTTTGTTTTAGAGTTCTATGATTGACAGAGGTGGAAAGGGGAACAAAATTCTCCCATGTCTTCTCTGTTTGCAGGACCTTCTTAGGATCTCAGGAAGCAAGCGTCTTTCTCTTCCAGTTTTGACCTTTTCTACTTGGCAGATGTTGATTTTTTCCCCCTGCCTGTGTTCCTAATGAAGCTTGGAATTAACATGCCTTTATATTTACTTCCTAATTGTGTGCCACCATCATCAATGTTGTCTGCGTAGTTCTAGGAATAGGGTTTGTTTACTCCTTCTGTTGAGACAGCAAATGGAAAGATGTAGAAAAGCCAGTCAGGTTCATTCCATTCCAGGGTAAATTCCTCATCTGGACACCGAAATGGCCTTCACTAAGCAGCCAATGACCTTCTGCATCATTGGCTGTAAAAGCCAACAACCATCTTCAAGTACGTGTCCTGGATGGCATTTATGGGCTGCCTTAGACACAGCTAAGCACATCCTGACTCTTCTCTGTTTCCTTCCATAGCATGTTATCCAGACAATTAATCTCTTCCTAGTCCTCTCCATCCTTTGCAGCATCCTTTGTGGGCCCTCTTGGGTCTTCCCTCTTCTCCCATTCTTTTGTGAGGTTACCAATTCCCAGGTCTTGAGATACTTCGTATACAGAGAGCACATTCAATTCTCATAATTTTTTAGTTTTGTCTTCATCTTTTCATTCTAAATTATGCTTATCCTTCATTGTCACCTCAAGTTTGTTTTGAAAGGGGGAGATAACAATTCCTCTCAGACAGTATATTAAAACTCTACAATCCATCTTGCAAATTTTGTCTTGTTTTCTAGGTCTTCAAGGTCTTTTGACCCCAATTTTCTGCTCATTAGCTGGCTTCTATTATATTACTGCCAAAATTTACCTTCTCCATAAAGGGTTTTTCAATCAGCAAATATATTTGGGAAGCATAGAAACCTCTTTATTTTTATGCTTTAGCTTTTAAATCATTGTGTTTTTAAAAGTTTACTACTTTTAACTTCTTAAAAATGTAAAGTTCGAAGATAGTAAAAACATTCACAATTTTGAATAACTATTACTGCTATCCATCCCATTAGTTTTATTAACTCAAATAGAAACTCTGTGCCCAATAAACAATTATCCTATATTGCCCTCTTCTTCAGTCCTAGGTAACCTCTATTCTTCTGTCTATATGAAATTACCAACTCCATGTGCCTCCCATAAGTGAAATCATACAGTATTTGTCATTTGTATTTAGGTTTCTCTTGGGATTTAAAGCTATTCATGTTAAGCATGTATCAGAATTTTTCTTTTTAAGGTTGAATAATATTTCCTTATACTTGTATACTATATACTATTTATTCATTTTTTTTTCTGTTAGTTTGTTTTTACCATTGGACTACTGTGAAGAACGCTGCTGAAAACACTGCTCTACATAAATTGTGTTTGAATTGTTGCCTCAAGAGAGGGACCCTCTTTCGTTTTGCAAATTTATCACCTTTAACTAAAGAGAATAATATCTCAGTGGTTACTTGATTATTTAGGTCCACAATTTAAGTGCAGGTGGTGTTCCAGCCAATGATTTGTGTGTTTTCAGATGCATAACTCACTCTTTCTTGCTTCTCTATGTGAAACTATGTTTCCCAAGCTTCGTGTACCCAACTTCCAAGCAGATCTAGCTAACATGAGGAACTAGACGGGGAAGGAAAGGGTCAACACATCTCGTCCCTAAATCACCTAGCTCTTGGTGGCATCTTTGGCAGTGACTGCATTTCCTCTTGGCTCCAGCCTCCACTGGAACAGCCCACTGGGATCCAAGTTCCATCAAGCAGCCTGCTCTTTTCTTTGCCCCCTGGCTCCAGGGAAGGCAGAAATTTCCTATGGCTGCTAATCTCTGGGATGTCTCATTTTGGTGTGTGGATATTCACTTCTTTTATTCCTTGTGTTGCCAATTCACTGCATTAAATTCCCTCTTTTGAAAATACCTAGAGTGATATCTGTTCCTAATAGGAATCTCACTGTTATCTGTCCTGTTGGGAAAATAAGGGCTACAGTTTGTTAAGCGACAGGCCCATGGCAATCCTAATTACTGTTAATGTCTCTCCTATCTAACAGAAAAATTAGCTGTGATTCTGTCTCTCTATCTTTTGTAGTTTGGTGAGGCCACGTGTGTCAGTCAGCCTTCCTGTCATTGGGACAACATGCTGTGACATCTGCAGCATAAAGGAAGAAAAGTGTAATTTGATTACAGTTGACTCATATTATCTCTAGAATTCCACACTGAAATATGAGAATACAGACCCTATTCTAGAGAGGGCAAGACCAAAGCTAGAAGGAGCCCAAGTCCTTGAGAATCCCAAGTCACCACCTCAGTCATAATCTTCTTACCTCTGCAATTTTACATGAGCAGCAAGTAAAGTTCTCTTTTGTCTAAGCTGCTGCTATTTTGAGTCTGTGTTTATCACAGCTAAGGCGGACCGTAACAAATTCGAGACCAAATCACGAGCTGGATTTCTGTTCCTGACTGCTGATGAAGTTTCTTGTACCTGTCCTTAATTAAAGCAAGGTGCTGGATCCTCTGATCATATTCTAAGTATTGGCCCCCTCCTGTTTATACTTAGAATTGCCGTTTTCTCCCTTAAAAAGCTTTCAAAAAGCTTTATTCCCTTTAACAGCTTCTGCTTTGCCTATTAATTTTTCTCTGAAAGGGGGGTAATATCCAAGCTGATATCCAACCTAGAAAATGATTAAAGTCTGGATGTTAGAGAATTTTTAATTAAAAGCCTGGGAACATTGTTCCTTGGGTATTAATAAAGTCAGTAAAATGGAGAATCAGCATGACCTAATATCACAAGACAGACAGTTAGTGTCCTGGTCTGATGGCCTCTATTCATGGAGCTGATGGGCTGTAACTGCACCTAATGGATGCACAGCACATATAAATCTCACCTTCACTTTACACAAGTGGGTATCAATTAGAAACATGGGCTTCTAGGATGGTGGTTTCCAAACTTTATTGTGTGTGAACATCATTTGGGGGAACTTGGTTGAAATGAAGACTCACTTCTTTCCACTCATGATTTGGTTGGCCTAGGGTGGGGGCCACTAACTTGTTGTTAAAAAAGGACCCCAGGTGCCTCTCCAGAAAATGGTCTATGGACTATGAGAAACATTGCTTCTGGGGAACTCATAATGCATCTAACAGTGGAAAGAACTGTTATCAGCTGTGGGTGGGATTAAAGAACATGAACTCTCTCTGGAAAGGGTTATTCAGTCACCATGTTAGTTTATGCTTATAATGGGTCTGTATAATCAGAATTGCTAACTTTTTTTTTTTACAGCAAGCAATATGAGGCTCTGAGAAATTAATCAACCTCCTGAAGTTACAAAGCAGCTTCAAAACCTGGGAAAATGTGTAAAATATATTATTGTTTTTACTCTGCACCTTCTTCATATTCCTTTGTTCCTAGATGATGGTCTACACACAAAGCATCCCAGACCCTCTGCCTCGGGCTTCTGCTCCTGGGTCTTGCTAATGAGAAGTTCAGGAGCAGAGAGAAAGGTGGGACAGCAGTGGTGGTGAGGCTCTTATTTCCACAGTCTCCCTCACTGCAGGTGCTTCTCATGGCTTCTTGACCAAAGTAACAGCTCTTGTAACTGGCTCTATTCACACAGCTGTTTCCTTCCAAGTTCCTGTAATTGTTCCCAGTACCACCACAGGCTGATATTTGGTGCTCTATCTCTATATGTTTCTAAGATGAGGTAGTATGCCTACCTTTTTCCTTCTTTATAGTTTGACTTTGTACCAGACTTTGTACCACAGAAGTCTTCATTATTGAGTTTTCCAAGCCTGTCTAAGGCCACACAAACCCTGAACGTGTCTGATGTCATCAGTTTTCCAAGTCATTTCATCTCAGGGTTCTTTTGTTCCTTGTCAGGAATCGAATTCCGGCTGTATGACTCCGAAGTGTTACACTTTCCACTGTTTTACACTTCTTCCTTCTGCTCTATCCCCATGACAACGGTGATGACGATGGCAACCCCAACATTGGCCAAGCACTTATATCTACAGTACTTTGCTAAGAGCTCTGCACAGATATTCCTACTGAATTTCCATAACTCCCCTATGTCTTAGTAACTGTATCATCTTTATTTTACATAAAATATTGAGAAATGAAATGAAGAGAACTGCTGCTGGCCCCAGAAGAGCAGGTAAAGAGCGATGAAGCTGAGATACGAGCAATATTCCTGCTACCAGATATAGAATCATCACATTTTACTCCTCCAGCTACATATGTAAATACTTTTTTTTTGCAAATAAAGATAATAAAAAGTCTATGCCACTTATTTTTCAGACTTGTGTTTGGAAAAAAACACATTTTCGCCTTCTTTCCTGTCACAACTTAGTTCAGACCCATTGCCCAGATGGGGAGTTGTGGCAACCAATTAATCTGACTCCAGCCCAATTTTCATCTGCATCCTGCTTATCACAGTAGTGGATATATGTTCTCAACCTTTTTGGTTATGGTCATGCTGATGAAAATTATCCATATAATTAAAGAAGAACTGTTAGCATAAGCCTGGATTATAGATGATGCAGAAACATTGAGGATAAGCTCTTTCGTGATTCTCTAGCTATTTTTACAACCTTGAATGCAGGTACTATCTAGATAGCCATAAGACTAACAAATGAAATTATATTCATGATTAAATTATAATCCATGAATATGTCTTATGCTTCCAACCTATAGGCTTTTGCTTATGGAGTTCTTTTTGCTTTAGGATTCCACTCCTTATTCATACAGCGTCTTGTTCTCTGCTTCCATTAGTCCCATATTTCCTGTCTCACCTCATCATGATTTATGCTCACAGTTAGGAACATTTACTGTGCTATTATGCTCTCTTTGGTATATCTACATCCAAAGAACAAAACAGACTTGTTCCTTGGGTAACTATGGTACTCTGTGTCATTGGGATGTAGGGCTTGGCTGGATGCTGAGGGTTTGACCTAGAAGGATTGTGCCAGTATGTTGAGATTGGATGGGGAGGTGTCCAGGGCAGAGCTTTCTGGTGTGTGTTGTTGATTTGTGGACCAGGAAGTGAGGAAGGGGCACCAATGCTGGGTGTGGGGGCTCTAGCTGGCAGCTTGACTGAGTAAAGGAAAGGAAAAGGAACATTGTTACAGCTTCTTTCGGGGGCAGGGGGATCTCTGGCCTTGCCTGACAGTGCAGACATCAACTCACTCTTCTCAGCTTGGCTCTGGCTTCACTTGGATTCTGTCTACAATGCTGCGAGCAGCTCTCTAGCCTCTGTCATGTGCTTCTACTGCTAATGGCTGCCTAAAAAAGACGGTGTGGTATCTTCTGAAACTGTGAACTAAAAAATATCTTTCCTCTCTTCCTTAAATTGTGGTGTCAGGTATTTTGTCCCAGCAATGAATAAGTAACTAAGATGCTACTTAAAGTTAAATTCACATTCAAGATATTTTCTGTCAACTTCCAGGAATGAAGACTGAAAGAGGCATTAATATGTTGCCTAAGCTATGCCTCCCGCATAGAATATTTTTCTTTTCTTTATGTTTTCTTAGACTCTATTCATCTTTCAACCCCAGATATTATCTCTCAGTGAGAAAATACTCTTTACTTTGTCCTTGTTTCCCACTTACATCACAGCCTACTGTCACTGGCTTATTTACTTATCTACTTTGATGGGGTAAGTGGTGTTCAGTATCATTCCATTTTGACTGCACTGTGCCTAACTATACTAAAGAGACCCTGAAGCCAAGAAACTACATTTTAAAGATTTCTTTGCATCTAGACTATATGCTCAGCCAATTATAAATGCTTTCACAAGATCTGAATGGAGGTGGCATGGCCATAACCATGCCGACACTGGGTTTTCCTCTGGCAGAGCTTGAAAAAACAGCCACAACTCAACGGTATCAGGAAGAAGTTGTAATGATTAGTTTTTTGATCCCTGGGTCATAGGTAGGTATGTATTTGAGTTCAACAATTTTCCTGGTATTCTCCTGAATCCTTAATGGAGCAAAAAAAAAAAAAAAAAAAAAAAAAAAAAAAAAAAAAAAAAAAAAAAAAAAAAAAAAAAAAAAAAAAAAAAAAAAAAAAAAAAAAAAAAAAAAAAAAGTCACTGTTTTTACAAGGCCAGATAGGTAGTACAGTTAACTTGCCCTTTTGAGGATATTGGCAGGGGGCATGGACTTCCTCTGGCCTGCCCAACAGTTTTGCCAAGTATCTTATTTCCTATGTTAAATATTTTCTGCTTAAAGTAAGTCAAGTGTTTTTGTTGTTGTGGTTGTTTTGATTTTTTTACGTATATTTGATCCCTAACTGATATTTCTAATAGCTGGAAAGTGTGTTGAGGGCAGAGTCTATTCCACATCTTTTTATATTTGTTTCCTGTGAGCTTAGGATAGCTCTCTTACATAGTTAAAAATATAATGCATGTTGATGTGAATAAGAGTTTAATTAGTCTAGTAATCACTAAATGTTCTTTATTAACTCATTTAATTCTCTCAATAGTTCTATAAAGTCATGATGGTTAGTTTCATTTTAAAAATACAAAGATGAAGCTCAGAAACCTTTAGCAAATGCTTGAAGTTTCTAATGCAGTACCTGGTAGCTATTATCAGATTCCAATTTAAGTTTGCAGGCTTTAAAATCTTTGCTTTTTCTGTGTATGATTAAGGAATTCAGGAGAAAAAAATAGAAAGGCTATTGCTGATTTTCTTGTTGATTCATGGGAAACATTACTGAGCTGAGAAAGTTGATTTGTGAGGATCAGGAGGGGTAACTTTTTCGAAAAGTCAGTTTCCTACAGCACGTAAGGTACACGGTCTACCTTTCTTGGAGTGTCAACTTGCCTTCCTATCAGCATATTTGTATAGTCACTAAGTGGTCGGTAGGATGTTCAAGGGAAAACTAAGATGCTGCTGACATCCTCCTATTAGGAACTGTCTTTGTGAGGACTAAAGTAACTCAAGGCCTTTCAGGGTCTCTCAGTTGCCCATGGAAGATAATTGAAAGATAATTACCTTGCAACTAACACAAAGAATTCCTAATACATTGAACTGGAGGGCCCAAAGTGGCATTCTTAAAATAACGAGAATGCTTAGGAATTTGCACTATTTTCCACTCCCATTATGGTAACAGTTACATAAGCAGACTGAACATGTTTGTCTGTTTTCACTTAAGATTTGCCACTAGAATGATGCTTCAGAATGTTATTGCGATATCATTGTGTATTCTGTAAATTAAAGCAGCATGATGCACTGGTTGGGAATACAATATTTTACATTTCATTATATCTGCAGTGATTATACCTCAGCTAAGTTATAAATTTCCTACAACCTCAAGACACCTTTTAGATATATGCCAAATGTTTGCTTATTATAAGAAGTGATACCACAAAGTATGCTATGCATAATATAGACAGTAAACCCTGCAGAAATTGGAGGCAAAGTCTGGTTTGTCTCCCTTGGATTATAGAGCAACTCAGGGATGAAGCCTAGAAGACATGACCTGGGTTGGCATCCCATACATTCTGGATCAGCAAAATATGGCAATGGGCCATATCTGCCTACCAGCTATTTTTCAATAAGTGAAGTTTTATTGGAACATGGCAAACACAAGTCTTTTTTTTAAACACATCATTCATGGCTCCTTTTGAGCTACAACAGAAGGGCTGAATAATGGCAATTGGGTGAACAACGAGACTCACAAAGTCCAGCGTACTTACTGTCTAGCCCTACAAAGTTTGTGGATACCTATTTTAGGACATTTCTGTAAAATTCAGTTATGCAAAACTCAACAAAAGCTTCAGACCTATTGTGAAGCAGATCTAAACGTTTAAAAATAAGATATGAATGTGGAGGATCATGGGCCCAGGAGTCTCTCTTGGGACCTTGGCCCTCATGCAATCTCCCAGGAGAAATCAGTCTTCTGTTGTTGTTTTCTTGGTTTATTTTTTTATTGTTTATTATAGTATTTCTGTTCCTGCACTGCGACCTTCCCACCTTCCCTCTGTGGAACTTTTTTCCTCTTTGCTTTTTATATTTCCTTCCTAGGAGAACTACTCTTTCACCCGATTTCACAATGTACCACCTTCTTTCTTTCTTTTTTGTTATTACAAAACAGTTTTTTTCTCTCTCTAGTTGAATCCTTTGGATACCTAAATCTTACCCACAAAAGCATGCCAATCTTTTCTTTTAATATATATTTTACGATTACCTCGAAATCAGTATGTCCTGAAGATAATCATTTACGTATCTTCTCTTCAGTGTTCTCTTCTTACAAACACCCAATGATTCTTATATTGGGCAGGAAACCAGATGGTCGACTCCATCTAATTCCTGACTTACAAATGTGCTAGCATTATGCTACTTCCTCTTCGTTCCTAGAACCACTTACTCTTTTACAGATGTAACTATTTAGTGTCTGGATTATTTTAGCAACTAGTTAAGGTTGCTTTTTTGCCCCTATACATTCTCTTGATCTATGGCAATTCCTATGTTCATCATGTCATGCAGATGCTTAGGATATCTCTGTTTATTTATTCCTTCGTGAAACATAAACACTCTCTAAGAAAGTGACCAGGCTGTTGTTTCACCTCCTCTTTCCTCCTTTTCTCCTTCATGCTGAGAGTCCCTCGGCCGGAGTGGGCCACAGGCAGCTCGCCCTCTCCTGCCGCCCAAGTGGCCTCCCTAGTCCCATCTTGTCTAATTCTTCTAACCCTTAGTGCTTATACGGGGTCTCATCTCACGAAGCTTTATGTGACCACTACATCCTCGCTTGTTTTTCTGTTCTCTAAGCTCTTTTAGCATTTACAACATTTAGTCATAATTATTTTAAAGTACTGTTTGATGTCACCCTTCCCCTCTCCTTGTTAAATATGCACATTCCTCCCTTCTTAAACCGCTTCCACCATCTCAAACTTCAGCCTCTATTAAACCCTTTGTACTGAATTTCCCTGAACAACCTGTGCTACGTATTTTTAAAAATACAGTGTTTAATATGACAACCATTTGAGTAACACTTTACGGTGTAGTAAATGAGGTTCAGAAAAGATAAGTAATATGGCCAAGTAAAATTCTGTAAGAATCATTTAGCAAGACTCAGAGCTAAGCTAGCCTAACTATAAATCTCCTGCTCTTTCCAAACTGGAAAATGTACAGAGTAGGTAAGGGGAAACTTAGTCATCTAGGTCAATACTAAATGAAATAAGACTATTTTCATAGTTAAGACTAAGAAATCTTGTCCTTTTAAAGCAGACTCATGCAAATTGGTGGCGTGAAAACTAGGGAAGAAAAAAATTAGAAATTGCACCTATTTTATTATACAACTTTCAAGGGTAGAGTTTTCCCCTCCACCCAGAGCCACTGGTGTAAAATGGAAGTATTGAAGAGATTTTTCTCTCCTGATCGCATGTCTACTGCAGAAAACAAGAAAGATATTTTTCTATCATATTCACTCACATACCTAGACTAGAAATCCGTGTAGAATTTAAACAAATCCATGCCCCTGTATTGACATCTTAGCTCCAAGCACTGATG
Source organism: Ctenodactylus gundi (assembly GCA_004027205.1). Taxonomy (NCBI): domain Eukaryota; kingdom Metazoa; phylum Chordata; class Mammalia; order Rodentia; family Ctenodactylidae; genus Ctenodactylus; species Ctenodactylus gundi. The sequence continues at coordinate 1,118,504 of PVKB01000095.1, read as the reverse complement.
GCATGCAGGTGTGGGAGCCGCAGGGAGGAAAATTAGATAATCTGATGGCAACGTGCTAATTTACAAGTGCAGAGAAGGAGTTCTGGCTTTCCTTCACTCATATTTCCTCACTTGGCCAAGTACAAAGCACCGGCTCCAACAGCTGACGAGATGGTGCTGGAGCTCTTCCAAGATGCAAATGTGAGACCTGCCGATCTTTCCTCCTCCCTTCCTGCAGGCACCTACCTGCAGCGACTCAGCTGGCAACCTAAAAGTGCCAGGATTTACTAAGAAATTCATGGAAATTAAACAGAATTCTCTTTTTCTATAGAAAGCATGCTATGTGAACCATTTGGGACAGCAGACCGGGAATATAATAAGCGACATTAGAGAGCAAAACAGGTCCTTCGAGGTGAGTGTACTGGCCGGGAGGAGGGTAAAACACAGAGGATTAGGTCACACCCTTCCGCAAGGAACAGCTGTCCTGTGACTGCATTTACTGAATTTTCCCAAGCCCGAAATCCTTTATTTATCAGAAGAAATGCTCAAATTTTAAAAAGTTGTCTCCCTTGACAATAGCTTAGTGGTATCTAGGTTTCAAAGGTAGATTGCTGTTTATGTATTTATAAACAACGGTGCATGGTGGGGAGACATGAGAGGAAGGGAAGAAGCAAGAGAGAGATAAAGAAAAAAGGGAATACCATGTTAACAAGTAATTCTGAATATCTCCTTGAAAGAGATCATGGAGGAAGATTCTTGAGGTGATTTCAGTTTCAAAATTTGCTAAAACAGAAAAGAAAGCTGCCTTCTAAACATCTCCACATAGCTCCATTCCAGATCTCACCATGCTCATTAACTTAAAGTTAAGGGCCAAAGCAAATACAGGTTTGGTGTTTTCTATACTTTTTTCCTCCTTTATCCACTGAGCTATTTAAATTCATAACTTCTACAGAATAAAATGAAATTTAAATATCACTCATTAAGTAGGATGTGACTATTCTAATGGAAACCTGAAGATATGAAATATACCTGATTTTTTGGTAATTTTTATTTTTTGTAATTTTTTTTAATTTTAAAGAAATTACAGCTTCATAGATGTCACAGAAAAACATACATGGAATTTGTGTGTATACCAACGCTAGGAAATAGAGACTGGGACAATCCGTGGCGATCTACAGTATGGGTGTTTCTCCGTGGACTCGTATCATGCCTGTGGTTGGCAGAGCCGTTCCATGAGTAGCTGGGCTCCCTATGCTACGCTGTTACAGTCACGTGCACCCCCTCTCCACACCTTTGACTCCTGCAACTACTAGTTTGTTCTCTACCTGTAGAATTCTGTGATTTCACAAATGCTATATAAGTGGGACCAGAGAGTATCTAACCTTTTGAAATTGGCTTTTTCCCCCTACAGAGCACGACTCCCTTGAGATCTTTTCAACTTTTTGTCATGTATTCATAGTTGTCATGTAACAATAGTCACGTATTTATAGCTAAATAGTAGCATGTCGTAGTTTGATATTTCATGATCTTCTCAACCTTACACCCAGGTGAGATTGGGGATCAGGCCCATGGCCTTCACATTACGATGTATCTTCAATCTGTTTTTTTTTTTTTTAATATTGGATTTTGAAACATGGTTTCACTAGGTTGTTAAATTGCCCAGACTGACACAAACTTGATCTCTCAGCCTTGCAGACTGCTGGGACTGCAGGCTTGTGCCACTGGACCATCAATTTAATTTACATGCTTACCCAATGCCACCTACTTCCTACTTTATAGAGTAAGTACATTATCTAGTGTCTCAGGAAGATTCTTTTCCTTTGTTTTCTGATCAGAAATTTTAGAACCCTGTCTTGGTGTTTCTCTCTCTCTCTCTCTCTCTCTCTCTCTCTCTCTCTCTTTCTCTCTTTGTGGTAGTGGAGGCTGAGCCCAGGGAATTCTCACGGAGCTATATCCCCAGCCACACCTTTCCACATTTCCCCCTTCTCTTTTAGAGGCAGGGACTCACTGAATTGCTCAGTTGCCCAAGCTGGGCTCCAACTTGGCTTGCTGCTGCTTCACCTCCCACGGTGCTGGGATTAAAGGCTTGGGCCACCAAGCTTGGCTTCATTCTTACAGAGACATGTGAAACTACTGCTATATGCTTTTTGTGGTTGCTGCTAATATTCTAACTATTTTTTACAGTTCTTCTCAAAGTATGAAAACAAAACTACAAAAAGTCCGCCAAAGTATGCAGAGTTCTTTTCTTGTGCTCAAGAAAAGGACTCTTCAAACTCTTGTGTGATATGTAGGAAAAAGACAAACTTAACCACTTCATTAACATATCAGATTGATATAGATCTGTTTACTTCTTGAAATTATAGGTTAGTTTCATAATTTGTACTAATAGCGTCCCCTGGAACTGCTAAGTTATCCAGTGGGGATTTTCCCCAGAGAAAGTGGTTCATCTTCTTGTATGGTGAGATATCTATGGAGTACATAGTGTCTCTGAGCCAAGAAAGCCATGCACGTGAGTCTTGAACTGGGCATTGGAAGTGGAATCCTAGGAGGTGGTGGTGACTTTTCATAGATTTGCTACTCAGGTGTGTATTCTTGGGGGCCTTTGCATAAAGTGCTTTAAAATAGTTATTAATATTTCAAATGAACTTTATTGGATCTTAAATGCTCCCTGAAGATTACGGAAAAACTCTTCAAGAACTTACCATTGCAGATGGTGTTAGAAAAGCAAGCCTGCCCTCTTAGCTATGAGGGAGTGGTTTTGGAGGGAAAAATTGCTGCAGGTCAAAAAGGAGCATTGACCATTACTGAGACCATGCACTGTAAGAGGTGGAATAACTGCTTTGCTGAAAGGAGCTACTACAAAGTTTCATCACGAGAGCTGCTGTCCCAGCATCAGAATGAAGGCTATCTGCTTTGAGATTTCTGGCACAATCTTCTTTTTTTGTGTGAGTTTCTCTTAAAATGCAGGGGAAGGGGCAGTGAAGCTTCAAAATGAATAAAAGGCACTGATTTTGCCAGCTTACAAATGAAACAAGTCTAGATTCTGAACTAACTAATATGACATTAGAATGAAAGCTTTTATGATACCTGAAGGCAGCAGATGCCACCTAGCAAAGGAAAGGTAGAAGAGTGCATGGCGAGGTCTGCAGGACAGGTGGGGGTGCACTATCTTATTTTTTCAGGCATTAATTGCATATGGAAGTTGGGAGTTTGTGTTTAAGAAGGAACGTCTTAAGGATGTGGAGAAATCAGAACTCTTCAGTACTCCTGGAGAGGGCTTTATTGCTATAACAATTTGGAGAGTGTGGAAGGATTTATTTGAGCTAAAAATGTATGTCTTCCCTAAAAATTGATACACCAGCACTCTAACCTCTAGTACTTCAAAGTGTGATTGTATTAAAGGCAGAGTTTGTAAAAAAGTAATTAAATTAAAATGAGGTAATTAGGGTAGTTAGACACTAGTGACATATGTCTAGAAACCCTTTCAAAAGGGAGAAACTTGGACACAGACACACAAATAAAAGACCAAGTGAAGACACAAGGAAGAGTGTCCTTCCAAAATTAATCCCTAATTGAACACCTCAGTTGCAGATGTATAGCTTCCAGCCTTGTGAGAAAATAAATATCTGTTGTTTAAGTCACCCAGCCTGTGGCATGTTGTTATGGGAGATGTAGCAAACAAATATAATTACCCCATATGCTAGCAATTCTACTCTTGATACGTCCCAAGAAGATGTATAAAGATGTTTAACCAAAGACATGTTCATTCATTTATAATTAAAACATCATTTTGTACACAGTAACGCCCGATTGGAGACTGCACGAATAGCCTCACACTGTTAATCATGGTAGATCTTCACATTGAACAGTTTAAAGGAATGATTAAAAATGCAGACAACACAAATGAATTTAACAATGAAAAGGTTGAACCAAGGAGGCACACAGCAAAAGTATATGACGCCCAATTTCAATTATATTCAGTGTATAAAAACAGATGACCCTATTCTTTACTATTAGAATCAGGTTAACTTTTTGTAGGGGTTGAGGGTTAAGGTAAGTGGGAGAGCAACTAAAGGGACTCTTATTTACTACTAATGTATTTCTTGATCTGAGTGGTAGTGACTTGGGTGTATTCCATTTGTCAAAATCTATGAGCAATACAATAAATACTACTGCAGTGAAAGCATCACATTTCAATGAAAAGGTCTTGAATGGAGGATTTAAAAAATAACAAAAGCTGAGCAGGATTCTTTCACTCTTTTAATTGCTTGCTTTTGCCTTGAGGGAGAGAAAAAGGAGGCACTGCTTCCTGCCACCAACTCTGATGAGAGGGCTCTGAGGGCACTGTCAGGCCAGGTGGCCCGACTTCTGGGAGCCTGCGGGAGAAATAAGAAATCTAAAGGGTCAGACTAGGGCTTCAGACCTGGCAGACTAAATGAGAGAGTCTGAAGTTGGGAACAGCCTGCTTTAAAGTCTGACACACAAACCCTTCTTGGGGAGCAGATCTGGGACATTCATTTTTTAGCACGCTGGTGTGGAAGAGGTAACATCTTCCCAAAGAGGCTGCTGAAAAGAGGAAACATATCTCAAGTACAGAAGAGGAGGCACTGCAGGATCACTGTGAGCCAATGAGAATTCCAACCTGAAGAAGGACACAGACACGTTTTCCACAGGTGAGCTACCACTAGTAACGTAGTGGAGGAGGTGGGGTGATGTCTGAAAAATGCATCAAAGGGTTAACAGCTGCCAAGTATTAAAGATAAGGGCCAGCTCATGGCAGTACCAATTCAGTAGAACTTTCCTGACTTGTTTTCTTCCCTGACCCTGCTCTAATCAATGAAAAGTTAGAAACTTTATATACAGTTTTTTCCCATAATTATTATTTAAGAAAGCAATGAAAACCACTACAATTTTTATTCATAATGCAGACATCAAAATCTCAGCAGATGCTCTGGCCCAGGGAAAGATAGTTAAAACTTCAGAGTAATTTACTGATATTAGACTCATAAAAATTACACCCAGAATGTTTACTTCTGTTCCAGTTCTACATGTGATATGGAAGTTGGGCCAGTGAAGACCAGCAAATATTCAATAATACAGATGAACAGGAAGGTTTTCCACAGATACAGGGGTGAGGATGAGGAGGAAGTTGAGGGCAACCTCAAGAGAGAAAGAAAAATCTAATGTCAATAACAAAGCACTGATGCAGGGAAAAAAAAAAAATAAAACAGGTTTTGTGTTTGAGAAAATGAACCAGTTCAACTTTGATGTGTTGAGTTACAAGTACCTCCAGAATATAAAGGTGAAAGCTTTCTTTGGGTGGCTGGATGTTAAGAATGCAGCTTAGCAGAACTAACTGGGGCTAGCATCACCAGTATGTACGTGGAGGTAATGCTATAATTGCAAGTGAGTTTGTCCAAGTGGAACCTTGAATAATTATTTTTATCTTCATTTTTTAAAATTTATTTTTCACTTATTTTTAAGACAGAATGCCACTCTGTAGCCCAGGTTGATCCTGACCTCTCTATATAGCTGAGTCTGGCCTCAAACTCATGACAATCCTCCTGCCTCAACCTCCCAAGTGTTGGGATTACAGGTACGCACCACCATGCCCAGCTTTATGTGGTGCTGAGGGATTGAACCTTGCACTTCCTAGGCAAGTGCTTTAGTTACTGGGCTATGTTCCCAGTCCCATTGAAACATTATTTTTAAAGTAATTAGGAGTTGCTAAAGAAAATATAAAGTCAGTAAGAGAAAAGTGAATTGTGAAACACTACAATGTACCCTTGAGGAAAAAAAAAGATCAACTGTTGCAAAATCCTACAAATGCCAGGGAAGAAAAATATTGAATAGAATTGATTTAGCTTTGGAAAACCTCAGTGATTTTATAGTCTTAGGAAAAGAAGTACAGAGTGTATAGCTAAAACAGTGGAACGAACACAAGAGGACATAAGAAAGTGAAAAGGAAACTATAGGAACTACTCCAGATATACCACGGAGAAGGAGGGCAAAGCACGAATATGCAAAAGATGAAGAGGGCATCTAGATTTTTTATGTGCCCCGGCCTCCTCTGGCTACCTGGTGATGCCTATGTCCCTCAAAAGAATGTTTTTAAGTAAAAAAAGAAAATATATACTATTACAAAATAAAATAGTTACACTGACAAAACACTGAAACAGGTAAATAAATCAGTGCTAGAACAATATATGTACATCTTTATTAATACACTATAGGACTTACTGGAAAGAATAGTAACTATCATAATTTGAAAATGGTGATGACTACAAATGATATTTCAAGACATTTTCAGCAAATGTTACATGAGAAAATTAACTGTGACTCTGGTGACAATGTCACATGCACATTATTGAAGTTTTGTCACAATAGAAACATAGTTTACATTTTTATATGTGTGTATGTGTGCATGTTTCTATCCAAATTTGTCAGTTCTATGGGATTTGATACATGGTTTCCTTGTGGGAGGAAGGAATCTGGAAATCTCAAATTAAGAACCTGCTCTCAACGGAAGAGAGGTTCTTTTTATAGAGAAACACTGTTTATGGATAGAGTGATAGTTCGAAGTCTTGACCTGGCAGTGTGATAGCATAACACAGTGATGCAAGGAATATTTGGAAGTAGACTCGTTGGACTTAAGTATTGGCCTTCCTACTCACTAGTTGTGGGACAGTCCAGTTATTTAATTTTTAGGATTTCATTTTCTTATCTGTAAAATAAGAAAGATTACAGTGACCTCCCTCATATGCAGTGGTGAAGGTTAAAGAAAAACGCTAGCTGTCTCTGTCTTGACCACTCCCACTCATTCAGCATCCCTGGCCACGTTGAATGCCTCAGGTCATAAAGGTGCAACATTCTTTTTCTCTCCAAATTGCTGCCCTCGTGTGTCTTTCTGTCAAGAAGACTCACCCATCATTTTCCATACACTGGCTCCTCTCCCTCACTTAAATTCTGCCTCTCCATTTCCCGGGAGTTTTTCTGAAGCATGCCTCGCACCACTGGTGTCTCGGCATCCTTTCACCACGGCTTGTCATCTTTCTGTTAGCGGTTGTCTAGTAAGCTCCACAAGGCTGAGGTTCTATCTACCTTGATCTTTCTTCTCTGTGGCCTTGAGCTCATCATATTACCAGCTTCCCCTAACCATTCAACAAGTGAACCATGAGGAGGGCACACCTGTAGATACAGGCAGTCCCTGGTTACATGTGTGCCTGTGGGCAGTGTGTCAGCTTTGATGTGGGCATGGGCTTCATTGGTTTGTCCTCAGTCACTGCTGGAGAGCCAAACACATTGTTTATTTTTTTAAAAAAAGTGTGTACAAGGTAGCAGACAGCTTGCATTTGTGCAATGGAAGGACTATCTTCCCGTTCTGGGCTGAAATAAAGTAAGATACAAATATAAAATTCTGACATGTTGTGCAAAAGTTTATATCCTTGTAGGCAGCACACATGATACTCATAGGCAATGTGTTCACCAGCCAGTATTTTGTTATCACAACTGTTCCAGTTCTGACTATTTATGCTGAACTAAGTGATTTTACTCAGTCAACCTTTCTGGGCCTTACTTTGTTCATCCTAAAAATGACAATTTAAAAATATTTGGCATGGCAAACATTGTTAGCTATCTACCAAAACACATTCCTTCCTGCAAAGTCTAGACTATAATTCCTAACTTCCCTGAAGCTGGCATTTTTATGAGATTAAGATCTTGCCAACAAGATGTGAGCACAAGCAACATCTGTAACCTCAGTTTACTTCTGCAAGGCCCTTCATTTTCAGCCTAGATCCTAAATAACCACATGGAAAAGAGCCACCCAGTGGTCTGCAATTTTCATCTAGGGTTGTTATATAAATGGCAAAGATGCAATCTACTAACTTTTTGGAATACATTTGTTACGACAGTGTTTCTATGACTAATACATATGTTCTGCCTCCTTTACAGGGCTGTGAGAAATAGTAGAGGTAACATATGGGAAATAGGTTTGGGAGGTAACAAGGACTATAAAAAATTGTCATTATTATTAATACAGAGAAAACAAGTATCTTGTAGAATGTATGACACAAGGTCATATTTAATATTTATTTATTGTATGAATACATGAACATCTTGTTAAAATGGCTAAGGATAAAAATTATATAACAGTATGAGCAGGTTATCTGTTTATATCAGGAAAATTTTGATTCACTTGAATTTATGCAAGTAAAAAACAAAACCAAACACCAAAAACCAAAGCCTCCCGGATATGTACTTCTTTAGGTTCTTAGTTTCTTCTTCTCAGTACTTTTTCCATCAAACAAATTATAAAATACTAAAGAACATTTTGACAAAAGGAAAACCTATCTTTAATCGCACCATTGAAACACAGCTCTTTCATTTTTGCCCACTGCTTTCTTTTATCCATGCACATGTCTATTTTTTGTAGTTGCAAATCTGTTTCTTTTTCTCCTTATTTTTTAAAAATACTTTTTAATTTTACTCAGTGAGGACAGCAAAGCCTTGGTAATTCTCCAGAAGTGATTTCAACCAAGAGCCACTGAATATTTCTAAGAGTTTCAATTTAATTTGGCCAAGGGGTTCCATTCTTATTAAAAAGTATACCATGGAGCAGTGATTTTCATAAGAAAATAAATGGGGGTGTTAAATCTTACTATAATTAGGATAGTCAAGATTATGAATGTCACGATTTCTCATATTTTCTTTAGTGGCTATCTTGTGGGTCTTAAAAAGATTATGTGGAGGGCCAATGAGTACATAGGAACCACATTCAACGATAATGAATAAATGATTAATTAAACAAGTATCACTGAGTTCCACAATATCAAGCAGAATAAGAATAATGAGTAAGATGCATCTCTACTCTTGAAAATGTTATATATAGTAGAGATGAGAGACAAGAAGACACTGCCGCAAGTCTAGGGTGGAAGTGAGAATACAGGAGGCATCAAAGTGGGCACTGGCATTTAGAGTAAAATTAGACAGGCAAAGGGTTCAAAGGAGCTCCAGCTTCCTCAGTCACAAGGACCAGCAGGGAAGAAAGGAAGAGTCCAGTGTTTATGGGGTGTAGATTATTCTCTCTGCCTGGAGAATAACAGAATTCACTGGGAGTGAGCCAGTGTGCCTAAGACAGTACAGATCTTTATTTCTGGAATAAATTACCCTGTGCCAAGCTATGCAAGTTAATCACTGCTGGTACTGGCAATTAGTCTCTGTGCACAAAAGAGCACTTGTGACTGGGAAGGTATTTTGATTTGGAGCTGGAGTGTCCCTCAAAAGCCTCACAAGTACCTATGGGTCTGCCATGCCATGAGGAGCTCTCTCTCTCTGGTTCCAGCCCCGCCACGTGGTTCTACCATTTCCTGACCAGTGGACTGACCTTCTGAAACTGTGAGCTAAAATAATCATAGATGTTGGGTATTCTATTCCAGCAACAAGAATGTACTAAGATGGAGGGACAGAAATTGTGCCATGATGGTGTGCATTTCAGTGCTGGGTATGTCATATAACTGGTTTGCTTCTCAACACAGGGCTGGGTTTGTTCTTGTTAGTAAGTTGCCTACTGTTAAGTAGCAGGAGTGAAGCATACTGAGCCCTAATCAGAACTGCCTGCTTACTCAATTTGCCTGTAGCTTTACTGACAATAAAATCACATATATTTAAGGCATGCAACATGATATTTTGATGATGCATACATTGTAAAATACCAAAATCAAGCCAGTTGACATACCTATCACTTCACATGGGTATTCTTTTTTTTTTTGGGGGGGGGGTGCTGCTAACATTTAAGATTTATTTTCTTATGAAATTTCAAGTATAATTATCCCTCACTATCTTTAGGGGATTGGTTCCAGGACTTTCTAATGGAAACCAAAATCTGAAGATGCTCAAGTCCCTCCTATAAACTGGTACAAATTTGCACATTATCTACATATACTCTTCCATGTAGTATACCTGAAATCATCTCTAGATTACATATAATACCTAATACATAAAAATGCTGTGTAAATAGTTGCTATACTATTTTATTGTTTAATGAAATATAACAAATAATGATCTGAAAAGTCAAATATTTTCTATCCACACTTGGTTGAATCCATGGATGCTGAACTTGAGAACATATAGGCAACTGTATACTACACAGTGCCTTAACTACAGCTGTCCTATACTCTACAGTAGGTTGCCAGATCATCTTATACTGTAAATTTCTACCCTTTGACCAACATCTCCCCATATCTTCCACCTCCAGACGTTGGTTACCTCGTTCTTGGTTGTAGGCCTTTGAAACTACTTTCATTGTACTTAAACATCACTGATAAAAAGTATTAGAGATCTTACTCTCAAGGAAAGTGGATTAATAAAATGTGTCTAGTAATAAAAAATAACTTGAGAGCAAAACCAGAGTCAACTTATAACAGCCCAGCAGGATGGCTTCATGTAGAAATATTTTGCCATTGCTCCACGGAGCATACTAAAAATGTCTGGTGTCACTGACTTCACAGGGGGAGTGCATGGATTCAGCTGCTGAAGAATGATGTGAAATTAAAAAGAGAATGAAATGTGTGATCTTGTTTAATCACATCTGGTTCTTCAATTTCTCAATAACAGTCACCTGCGCTACTGTGTCAAACTGGATGGACACACACACAGACACACATACATATTCACTCTACAGGTGGAGGATAGATTAACTCTAATGCCTGCCAATCACTTTCAGGGATCTAAAATGCAAATGACAATTGAGTTTTCTCATTAAAAAAAAATCTTGGGAACAATCATTCCAAGACCTGGAGCAATACAAAATGGTGAAAAATGAGGGCTAAGCAGTGAAATATCAGTTCCCTAAAGCGGCCAAACACTCAGGGTCCCAAGGTTGGGGAATGGCTTGGGAAAGAGGATATTTTTACCATCTCAGTCATACTCTCCGTTTGCTGTGATGACTGAGTGAGTGACACACTAGTTTAGGGGATTTCTAGAAGAGCAGAAGAACATGGCAACCTATTGAGGAACACAGATTCATGAAGAATTCAAGTGTATGAATCTTATCTGAATGACATTTGATGGCTATTACTGCCCACTCTCCCCTACTTTGATGCCCCAACTGTTACTACTGATATTGTTGGGGGTTTATTCTCCCTCTCAAGCAATTTAATCCTGCAGGACATGTGGGTGTTATCCTGGCTATTCAGATACTTTATGGAAATGGGGTGAAAATGACTTATAAATCACTCTCCAAAAAGAACAGCAAGGTGGATCATCTAAGGTAAAGATAGTTATGTTGTTCTCTTTTGGGTGGGGACATGCTTTCTTCATGATTCCATTTAGGGGCAGAAAATACATACTTATGCATCATTAGTCTAATATGCCAGCTTTACATCACATTTACAGTGGAGCAAATCAAAGATGAAATTAACTAGAAAATAGCTCTCTTGGTCTGCTCCATCAAGCACCCACACAATGGCCTGCGAACATGCATAGGAGAGATCTTTCACATATGCACAGCCAGTTCATAGATTGGTTTAAAGAGATGGGTCCAGGGAAGGGATTATGTAGGTAAGGAACAGATGTATGAACTGCCTAGAATTTTAAGGTGGTTGGTCTTTCAGGGCATGGGCTTGCAATTTATTTTGTTTTGTGTTTTGAAACAAGTCCCTGAAAATACTTCCTACTGGAAACCCAAGTATGTGTGTTAGAGCTCCTGTTTTCTGCCTTGCTTCTCAAAATCCTGCATGCAGCCTTCACTGTAGCACTTTGTCACTGTGTTTGTGATCCTTGGAACTTCTTGTCTGAGATCGGTGGCTTCTTGAGGAAAGAAAATAGGGCCTGTTTATCTTCGTAATCCATTTCTAAAGCAAACCTTCTTGCCATAGGTACCCAATAAACAGGTATGACTGAAGCATTAGTTAACTTCAGGTGGCATTATTCTAGCGAGTAATTGGGAGTCTCACTCTCTGAGCATGAGAAACAACAGATTAAGATAAAAAGGGATCATAAAGAATATAAGCAAGCAAATAATTCCATTGCAGAACTTAAAACCACATGGAAAGCTATCAAGAGGAGAATCATGACTGAATAACATGAATTAGGCTAGCAGAGTGGGACAATACTTCTAGATGGGGTGGAGGATGGACTGTAAAATATGCATTCCTAGGGTAAAGTCTGGGAGGTTTTGACTCAGGGGCCCTCAAGTGAGGCTAGGAAACCTGTATGTACATAAATTTTCAAGGTGGTTAGAAAAATTGAACTGGTTTAAAAGCCATAATGATGCACAAAAATCTGAGATAATCACCTAGAGTTCAAAGGGATAGAGGAAAAAAAAGGCAGGTAAAGAATATTAAAGAGAAAAAAAAATTAAGAACATGGACACAATATGTGTAGCACCTTTCAGGAACAGATGTGGAAGCTGTCAGAACAAAATCTTTCTGAAATTAAAAAAAATCTCTGAAATATTCTGCTGAGGATTTAATACAAACTGATAAACATTTAGATCCAAGGAATATTAAGTCTAAAAGGAAACACTTCCAAATCTATATCTAGACAAAAGAAATAGGTCCCTTACAGAAGAAAAAAAACTGCTAATGGAATTCGTCTACATGGTTTCAAGAAAGGCGGCTACTTTATGATTGTTAATCTCTGTTACCTGCCTGATGCACAAGTAATACGTGAAGGCAAAGAGAAGCCATTTCATCCAGCAAAGGGCTCTAGAATGCCAGTCTTCTCCATGGCAACTGAGATTAACCAATAACGTGGAAGTTGCAAAAATAAACATTTTTAAGTAACATTGCTTTTAAGAAGAATGCAAATGATATTCCTTCTAAACAAGGAGTTCATTTAATGGGAATCCACACTTATTACAAACAAATATTTCATAGAATAACAAAACACAGGAATGGGTAATGAGGATGGAAGCCAGGGTCACTTCTTGATCCAATGGGGTGAATCATGGGTGTATCATTTTCAATATTAATAATTTGAGAAACATCGACTTCAAAAATAATTTTAAAACATGTACCACTGTTGTTAAAGTATCAGAGGAATCTAAAATAGCTATCATATCTTCCAAATTTTAGAACGAGGTAGGGAAGGGGAAATGAATCAAAGAAAAACTCAGATTATACAGCAAAGCTACCTCCCTCAAATAAAAATAGGGCTATCAAGGAAACAAAAAATGCTAAAAAGTCAAGGATAAACTAAGGGAACAATGGAATAATGGGAGATTTAAAAAAATAAACACTCGTACTTATGAAAATCTGAAAGTATGTACACCAAAATGCTAACAGTTGTTTCTGCATGGTGGGTTAGAGTTACTTAAAGTTTTTTACATTTTTAAGTAACAATATTTTGAAGAAGAATGTAAACAATACTCTTGAAACTAGAGGCCCAATTAAATGAGAAGCAACACATTAAAAACCGACCAACATCTCTCAGAATGATAAACACTGAGAGGGCGGCCTGCCCAGTATACACAGCTGGGGGGAGATGTGGTCGCTTTCTTGCCCAGTGGGGTGAGTTAATGTGTTGTTTCTAATCTAAATTTTTACAAATTGTGTAACAATGGTATGTGTGTGATTGAAAATAAAATATAGACTTAAAACTTCTTAGTGAACATTGCTTAGTGAACATTGCTCGTGAAACCTCTCATTACAACTAGCAATGGCCGGCAGGGCTGCCATGTCTGAGATTGGCATTTGCTGTGATTACTCAACTTGTTTCACTGATTTGATTCATTTCCCAAATGGGATGCACAGGTGTCATCCATTTGTGCAATCATAACACTAATTACTCTTTACACTTGTGCTCTTCCCTGCTTTTTTAGCACGATCACTGATCACTGCAGTGACAGGAAGGCACCTTGCAGGACCATTTGTATCTGGGTGTGCCGAGGGTGTGAGGCTCTGGCATATAGCCTCCTGAGGCTGGGCCCTGTGCCATGGGGTCAGTGCCTGTAAGGCTCTGAGGGCTTACTGGGGACATTCCAATACTTTAGCTCCGTATACTTTTATCTCTACATTAGTCTCAGTCCTCAAAATTTCCCCTATCACGAACGCCAAACTCAAGGCATGCGGTGCAAGCCACTGCTTGAATCCCACTGTCATCCCTGGAATGCACGGCTTTGTTCAGTCTGGGCTCTGAAGCTCCCAGCTCCCTGACCTCTGAATCCCCCTCAATGTAGGGGAAGTTAGGGCCTCTTCTGAGGCCTTCAACATCCTCTCTCTTATCCCCTTATCTATCTCATGTGCTAGTGTGACTGCTTAATCATCTGTCTCCCTGAGGAAATGTCTGTCTCACCGAGGAAAACATGGGATTCTTGCTGGCAGAGAATGTGCGGTATTTGCCTTCCAGCCTTAGCTCGGTGCCTGAAATGCAGAAGGTACTCAACAGGTAGTTTTTGTACAGTGGAGAGGATCCTTGGAGAGCATCCACATCAACTTCCCGTCCTTCATTTGCTCATGTCTCTCCTTGATGGGAGAGTCTGAGAGGCAGTATTTGCCAGAAGCTCATTCCTATGGGTCTTGAGATTCACAGACTCCTTCCCTCCCATGCACGGGTGAGACTTTTATGGGACCTGGTAGGTTGGCAAGTGCTCAATGGCAATTTCATTGTGCTCTAGGATTCCAGCCTCACTGAAGACCCTAGTGAGCCTTTACCTTCTTCTCATCTGTTTTTGACACCAAATCCTATTACCTTGTGGGGAGCAAGGACCATCAAGCTCATCCAGTCACAAGCATTAAAGACCTGTTCCCAAACACGATACTGATGCTGAATATTCCCAGGGTGAGAAATTACACCACTGATGCTTAGTTTTCAGGATAAGTAATGTTTCTTTTATTTTACTTATTTGAAAATGAGGACCATCAGCAAGTGGCTATCTTCAGGAAAAGTCAGGGGAGTCTTAACTAAAGCAGGACTGGATTTGTGGTAAATAAAAGCACTCATTAGGAGGAACTCAAGAGGCACTCAAACATTTGGGTTCAATAACTTCATGCTCTCCCAGCCTCCGCTCTGATCCCAGATCCTCCTGACCTCTTTGGTGCAGTTCATCGCCCTTCAGCCTGAATGAAGTGTTTATGCAGGCTGGGCACCATGCCTTTGAGAGGTGTGCATGTCCCATGCCTTTGCCACTCCTCCACAAACCAATGGCTACCACTCAAGATGGAGCCCAAAGGGCCTGTCTTCTGGAAAGCACCTGCTAATTATTTTACCCAAGTTAGAAAAAGAAACACAGTAGTATGGCACTAGTATCTACTTAATCAAATATAATTTATCCATGTACACATTTCCATTTATGCATTTATTCAACAATGGGTTACTGAGCACCAAGCCTGCGTCGGTGATGTCTCAGAGACCTGGTCTGTGTTTGTCAACTTAGGCCAAAACACTGCATCTAGCTTGGCCATGCACATTCTATCATTCTGATGAATGAAAAAATGATGGGTCAACCCCAGCTTTTTGATATTCAGTAGACACTATGCTTATTTTATGTGTATGCATCTATGATATGTACAAAAGTCAATAGTTTCTTTCCCCCCTCCCTTCTTTCCTTTTCTTTGCTTTTTCACATTTTTAAAAAAGAAGTATTCTAATTTTTATTTATTTTTTAGATACATATGATCTACAAATTAACATGTCAGTGACACATAAGTTAGAAATTTGTGACTGTATATATCCTGTTTGACCACTTTTCCCCGCCTCCTTCCCTTCCTCTTCTCCCTGCCCGCTCGCTCTCAGCATCTCTTCCCTTTCCTATGATCCCTCTTCTCTCTCTCTCTCTTATGTTAAGATCTTTTCTGTACAGGTATCTATGGCAATCTCATAGGAGAGACACCATTTGTTATCCAATCCTTTGTGTTTAGTCCATTTTACTGAGCATTATTGACTCTAGACGGTACCATTTTTTTTTCAGATGCTTCATATCTGCCTTTCTTTACGGACATACAGTACTCCATTATGTACAAATATCACATTTACTTTATCTATTCCTCTGTTGATGGGCATATAGGTTGTTTCCAGGATATAGCTATTACAAATTGTGCTGCTATACACAGGGATATGCTTGTGTTATTACGATATGGCGATTTTAGATCTTTTGGGAAAATGCTCAGTACAGCTGTAGCTGGGTCAAATGGGATATCTATTATCAGCTTTCTAAGCAATCTCCATGCTACTTTCCCTACTGGTTGAGCCAGATTGTAGTCTCATCAACAGTGTAGAAGGGTTCCTTTCCCCCATAACCTGCAGCAATTTTTATTTTTTGCGTTTTTGATGGTATCTTAGTGTTGTTTTGATTTGCATTTCTCTGATGGCTAAACTTGTTTCTTTCCTCCTCCTCTTCTTCCTTCTACTCCTGCCTAGTCATTCTTCTCAAATTTAATCTGAATCACATTGTCCATAATTCTAGCTTTCTCATCGAACTCTCTTATGCTATGAAACTGCAAGTGTCATTTGAGCATATATTTGAAAATTATTCTAACTTTTTTTTTTTTTCAGTCAGGCGCACTTGATAAAAAAGTGGTGTCACTGCTTCTCAGCCTTTTGCTGAGTGTAAAATGTGGTACAATTAACCTTATTCTGCCCAGAGACAACATTTTTCAAGTCTGGATTTCTTTTTAAAATATTTCTCCTGTGTAATGTCAATGATCTTTGCATCCACACTTCCAGTTTTGGGGCAAGCAATTTCCTAGCCCTGGCAATGGCCCTCACAAGGCTTGTACCTACGTGCAGCAGTCCTGATGTGGCCTAGCTGGCAACCCTGCTGCTGTCTTGTCCACAGTCTTTCTCTCTTTCCTTTATGGATGTGTATACTCCACCATCACCAAGTTTCCCTACTTCCTCGATACTGCAAAATGCTCAGAGTGGGTTTTCCAAAGAAATTTTTTTCTATTACTATTTAGAAGGTTGACCACATGTTTGTCCTAAGCCCTAATGTCAAACAGTATCTGGCAAAGGATTTTCAGTTCCAAGAACTCTCTCACAATCTTATGGAGTATACAAAATGCTATTTCCTTTTATTTTTCTACTCTGATCATGAAAAGCCACTCAATATTCTAGTTTCACCATGCCGCCCACTAGTTTATGGAATGTTAAACATGTCATGTTCTCGCTCTACACAGAGGCTGGAGAATACCAGGGTTGCCACAGGAGTGTGGCAGTTTAGGTAAAAGAACAGGGAGTAATATGTATTGAGGGTCTCCTCTGTGTGCAAAAGGTTTTATATGTGTTTCTTTCTACTCCTTAAAAAAAGAAAAAACCCTCATGATATAAGGTGATAAAATGAGCCTGTAGCTCATTCACACATTTCAAATTAGTTAAATAAGATTAAAGAGGGTCAGTAATTACTAACAGTCACATAACCAGTGCAGGCACTGGGACCCAGCTCTGTCTGAATAGGAAGCCACCTCAAGAGTATTCTTCTGGAGAAGATAATTAAACATTAAGATAAATTATCAAAGAAAGTTAGATAGTCTTTTTATTTTTTTGGAGGCTTAAAGCAGGAGCACCATTACTCTTTATGGTTAGGTTATCCATGGCTTTACCAGAATTCAGGAGTATGGTCAAAACAGTCTCTCAAAGTTTTGTTTGGGTCTGTGACTTTTATGATAGAATCATCTTTGTTAATTGAGGAACAGAGAGCCTTACATAAGCTTCAGGAACTTTAGCCATCTCACACTCCTGTGAAATTTTTAGCATTTTAGATTACAGGATGAGACTATGCAACCAAGCAGGTCCCTACTCATTGCTGGCTTGGGACCTGTAATCTGTATCACTCAGCAGCTCTGAGTTTGTACAACAGTGTCCCTGTCTGTGCTCTGTGTCTCCGAGGTATTAAGAGATTCAGACCCTTTAGAGCAGGGAGACCGAGCCTGCTGACGTGTTATGCCTTCTTTAACTGTACTTCACCTTCTAGTCATCCCTGACAGCTACTCATTTAAGGTGCCGCCTATGTAAAGACTAAAACTCATGAGATTGGAGATTTAAATGTACTAGTACCACCAGAGTGGCACATGACAGAGGAGTCAGTCATAGTAGCTCCATGAGAGCAAAGCACACCTAATCTGTAGGTCAGAGGAAGGTCATGGCACTTAAAAGGACAGAGAAAAAATAGGAAGTAAGGCATGCTTTATAACGATTTAAAATTCTTCTTCTCTAAAATGGGTCTCTTTAGCCAGAAACGGACAAAGTGTAGCTGATCCCATACTATGCGTTAAGAGCCACTTCCTATCTGCGATCTCTATAATTGCTATTTTAACAATAATTTTATTTTTTCTAATTTTATGTAAGTACTAGGACAATGAGTTGACATTTAATTTGGATTCTAATGCTCAATGGCTAAGAAGCTACTCTCTAAAGAGGAAATATCTTAACAAAAATGACATTTCTATTTTAAAGTGTTAAGATGCTGATAAGCTTTTAAACTCTGAGGAAGGGAGGAGTTTGGTGGTGTTTCTGTTTTTTTTTTTCAGAACTCAGTGTATTGAGTAGAGGTAGTAAACTGACTACTGGTTCAGAATCTGACGAAGATGTCTCCTGCAAACAGAAAGGCATTTCCACCAAGGAGTTTGGTCCTTCCCAAGGACATCACCCTGCTGCCAGCAAGGAGCTACACTGAAGAATTCCCTCCACAGCAGTTTCCTGACACTTACCTGTTTTATCATTCAACAAAAACAAATCTTTCAAAACTCAAAATGCATCTTAATCAACACTCCATAAATGGTGATTATATCAACATAATGACACTGATATTCAATATTAGGGGAAAAATAAAGCCCAAAGGCCACACAGAATTATCCACAGGATTGACCATGGGTCTTGCTTTCCTGTCCAGCTTTACTCCTGTCATTAATTATAAAGGGGGAAAACACAAAAGTTGACACTTTGTCAAATATATTTGAGAAGGAAAAGAGATAATTTCTGAAGCTGGTTAATATCAGGGCCACATATACATGTTTTCAAAATATCAATTATTATTTTAGCTGTACATATTTATTGAGGACACTATGATAATTTGATGCATGTGTAGTGTGTAAGGATCAAACCAGAGTAGTTAACATTGCCATCTCCCTGAACATTTAAAATACTTTTTGATTAACTTGTAATGTAAGTATGAGGCACAGTGTAGTATTTACACACACACACACACACACACACACACACACACACACACACACACACACACACACACGATGTACTGATCAAATCAAGGCAACGTTTCCATCTCCTGATCATTATTCTGTGTTTGGAGTCTTGGTGCTCCTGTCCTACATCATCACAAGATAAACACTAAGCTATTGTGAACTACAGCCATATTCCTGTGCTACAGAACTATGGAACTTGATGCATTTAGCTGTGTTTGTTTTCCCATTATCAAATCTCCCATTTTTCTTCCTCCTCTCCACCATTCCCAACTTCTAGTAATCAATATTCTACATTCAAATTAACTTTAAAAAATAACATGTCATATATTTTTCTTAAAAGCTAAGAAAACCCTGGCATCTGCCTGGGATCTTTTAGCTCTAGCTGCAGCTCAGAGGAGCTGTGCTGAGGGAGCTGCTGCTGCTTCCACGGTCAGTGCAAGCACGGCTGGTGGTCGGATGATGTTCAGTGGCTTGTAGTTGTTTTTCAGATGGGTCCCCCAGGGGATTCTGAGTAAATGGGACTGGTTCCTGTTGTTCTGGTCAGATGCTCTTCTCTGGCCTCCTTCAGCCATTCTGGGCTCCTCCAAGGCACGTTTTCACCTATTTGATTGTTTCAAGGTGTAAACAGCAGATAGACATAGATGAAATGGTGTTTTTGAATAAAGGAAAGTGCTTCCCAGGAGGTATGACCAACCGGTACTTAATTTCTTGCCCGTGTTCAATGGACTGTGAGCTACTCAAGGGCAGGGACCATGTCTCATTTGTCTTTGTAACTGTGATGACAAGCACATATTCATTTATTCATTCATTTATTCAACAAATATTTACTGAGTTGGAAGTAGAGAAAGGATAAGGCATGGACTTCAGGAAATTATTAGACATTTCATTTGTTCCATAGGCTGGATCGCCACAGAACAGGTTTCTAATATGTTACAAGAAATACAAATATACACTCAAAATAAACACAAAAGCTAAGCTGCCTTACACTCCTATAGGCTCATCAGTGTCACAGGTGGGTGGGATCAGCTCTCCCCACTGACCAACCCTGGCACTTGTTCTTGCTTCACCTTGAGCAAGTGGTCCATGGAAGATAAAGCACTTTGAGCAGAAATTCCATTGTTCTGTTATTTCTCTTGTCCTTGCAATCAGCCTCTGTCATGCATTTGTGTCCCTTGATATCTGGAAGGGATTGGCTCTAGGATCCCCCAAGGCCATTAAAATCCAAAGATGCTCAAGCTCCTTACATGAAATGGTATAGCATCTGTGTCTAGCCTGCACATATTTGTTCACATATTTAAAATCATCCCTAGATTACCTGTAATACCTAACACAATGCGACCCTCTGTGAATAGTTCCTATGCTATCCCATTTAGGGAAGACTGACTAGAAGAAAGTCTGTATGTGTTCAGTATGAATGCAGTGCTCTTTTTTTTTCCTGAGTACTTTCAACTGGCATTTGGCTGAATTTGTTGATGAATAATCTTTATGTGTGCACACTATGGATACAGACACATAAATTCTGATTTTCAGTATTTAACTTCCAAGAATTTACATAATCTAAGATTTCAGTAATGATTCTGAACTAAAATTTCTCTACAACCCAGGATTTAAAACAATTTAAATAAAGTAAAGGGATAAAATGAGGACCAGAGTAGAGAAAACTAGAAACACACCTCTTGATTGAACTATTGACTTCAAATTTGCAGCCTAAACAATCATTTTGCTTTGCTTGGAATTTGAAGATCAGGCACTCTGGAAGGGCTCTGTGGGGAGGTTCATCACTGATCCACACAACCTCAGCTCCCAGGGGGATGGGATACATTTCTGTGATGACTTTTTGCTAGTATGTCTGGTGTCCAGGTGCTCCTTCACTTTTCTGTTTCGCTCTGCTTCTTTTGACCTTTCTGTCTCTTTCACTAGGGTCTCTTTTTTGTGGTTTGGCCTTCTAGAGCATGGTGGTGTGAGGTAATGTGTCCCAGAAGATAAAAATTGAACACTATTTATTTCTTAGGTCACAGGCCCAGAAATTGGCTTAACAGCACTTGTGCATATTTTACTGATTAGAACAAGTACTAAGGCTTCTCAGGTTGGAAGGGAGAGCCCATAGACCCGACTTTACAATAGAAGGAGTGTTAAAGAATTTCAAAACACCTTTTGTGTCATACTTTGTTAAGAGAACAGCCTGCATATATTGGACTGTTGCACTGTGGCCATGTTTTAATAAGTTTAATACAATCAAGTACCATAAACTGGGTAACATAAGCAATAGATATCCTAAAGGCTACAAGTCTAAGACCAGATGCCAGGATTACTGTGTTCTAGTGAGAGCTCTTCAGTGTTACAGACTGTCAAAATCTTATTGGATCCTTACATTGCAGAAGGAACGTAAGAGGGATCTCTAGGTTCCTCTTTATAAGGCACTAATCCCACTCATATGTGAATCCATCCTCAGAATGACATTACAATGACATTTATTTAAATTGAGGGGGGGGGATTCAAACACGCAAATAGATAAGAGCCCCAATGTGAAAATATTTTGAACTTTAAAAATAAAAGGCGAAATTTATATTTTAAAGTATTGAAACAGCAGCTAGACACAGATGAAATGGTGTTTTTGAAGAAAGGAAAGTGCTTCCCAAAATAGGAACATGTAAAATTCAAGAGGAATTTACATGTTGGAAACTAACTCACACACACACATCTGCTGACACAGCTTTTGCCCACTAGTATCTACCTTCTACTTCCAGCATCAAGCCAAATTTTTACAAAGGAGGTTAGAGAAAGTACTGAGCTATATTTGGAAATATTTTGCTTAGCACTAAAAATTAAGATCCTAAGAATGTTTCACTATCTTTGATAAGAGACTTTTTATTAAAAACCCACCAGCAGGGGCTGGAGGAATGGCACTGCGATTTAAGCACTTGCATAGCAACCATGAAGTCCTGGGTTTGATTCCCCAGCGCCACATAAGCTGGGTGTGGAAACATATGCTTGTAATCCTAGCATTTGGAAGGCAGAGGCGGGAGGATTGCCATGAGTTCAAGGGTAGCCTGGGCTCTACAGTGAGTGCAGGACCAGTTTGGGCTATCGAGTGAGATCTTGTCTTAAAACACACACACACACACACACACACACACACACACACACACACACACACACTAAGGGTCAATAAAGACTTTCTGTACAACTCTACCATGACCCACAAGAGAAAACTAAATGCCTCCTATTCTGAGAATTTCCTACTCCCACTTCTATTTTGGTCAAATCAAAGTTTGATGAAAAGTAGAGTGATTTTTATTTCTTGTGGAATTTGACTGTGAACTAGAAATGTAAGATTGTGGGGGAAGTACCTTAATGCCTTAAGTACCCTAAAGAAAAATCCAAGGAAGCCTAGAAACTAAAAAAAAGTCCAAATTCCAGATTAGTGTTTCCTAAACTACCCTTATAGAATCATTTCTGGACTCAGAAGACCTAGGAAATGTCTCAAAATCTGCATTTTGAATTAATGCTGGAGATGATTCTGATATAAATGGTCTTGAGCTACACTGCGAAACTCTATTACAGGGACAGTGCTATGACTTGGATGAATGTTGCTAGGGTGGAGGTGTAATGTTGCTAGGTGGCTGAGAAAGAGGTGGGATCTTTGGAAGGGAAGGAACTGGGAAAGTTTTTTAGGTCACTGGATGTGTGTCCCTAACTGTCTGTGGAATGCTGGCCCACTCTTTCTTTCACTGCTTCCTAGTTTGTAATGCGACTATTTGCTTGGACATGAGCTCCTGCCATTGCTGTTTGCTGTCTTCTAAAGTGGCCAAATCCTTGGGCTGAACCACCTTGGATCCGAAACTCCAAACTGTGAGCTAAACAAAACTTTTTATAAGCTGACTGTGTCTGTAATAATGTACAGCTGACAGGCCTCTGAGAGCAAACCTTGGCACAGCTGTGGTACAGATGGTGTCTTTTCAAGAGTCACTGGTGGCAGTGGTGGCAATAACGGGGTCAAGACAAGAAGTATATGCTGTTCTCAGTTTCCCTAACTCCAGTATGTAGAAAAGGAGCCAGGAGTAGGACATGGATTTTTAGCCCTGATTGTGCCTTCGCTAGCTAAGTGAGGTCAGGGAAGTCATTTCCTATCTCAGGGCCTCCAACAACACGCAAGCGGAACTCCCTGTAACCCATGTCTGATAGAGATTCACTCAGTTCACCGACCTTCACCACTTAACACTAGTCTCACAGTCTTCTTCTCCTTGGCCATTTCTAATAGACTGTAGCAAGCAGGTTCTACCTAATGGGCAATCTGTGTAGTCCCTTTGTTTTCCTGTTTCTGTGGTTATATTATAGTTTTGGGGAAAAATTATGTGGAAAAACTATAAAATTTTTTTTGGAGAGAAGGGAGTAAAGTTTTGAGGGCAGAAATTATTCAGAAATGACAACACTCAAACTGAGTAGGTCGAGGGGTCAAATTATTTGCAGGCCAGAATCAGATCTGTCCTTATTACCACGGTGGTTAAGTGTTCTTTGTGTGGTTGCCTCTAGTGAACTGCAGTAGCAAGTCTGCATCTCAGTACAATTAGTAAGAGGGCCAGGGCTGGTACTGGAGTGAGCAAAACCGTGGGTCTGTACACCCATGAAGCCTACAGCGAATGCCACCCTGAGAGTGTACTGCATACTGTGGCTCGGAAAATTTCCATTGGAGAAGTACTGGTACAGTGGAATTGCAATCCAGCTGTGAGTTTTCTTTTTGACCATGGGTCTACACTGACTAGGAGTGAATCGTGTAAAGAGGAAATACAGATAACGCCAGCGTAGGCTAGAACTTCTGAGGATGTGATGTGCCAAAAGGCACTTGAGGTAACAGGAAAAGGCTCAAGATCGATACTGGATTAGTGACGAAATTTTGAAGATCCTTAACCTCTTCAAGTCTCAGCTTTTCAAATCTATAAAGTAAGAATGGCATCATCTTGGCAGAGATAACAGAAAGACTAAAAATGTATATGGTACCAGTGTAAAGTATGTAGACATTGCACAATAACTCTTTCCTCTCTCCCAAACTCTACTCTGCATCTCATGGGTACTAGAAAATGAAGCAAATGAGTGACAGAACTTGTAGGTCAAAACTGGACGTGGAAATCTCTGTGCTTGTGAGGCAGAAGCCTGGCGAGTCATTACATGTTTGTTGCCTTTCTGACTCACAATGGTGTTCTCTTTCAACTCCTCCCATCCTGCTCATGTTGACAGGGGAACACTGGGATCTGGCCTACCAGGAAAAGTCTCTCAGTGTTGCTCTGAGCCCAAAGTTTCAGGAAAAAAGAATCACAAACTCTTAAGTCATGAGCTGCCTTAGCAAAAACTATGGCTACCAATAATTTTTGTGGTTAGTATGTGCTCAGAACACTGTTTGACATTTCATAAACATGATATCACCCGTTAGAATACTGTTGAAGGTAAATACATATGTGTGTGTGTGTGTGTGTGTGTGTGTGTGTGTAATCTGCTGCTATTTTATAGGTGAGGAAATGGATAGAGGCTAGCATGGCTAATGAAGGGCAGAAATATAAACTGGACTTGTTCCTGAGTTTTTAACCTTATTTACTGTTGATCATTTACAATTCTGGAAGTGCAATAAGCTTAAGAGGAACACCCTGTTCTCGGGGAATTCAGAGTGAAAAGAAGACCAAGAACTAACACATGACCAAGAGCAGCATCACACAGCGTGCTGCAGCTCAACTAGACTTCCTTGGGGAAAGTAACGTTTGCTTATTCTCTTTTGTAACCCCATTTTCTAGAACAATGGGTGATTCTTAGGAGCTCGGCCACTGTGTGCTGGGTCAGTGGTCAGTGCTAAAGTGTATACTATGTAGATGTATTGGTGGGAGTCCAAAGTTCCAGGAGGTCCCAGGGGTACGCTTGAGAAGGCCTGCTTCATAAAAAACAGTACAGAGGATGAGCTGAAATTTGGAGAAGTTAAAAAGGGCAAAGATGTAGAAGAAACACATTCATAGAGGCAGGATGTAGAATTGACTTGAGATACTGAGACAGTAAGTTAGATGAACTGCTTAGAAAAATCATCTATCCAACTAGTAAGCTTGGCAAGCAGCCAGGTAAATCAACAAATAACTGGTGATTGTTGGTGTAAGACTACCTCTTATCTGAAAATAGGTCAACAAGGTTGGTGAGAACAAAGTCAAAGGAAACCAAGGCAAGCTGGTCCAGACATACAAAGGACAGGAGTGAAATGAAACAGCCGGGACCGCAGGAAGCACAGAGCTCCACCCCCAGTAGAGGATATGACAATATAACTTTTGGTGGCTGTGAAAAAACAAAGAGGAGGACAAGTCAGCCATGAAGAACGTGCTGGAGGAGGTGGGAGGTGTACCAAGAAAGGTGCTGGGAAGAACACATGCTAGGGCTAATCACCTTTTCCATTCGGCTTCTTAAGCGGTGCAACAGCCTACCTGCTCGCCAGGGACTCTTAGTGCAGCTGTTCACTGTGTACAATGAACTCATGGAAATCAGATATGCTGTGGGAGGTCACAGCTTCAGCCACGAGGCTC
This sequence comes from Ctenodactylus gundi, assembly GCA_004027205.1. Lineage (NCBI taxonomy): Eukaryota > Metazoa > Chordata > Mammalia > Rodentia > Ctenodactylidae > Ctenodactylus > Ctenodactylus gundi. Next base: position 1,092,835 of record PVKB01000095.1, on the reverse strand, counting down.
AAAAAGACATGTAATCCCTTTCAAAGGGGTTCAGATTAGATATATTTTAAAAAATCACAATTATTTTAATACATTCTTCTAGAAGCACTAATGCATATATAAAACATATAAGTAATACTAATCTGAGTGAAAGGCATAAATCTAAAAACGGAAGAATATAAATAATGGTCAGATCTTGAAGTCATCTTATTGTTACCTTTCCTATTCAATTGTTCTAAAAGGACAATGAAGTTAGCCAGTCAGTTGTGGGCTGTCAGTATGTAATTAACCCACGTGTCCCACCCAGGAAGATAACTGCTACTAGGTAATGGGCCACATGGGCCTGAAAAACATTTTTCTGCAGAAAGCCCAGAGTAACGATGTGCAGTCATCTTTGCCTCTAGCTATAAGACTGAACCACTTACTCATCATGGCCCATACTTCATGGTATAGAATTCAAACATTCGCAAAGTATAAAAAACTATTGTGAAAAATTCTTTTCTGGATGTAATAAGGGTCCTTAATTACACCCCCAGATTTGATGGTTTACTAGAACTTATAGGACTTGACATATAATTGTACTCATGGCTAAGATTTACTACAATGAAAGGTTAGGAGGCAAAATCAGCAAAGAGAGAAGGCACATGGGGCACAGTCTGGAGAAAATAAGGCTTAGACCTCCAGGAATCCTTTCCAGTGGGCGTAACACATGATATGTTTAACTTCATCAGCAACAAGTTGTGACAACATGTGTCAAACATCTTTCAGGAAGCTTACTGAATATTCAGTGACCAGTGTTAGTCACTTAACAAACCTTGCGTGGCATGGCTCAAGATTCTATACTCCCAGAAGAAAAGCAGACGTTTAGTATAAATGATGTTGACTGTACAAACAGATTAGGCACAGTGAGACATTTTGGCCAGGGAGTGGTAGGAAAACTCTTGAACCTTTTTCCAGATAGCAGCAAGAGAAATCTTTGCAATAAAGACCTTCTAAGAAAAATCACTGCAGACCTTTCCTCCATGACAGTTTAATAAATATAACAAGTGAGAAAGAGTGGGTAAGCCCTGTATACCCTGGCAACCTCTTAGAGATTATTAAGGCACATTATTAAAGACGTTGATGCTACTTTGTTGATGTTACTTTGAGAAATAGTGCAATACAAAAACTTTTATTTTTTTAACTACTATTTTCCCAACTTGCCTGACAATTTATCACTTTTTTAGAAAACAGGACACTGCCTATATGTTATCGGATATTAATATACTACAGACTACTATTTCAGAAATTCTGGACTAGATGCATGAACTTATTTGCATCTCTGGCCTCAGCTTTTACCATGTATTACACATATTAATAGTAATAGCACTTAGATAGCTTTCATTTTGTGTTAAGAGCTTTGTGGGTAACAACCCACTGACTAAACCAGAAGGTGGATCTGAGTAACCTCTAAGCAGCCAAGCAGCATGGCAGCTTCGACTTCCATTGATTGCCTGAGTTTATTTCCCACTTTGTTGGTGATGCTGTACGCCAAGTTTCTTAACGTTGGCGAGCCTAGTGCTCGATGTTAGTACAGTTAAGAACAGTGCTTAGTACATACTAAGTGCTATAAATGTGCTTATCATTTTTTTAAGTGAATGAAGTTCTTTCTAGCACAACTAGTTGTGATCTTTTGCTCCACTCCACTAATCGGGTAAAAGCACAGACAATGGACTCTTGTGACTTCAGAGACTACTGGATGGCGGGACAGGTAAGGGCAGCCTGTGGGTACCAATACTTCTACGTGGAGTTGCTTCATGTCTAAGAAAGTCCTGACATCCAGGGACAGTTAAAGCCAGAGGCCAATTCCAGGGAGTAAACACAGACTGTCACAGTCCAGGAGGCAACATTAATCTCCTGGGAGTCTAGGACTAGGGCCAAGAGCAGAAGTGATCAGCTTTTGGCTGTAAATAGAGCAAGACTCTAAACAGCTTTCAATTAAACCTGGCAATTTTATCCATATGCTTGAAAAAACTCACCTCACAAGAAAATCCCATTTGAATCAAGTCTCATACAGACCTACATGGTTGAGAAAAGAACAGGGAAAGATGCCAAGTTGAAAAATGACAGACTTCCACTAGGAAAAGCCAATTTTTAATAAGCCTCAACACTTTTTTCTTTATCCTTTCTCAAGCTTTCTCTAGTTGAGGAATGTTCTAGATAACTGAATAGTCCTTCATTGAGAAATATGAAGAGTCACCAGTGTCATCCCAGAAGATGAAGGACAGTGATGTATTTTATCCGCTATCGTGTATGTGTATGGTGTAGGAAAAAGCCCTCTGGCCACAGGGTATGATAAAAGTTGCTTGAATAAAAAATTTAGAGCAAATTGGTTTGTCATCTCCTTGAGATAATTCCAGGTTTATCATGTCCATAATTGTTTTCAGATATATCCTTGCAATCATTTTCCTAGGATTCTTCTGCTTTTTGAAATCAGGGTCTAGAAAATTCTTTACACTTTCACGATATTTGCCTATCCACCTCCAAATAATACAGAGCTGAGTGTTTGACACACAGCTCAATAAATATGTGTTAAATAAATGAATGGCCTTTCTTTGGAGGATCCTTTTGATTTAAATGTCCAACACTGCCTTCTTACCCACCATCTGATACATTGAAGCTTGCTTCTTCCCTGAGTCCTGCCTCACTCCCACGGGCAAGCCTTATTCTCATAGTACACAGTACTTTGTGGATAACAATACGACCAACACTGTAGGATCCTTGACTTTGATCACAAGGACACAAATACACAAGGACTTTTACATTTACCAACCCTTTTATTCCACAAAATCACCTACATGACATTTCTATTTGCTTCTTTCATTTTATAGGTGTGCATCATCAATGAGGCTAAGAGAACAAAAGAACCTACTCAAGCTCCCATGGCTAGAAAGTGATGGAACTATTCTGCAATTACTTCAATCACAGTATTGACCATGTCATGTCTAGATGTCATGGTTCAACAATTCGCTTGGCTATGTCAGTGCTAGCCAGCAAGTGTTATATAGTCCTTCAGAAAATCAGTAGAACAAACTGAACAACTCATGACAACATAGCGCAAATAGTAAATGAATAAAATCAAGTGCCTTGTGATCAGACAGATCTGAGGTGGAACTTCTCTTTCAACCAAGTTGTGGCTGTGCGACCTTGGTCATATTAGTCCATTCTCTCTGCATCTTGGTTATCTCTCTATAAAACAAGGACAAGGGGAAAAGCCACTTGAGTCTTGCAATTGTAAAAATTAAATGTGTTAAAGAATGTGAAGAGAGGTTCCAGTCAAGATGGCGGCTGAGTAACAGCACTGCACAAAGCCTCCTCATTAACTCACTTAAAAAGTCAAGAAGATAGTTAGAAAAAGCGTGTGTTTGGTGTAGCTCGGAAAGAGAGGCACATCCCCAGAAACTGAAAGGTGACCAGCAGGAGGCCAGAAACTCCGAAGGATCATCACAACCGGAGAGGGAAAAAAAAAATCCCCGCAGTCCAGTAAGCTGCCACGGGCAGCTGCAAACGGCAGGCAGTGGAGGACGGAGGAACACTCATGGGGATCTGAACATCTGACTAAACAGAGCTGGAGAGGACAGAGCACACAGCAACAGGAGAAGAGGCTGTGGGCGGGTCAGAAGCAGCGGAATTGGCACGGCCCTGTGCTGCCAGCACCCACAGATCACAAACAAGGTCTGGAGGCCAGAACCTCAGCCCCAGGTCAGCGCGGACCCGGACTAGTGGGAATCACTGTCTGAGTGGCCTCAGAAGCACCAACCCACGGGTGTTTGTACTATAAACACAGTGTGAGCTCCCCCTAGAAAAGGTCCCAGAATTCCAGATCAGAAACGGGACTCAACAGCCGTTGCAGGCAGTGACATCAGCAGGAGCCATTCACTTTTCCTGTGCACCAGAGACAGTCAGAGGTAGCAGTACCAAGGGGAAACGTGGTAACAAATCTTATACTAAAAGATCTGATTCCCCAGGGGAGGGCGCAAGGGGTGCTGAAATTGCAGAACCCAAAGAAAAGGGCAAAAATGATGGTAACTTCTGGGTCCAGATAGTCAGTGAATTAAAGCAGGAATTAAAGGAGGAATTAAACCGGGAAGCAAAGCAGGAAATAAATCAGACAGTGCAAGAACTACAAGAACACTTAGCTAAGCATAAAGCAAGCCTTGAAAAGGAATTAGAGGAGACCAAAGAAGAACTGGGGAAGCACAGGCACAAATCTCCTACAAAAAGACCTGAAACCCCAGGAGATGAAGTCAGGGTAAATAAAGATGAATATGGCAAAAATGATGGCAACTTCTGGGCCCAGAAATTCTGTGAATTAAAACGGGAATTAAAGCAGGAAATTAAACAGACAGCAGAAGAGCTACACCAATACACAGATAAGCAAAGAGCAAGCCTTGAAAATCAACTAGAGGAGACCAGAGAAGAAATATACCAGAAGATAATGAAGACAAAAGAAGAAATTAGAGGAGAACACAACAGAGATATAGAAAAATTGAATGCAGATATTCAGGAAATGAAAAACACACAGGTAATAATAAGCAACCACTTTAAACAACTTCAGAATAGTATGTCAGACCTAGAAAATAAAGTGACTAAGCTGCAACATACAGGCCATGAAGAATACAAAGTAAAGAAAGCGAGTCATTACAATGACTGATAGATGATTCAAGGAGAAATAACCTCAGAATTACGGGAATCCAGGAGAAGATTGAGGACAAAACAAAAGGCTTAAAGGACATATTTAATGAAATAATGGAAGAAAATTTCCCACATTTAAGAAAAGAAATGAACATGGAACTTTTGCAGGCATATAGAACACCAAACAACTTTGATCAGAAGAGACCCTCATCACGACACATCATAACTAAAATTCTAGAAACCCAACACAAAGAGAAAATACTAAAAGTGGTAAGAGAAAAACAGAAAGTGACCTACAAAGATAAACCCATCAGGATAACAGCAGATTTTTCAATCCAAACTCTAAAAGCAAGGAAATCGTGGAGCAGTATCATCCAAGCACTAAAAAAACGTAGATGCCAGCCAAGACTGCTATATCCAGCAAAATTGTCTCTTAACTTAAAGGGAGAACTTAAAACTTTCCATGACAGAGACGGCTTAAGGGAATTTGCAGCCACTGAGCCAGTATTGCAGAGGATACTTAAAGGAAACTTGGACAGTGAAAGGGAGACCAGTGACACCAATGACCCCAGAGAAAAAAGTGACAACATCTGGAGGAGAAGGAGCTGAGAAAAAAGTACGTTAGTAATCAGTGAAATATGAGTAAATAAGATAGGAAATTAGGAAATTAAGAAATAACTAGATTTGCCTACATGTCTGTCGCTTTAAGTATATTTATGTGGTATAGATTTAAGTTCATTTAATGTAGCAATGTGATATAGTTTTAACTTTGTTTTGTTGTAGCAATTCACTTATTAGGTCACTAATGAAAGTTTATCGTAAGGAAATTGATTGATGTAAAGATAACCTTGTGAATGTACAAATTTGCACCTTCCTGTATTTAGCTAAGGCAATTGAATTTTATTTATTTAGTATTTTTTCTTCTTTCCCAAATTATCCTTTTGAACTACACGCTTATAACTGTTTTCTGGTGTGAACTGGTGGGTAAGGCTAGGTTTAACAATAACAACAAAGATGTAGGAACATATGAAAAAAAAAAAAAACTTTTGGTGAATATCCCAATAAAGGGATTGGTTGGATTCAGAGAAGAGATATCATGATCTAACTACTCGAACCCATTAGAGGAATAGGAAGCTGGGGTAGAGTGGTGACTTGAGTGAAATGACTTAGGTGCGAAGATTAATATGTTAAACACCGTATGGTTTCTTGGACTTGGAAAACCCAAAACACAGACATTCTTTGGAACGATATGAAGTGATAGCTGGAGCCGGAGAAAGGGACAGGGAGGGCGTGGGAGGGTAGAAGATGGGAAGGGATTGTGACGTCGATGTGATACATGGATGTATGAAACACCCAAATTCATTGTGAATGCTATGTATTACATTTGTATATTAATAAAAATAGTGGGGAAAAAAGAATGTGAAGAGTTCAGTCAAGTGCCTATCTCCACAAAGCTTAATCAATACTAAGACTCCTTTAAAGGTCTGTTTGATAACTATAGTACCTAGGATTTGCCTGAGGCTTAGCAGGTGTTCAACAAATGTCTGTCAGATGCATGAATATATACATGTGTTTGGGGATCCAATGCAGAAAAACCCACACAGTAAGGCTAATTATATTTTAGCTGTTTCAAAACAGATCTTATTTCCAGGATGTCAGCCTTATAAAATACATGGGGGATGAAAGACTAGACCAGTGGTTACAGCACTTGCCTAGCAAGCAGAAAGCACTAGCAAAACATAAACCAGGTGGTAGTGCATGCCTTTTATCCCAAGATTCAGGAGGCTGAAACAGGAAGATTATTGTGAGTTCAAGGCCAGCCTGGGCTACATAATGAGCTCAAAACTAGTCTGGACTACAGAGTGAGACCCTCACTAAAAAAGTATTTACAGGATGCTGTCTGAACCATAGCAGTATAGACTTTTCCTACATGTGGCATCTAAGTAGCCATAACAGAAAATCAGTCTACAGCTGAGAAGTCAGTCCTTCCTTGTTTTACTTTTCTTAGTGTCATTCCTAGTTCTGATGTTTTGCTTCATATCCTCTGATCAAGCCCCATCATCTGCTGGCATGTCTCTGTGACAATCTTAAGAACATAAAAACTGAAACATAAGTATTCAAAATCCGCTTTTTGCACAGCTCCATCTGCATATACTACTTGATCCTTCCTATAAATGTTAATGCACAACAGGATGGTAAAATTGGAAAAATTACACCTCTTTACATTATTAAGCACAATGAAAGCATCAACTATGTAATAGCTATAGTCAACACCTTTTCAACAATAGGACCAAAAGGTACAGTGGATATTACTAGAGAATGAGACACCCTATGGCTGCTGGTGATTGGACCAAAGATGTACCAATCTGAGTTCCTCCTAAGGAGTATGAAGGTGGGTTGAGGAGAAACAGGGCATACTGGGAGCAAAAAAATCAGAAATAAAAACAGCATTTGAGAGAGTTCTAAGTTCTCTAGCCATAGCCATGAAAAATTTTAAAAATGTAAGAACTCATTTGTTTTTCTGCAAAGTGAGTGCCACAAGCCAATGCAATCCTGAGTAACAAGACAAAAACAGGTGACATTATGATTCCAGATATCAAGTTACATTACAAGGACATAGTGATAAAAGCTGTATGGTACTGGCACAAAAACAGACAGGTTGACTAATAGAACAGAACTGAAGATGTAGCGACAACCTCAAGAACCCTCAGCTACCTGATCTTTGACAAAGAGGCCAAAAACATACACTGGAAAATGGGTAGCTTCTTCAATAAATAGTGGTGGGAGAACTTGTTATCCTCTTAGAGAAAACTGAATCTAGACACACACTCCTATAGCCATGTATCAAAGTCAAGTCAAAGCGGATCAAAGACTTGGATATTAAAATGGAAAGACTGAGCTTTCTGGAGGATAAAGTAGGCAAAAAACTAGAAGATGTAAATATGGGCAAGGTCTTTCTTAATAGGACACCTGACGCAAAGGAAATAACCCCTGGAATCAACAAATGTGATTACATCAAATTAAAAAGTTTCTTCACTGTAAATCAGCACAGTGAAGAGAACTTACAGAATGGGAAAAAATTTTTACCTCTTACACCTCAGAGAGGAGGCTAGTAACTAGAATACACAAGGAACTGAAAAAAAAAAAGACCTTTCATAATCAAAGACCTAACTGAAAAATGGGAAACTGAAATGAACAGGAAGTTCTGAGATGAAAAAGTTCAAGTGGCCAGAAAACATATGAAAAGATGTGCAACATCCTTAGCCATCAGAGAAATGCAAATCAAAACATCACTAAGGTATCAATTTATCCCAGTGAGAATGGCGTATATCAAGAAGTTGAACAGCAATTATTGATCAATGATGGTAAGGTTGTGGGGAAAAGGAACTCTTTTAAGGAAACCTTTTACATTGCTGATAGAACTGTAAACTGATATAACACTATAAAAACAGTAGGGGGATTCTTCAAAAAGCTAAGAATAAATATTCCATTTGATCCAGTGACACCTCTTCTGGGTACCTTTCCAAAATAGTTAAGAGTAACATATTTTATATATATATCTTAGAGGCCTTGCTATAGCCACAACAGGGTACTACTATTCCATACAAACAGATTGCAGGTTTTTGTAGGTAAACGGTTGCAGCTTACGACTATCATGCTTAGTGAAGTGAGTCAAACACAGAAGGTTAAATATCACATGGTTTCTCTAAATGAGAAACCCAGAACACAGGCATTCTGTGGAACCAAATGGGTGTGATAGTGGGAGTCATGGCAGATGAGGGAGGACGTAGGAGGGCCAAAGAGGGGGAAGGGAAGGGATTGTAATGTTGATGGGATATATATGTGCATAAAATATTTAAGCTCACCGTAACCATTGTGTACTGCATATGTATATATGTTATGCTATGTGACCAAAGGTACAGTGGATGTTTCCACACAGTGAGATACGTTATGGCTGCTGGCCATTCGATCAAAGCTGTGCCAAACAGAGGTCCTCCTAGGGTGTATGAAATTTAGCTGGGGAAAGGCAGGATATACTGGAAGTAGAAAACTTAGGAATTAAAAGAGCACTCGAGAGTTCATATATATAAAAGTGAAGTGAATGCCACAGAAATCATGTCTGAAGTATGAAAAAAAGAAGTAGACAGAAAAGCAGAAACAAGACAGCTCACACCATAGTCAGGATTCCAGCTGATTTTACAGCTCACGACTCTACTTCTTCTTACAGACTGGTTGCTTCTTTGTTCCAAAACCATGTCACAGATTCCCCTGTATGAGTAGTGTGATTATCTCACCAAGTCTCATCGCTTTGCTAAAGCCTCCATGAGTTGATTTTTGTTCTTTGCAAAACACAAGAATCCTAACTTAGCCAGTGTAAAAACTATGATTACAATTAGGCTTATCAACAGTAATCCTTAAATGCATTTAATACTGCACACATTTACAAACTGCTTATTATTATTAATATCTACTACAAGCAAGTGCTACAGTAATATTGCTGAAGCAGTCATCCAAGAACTAATAATTGTGTAGCAGCTGGAAGGTAAAAAGCAAGCCAGGGAGAGTGAATGGATTTACTGAAATGATAACTAATATGAAAAGTCATCAAATCACTGGAGTTAATTTCATTTACAAGAGTCCATCAGGATCGGATGATTGTAGATCAGTGTGGCGGGAGAGAGGCATTCCTTCTATTAGGAAGAACTATGAAACAGACAAATTGCGGTTTTTAACTTTAAGATTACAAAACAGCACAAAACACTGGCTATGCTTATGTGGCTCAGAACAAAAAAATGACTACCTTGCTAAGGCCTCTAAGAAATAAGCTCCCTTCTTACAGATGCCAATAGGCATTACACAACTGTCAAGTTGGTAATGGAAGTGCCACCAAAGATTCATATTTAACAGAGACCAAACGTAACAGACAATGGGGAAAGATGGTAGGTGTGGATCTAAATTAACTAAGTGTGATTGAGGAAATAATTGAGGCAATAAAAAGATCAATAGGAAATCAAGTTATTCTCCAGGACCTCAGGGTTTCTCAGTAGAATATTTTAAAGGAAGAGTATTTTATTGACTCATTCCATTTTTAAGGCACTAAGAAATGCAGCTCAGGTGCCTGGTCACTGCTGAAATGGCACATGATGAGACTTCAGCTCCTGACTGATACAGAGGGAATCCTATCACATTTCTGTCTTTATGCAATATAGCTCTGCAGATACATACACATACACACGTGTGTGCGCACGTGCCAATCCCCACACACACTCAGAAACACTGTTCAAGATCACAAACACTGTGCTAATTATGCTGCTTTAGAAAATCTGAGAAACCCCAGAGTATGCAAAGAAAGTAAAAAAGTTACCCTTAAAAACATCATCCAGAGACACTGTCAAAACTGCTGCATTTGTATTCAGTATCTGTTTGATGGAAATATTATACAATTATATTTTTCTATGTACACACTACTTAAAAATATTCATCTTTATATATATATTTCAGCTTTCGTATTCTTTTTATTTAATATTTAGTGAATATTTTCTCATTATTACATACTATATTATATTCCATTGTATGGTTTTATGGCAATTTAATTGATATATTAGATATTAGATATTTAAGGAACTTCCATTATATTATCTTTTAAGGAATTGTTTGTGTTTCTGAAAAATTCATATGTTGAACTTCCAGTATGAAAGCATTTGGAGCTGGGGCCTTCAGGAGGTGATTAGGTTGAGAGGGTAGAATACCCACGGTGGGATTAGCGTCCTTGTGAGAACAGGATCACTACCCCTCACTTCCCCATGTGAGGACGCAGCAAGATGGCAACCACATGAAAACCAGGAAATCAGCCATTACCAGAGGCCAAACACATAGGTATTTTGATCTTGAACTTCCAAGCCTCCAGACTTAAGAAATTTTTGTTGTTTATGCAAGCCAGTTTATTTTTTTGTTATAGCACCCCAAACTCAGATGCTACTTAAAAAATTTAGACACCTTTCTTTCCATTTTCCTCCCCTGGCCCTTCCTCATGATCCTTTCACATCTTCTCTGTCCAGCTCTAGGCCACAGGAGGCTGGCATCCACAAATTCTCTATGCCAACCCCTAGCCTCTTATTCCTCATAATCTTTTACCAATGGAGAGACAGTAGAAGGCAGGAGGTGAGAAGTTGGGGTGTCCCCTCCTTTTCCTGCTCTGCTTCATCAGAGGTTCCTGTTCTGCCTGCAGCCTTGTGGGAGAGTTCCTTCTTTGGATCAGCGGAGCCTGCATCCATGACTCTTGTTCTCTCCAGACCTATTTAATATTCTCAGTCCCTTTTCCTTCAGCCTCTGTTTTTAGCCCCTGCATGACTAAACAATTCTGTGAGATCCTTTACCTTCTGCCAAGTAATCATTTCTTTGAATTGTGCTAGACCTTCATATGGCTGCTACTGAATATTACAATGAGCAAAAAGTACATTACAAGGTACAACTCTGTGGTCATTATCAATAAAGTTACAGTCAACAGTAAATAATCTCTATTCCAAATGATGAAGGTAAAATACAACAAAATTGCAAAATAGAAAAATGGTCTAGAAATTTCTAAATTTTTAGGAATTTCCTTCAATTCTTTCTGTAATTTTCATAAACTGCACACTCTTTCCAACCTCTCTCACTTTGACTTTCCTCATGCCTTCAACTCAGTTGGACTTGTCCTCCACTTTCCTTCTTATTTCTACGTTCAGGCTTTTGTCCTACTTGTTTCCTGAGTTCTTGGAGCTCACAAACTTCTCTTCTTAGAGATGGAATTGTGCGGTTCAACATGGTATCTGGACACCTCATGTTGCTTTTAGAAAGGATGTTTGTTGCCTATGGTTATATCGGCAGCGAAGAACAGAGCTTCAATGATAACTTACAGAGATTCTTTCATTCCAAGACCCTGCTTTGAGCCACTTTGGTGTTTTATTCTAATTCTGACAAAAGCAATGCTGGATACAGGCAGCTACTAGGACACAGCATGGCTCCATCATGCTATTTTGAGATTTCTCCTACTCAGCAGAGCTTATCTCCATTAAGCCTTTTTTGACGTTCATTTGAACAAATTTCATGAGTGAAAGAGACTCATGATATGCGCAGTAGCTGTGACGTGCATCTCAGAGAAGAAAGGACTCTTGAAGCCTACACCTCTAGCTTTCGCATTTGACATAAAAGAAAACTGATGTGAATAAAGTCAGGAGAGCTCAGTGGTTGGAAGGCTGCAGTATCTTTACAGCATACTTGATACATTCTCATGATTTCAACTTACACTCTTAGTGCTGACTTCTTATTAAAGTTGTGTAGTCAGAGACATCTCCTGCTTTCTTGTGTTCCATTTCAAAGGGTCCTCAAGCTTACCAAGACACAAACAGACCTCATATGCAGGCCCACCCGCTGCCATGTGTTCCTCTTTGAAGGCATCTTCACCTGAGTAGGAGCTTAGGCCAGGCCAAGGGATTCACCTTTCTTTCCTCCTTTTCCCTGACATCTGTTCTGTCTCCAAGTCCTGCTGATGAATGAGTCTAATCATCACTTGATCACACCCAAATTTATGCAAAACTGGACTATCTTCCAGCCTTGGTTTCAAATCTACCCTAATTCATAATTTATACAAGTGTCAGCACAAATCTCTTAAAAACATAAATGAGATCTTACTTCTCTCCTGCTTAAAATCAAAAGGGCAAATATAAGTCCCTAAGTCCACACTTCTGGTTAGACAAAAGGAACAAAGTCTAGTTATCTATTGTATTAGTTAATTGTATATCACTCAAGTTCCCTAAGAGTTGTGATCTGGGTCTCTCATATCAGAGCGACCATTCGATGTTTCACCTTCTGCTTCTGACTCACTTCACTAAGCATGATGTTCTCTAGTTTCTTCCATTTGCCTGTAAAAGCCTCCACGCTGTTGGACTTTATAGATGCATAGTATTCCATTGTGTATAAATATAAAGTGAAACAGGGGAGTCGGGCAGGGAGGGAGGGAGATGTGGGTCACAGGAGGGACAAAAGGAAAGAGGGAAAGTCCTTGTCACCTTGACAAGATACATAGGTGCACAAAATGCTCAACTCCATTGTAAACCTTAAATTTTTTGTGCTTATACATATCAATAAAATGGGGGAAAAAATAGAATATCATTCAAAACTACCAAAAACGTAGATTCCAAATGTTCTGATAGAAATACAGTATGTGAGATAATGGATATGTTAATTACCTTGATTAACCTTCCCACAACATGAATTATGACTATAAATTTACATATTATGAATTAAAAGTAAAATAAAAAATTAACAAATTTCAGAATTCTGTCATAGCTTCTCATATTATTTCCTGAGATTCTATTCAAATCCTTTAGGCTGCTAAGAGGCCCCACAGGATGTAGCCTTTGTCTGGGCTCCGGCCATATGACTCTTCCTCTGGCCTTTGCTGTGTTCCTAGAACATGCTCAAGTCCTTTGCCTGACACTTAGCAGGAGCTTTCCTGCTTGCTTGCTCCTCCTCTGCTCTTCTCTTGGCCAATCCTCATTTTTCCTTCTTTTTGCTACTTAGGAGTTATGACCATTTCCAATCTGAATCTTGCTTCTCCTTGCATTTCATATTTTAGCTTCACAGCCCTTAACACAATTTAACACTATGCACATGGACATCTGAGTTCCTGTGGGGGGATCCTGGAGAGGGCTGTGCAGTACAGCTCCTACAGAGCTGCCTCCCAGATAATGTGGCAACTTATCTGAAGCCCATGGAATCTCAGATATTTTTCCTTATAGATTTTTATTTATTCATTTATTTATTTTTAAAAAACTTGTGGCCAGTTTCTTCCAGTATTGATAATTTACAATGGATAATTTATGTTGACTTTCATCAAGTTTAGAAAATTTTCAATTTATTTGTCTTTACCCTAGCATTTTTTTGTCATTACTTTAAAAACAAATTGAGGCTATGTACAACTTGAATTTTAATTCTGTAATTTTTTGGTTGGCTTGCTGCAGTTCTAGTACTAACCCTTGTATGCCTTTCCCTCTTCCCCATCATAATGAGTCAAACTAGTAACCAGTTGACAAACGGCCCGATGAGAGGCAAAAGCAGAATATATATGACCAGGGAGTACAGTTATCTTAGAATATTAAGAATGACTGCCGACTGGCTGAGCATATTCCACCGTAGTACATGGACAACCAAGGAATGAAAACGTGCTGTACCTAAATAAGAATATGAGAACATTTAGGGAATGGAAATTAGGTTAATTTCCATTAGCTATGTTGGATATCATTGGTTAGTAATATGTTGGATCCAGTTAGTTTAAAAATTAGATATGAAGCAATTCTTTAAGAAAACTATTTCAGAAATAAGTAGTTATAATAGATTAGTGATCTATAGCATAACATTAGATTACTTACACCACAGAATTTTGTGACTGCATAATGCTTCAGTCCATAATGGGCCATGTACATGATGGTGGTTCTGTATTGCCGGTGGACATGTTGATTTATGCAAATACACTCTGTGATGTTCACACAACTACTAATTTACCTGACAACACATTTCTTAGAGTGTGACCCCATTGGTAAGCAATGCATGATCAGACATGTGCACATGTGTACACACAGAAGTGATCCTCAACCAATGATATATTTGCATTATGATTAAAAAACATTACTATGACGTGAACATGACACACATTCAACAGAGACCATACTTCAAATTCTGAATTTTGGTCTTTTCACAGGCTAGTAGTATACAACACTGTGGTGCACAGCAGCTTCCAGTCAGCCATGGCTTCATAAGGTTACACAGTCAATACAGTATACAATGTTGCTGAGGGATAATATTCAGTATGTTAGGTGTATTAAATACATTTTACACTTAACAATATTTTAAACTTGTGATGCATCTATTGACACATACCACGTTGTAAATCAAGGAGAGTTTACTATATATACATTTCAAAACCAGCTAGGATAGGCGCCATTGATTCTGTGTCCGCAGGCAAAAAGCCATAATGAATATTATACTGCCAATATATTCCAAGCTAATGGTATCTAAGAGCATCACACTCTTGGTGGGTGCCTGGGTTCGAATACTTGCTTTATGACTTCTGAAACTTGTGATCAGTTCAATCACCTAACTTTCCTGTCACTTAGTTTCTTGGTCTGAGAAATGAGGGTAGTAATAGGTCCCAAATCATAGAGTCTTTACACATACAATGACAATGCAAATGAACTGCTTAGAACAGTGTGAACATAGAATAAGCATACAGTAATGACAGAGATTACTGCTGAGGTTTCTCTTGACCCTGGCTTTATGGGCTAAGGGGCTACAGACCAATTTTAACAAGACTTTAAGAAGTTACATGTCTGAAGTTTTAGAATACTCTGTAGCCTGAAGAATGCTTCAAGGCAGGGGCTACCTCAAACTTAGTAAGTACCTAGCACATAGCAAGTACTTTGCAAATGTTTATCCAATTGAATACTGAACAAACTTCTCATGTATGGTCCGAGGCAGAGTTCCCACGTTAAAGCCAGTCTCTTCCTCAGCTCTGAAGCTTCTGAATGGCCTCTCCCTTTCTACCTGGGCAGTTAGTTTTCAGGCAGAGTCACCCCCAATGTCATATCAATGGTGAAGAAGTCAACTCTTTCTCAACCTTTTCTTTCTCAGCCCAGGGCATGAATAGAAAGGACTCCCTGGTGCCTCAGTGATAATTATTTCAATTATCTTTACTGTCACAGAACTTAATACCTACCAAGAACTATTTTAAGGAAGAGGCAACAAAAGTTCTGGCAGTACCTGACCCTAACTCTGGGTTAACCCAGGGGACCAAATGACTCCCAGCACGACTGCCTGTCACAACAGACGCTGCCAGGCTGACACAATTTTAGCTCCTATTATGATATCGAAACCAGAAGGATGATTTATTTAAAGGTTCCAACTGTGCCTATTTTATGGTGTAACTCCTTAGGTCACCAGAAACTCAAATTTTTGGCCCTTTAACCTACAGATCACTAAAGAAATCAAACACACACACACACACACACACACACACACACACACACACACACACACACACACACACACAGAGATACGGAATCAAAAGCCAGCATTTTCTACAGGGAGGCAACTGGTAATGTGGGAATTTTCTTTGTGTAATCCTGGGGATTTTGCCACAGAGTAGCTGATAAGAGCTCATACTACTTAGGATTGAGAGATGAACAAAAGTCTAAATTAAAGTCTACCATTGTCACATGGCCATTAATGCTCATTTCTACCCTTTTAGTAAGATATGATGTTTCTTTATTTGTGTCCACTCTTTCCTGAAGAACTTGAGGGAAATGTACCCTTGCTTCAGGATAAATCTAAGATGAGAAAGATTAAGGATTATGTGCCAGCCTTCTGGAAAAAGCATGTCGTTTATTCATATGCAGTAGACTTTGGTGAATCCTCTACAGCTGGCCCCTCAGGGACCTGCAAGGAGGGAGCATCTGCAATCATTTCCTAAGCTGCACGTGGCAGCTTAAAACATACATATTTATGACCTCTCAGTCATACCACTACCTCCCAACTTCTTCCTCATCCCTAACCTTGCCAACCACTGATTTACTTTGTGCCTGTATGAATTTGCCACTTCTGGATGTATGAATGGAATCATACAGCATGTGATTTGTGGCAGTTACTTCTTTTATTTAGCACAGTTTTGAGGTTTGTTCATGTTGTACTGCGTATCAGTATTTTATTCCTTTTAAAGGCTCAATAATATTTCATTACTCTTTTTTTGTTTATCCATTTATCAATAGATGGCCATAGAATGGTTTTTACTTCTTGACTATTATTATTAACAATAATAATACTGCTATGGACTGCTATGTTCATGTGTAGAAACTTGTTTCTTTTTTTGTGATAGGGTCTTGCTTTGTAATCCAGGATGGTTTTGAATTCACTATGTAGCCCAGGCTGGCATTGAACACACTGTAATCCTCTTGCCTCAGCCTCCCAAATGTTGGGATTATAGGTGTGAACCAGCACTCTTGGCTTGGAAATGTGTGTGTGTGTGTGTGTGTTTTTTTTTTTTTTTTTTATCCTCAGATACATACTTAGGAATGAAACTGTTGGGTCATAAATACAGGTTCTATGTTTATTTTTGAGGTATGTTTCCATTTGAGGCTCCATATCAATTAAGTTAAAACCAATCAAACAAAACTCAAACCTAATTTCACACTTACCATAAAAAATTCCCAGGGACAGATGACTATAACAGACAACATCCTGCTACGGCTGCCCGAAGAACCTTCTAAAAATGTCTGTGCCCACCGGGCCCAGTGGCCTATGCCTGTAATCCCAGTACTCACGGTGGCTAAGTCACGAGGATGACAAGTCTGAGCTCAGTCTGGACAATTTAGTGACTTAGCAAGACCTAATCTCAAAATAAAAAATGAAAAATGGGTAGGGGGTGTAGCTCAAGTCCAGCACCACACACACAGTCCATGGCCTAATCCCTAGATCCTGGGACAGTGTTTGATTGTGTAGCAGTGGAGAAACATGGTTGTGAATGACTTGAGGTTATTATTTGGCTGATGTAGAAACAAGTGGGTTATCCTGAATTATCCAATGGGTCCAGTCTACTGCCAGCATCCTTCTAAGAAGAACAGAAATATAGGGAAAGTGGGGGCAGAGAGATGACAGAAGAAAAAGACATAGCTTGACCTTGCTGGCTTTAAAGAATGCAGTAGTCCCTAAAGTCTAGGGGATAGCAGTGAAAGGGGTTCTCCTCTTGATCTCCCTGGAAGGAACACAGTTCTGCTAACATCCAGATTTTAATTCAAGGAAACTCACCTTGAGTTCTGACTTCCAAAATGTAAAATAATAAATCTGTACTGTTTTAAGTCCTTCAACTTGTGGTAATTTGTTACAGTATGCATAGAAAAACACAAGTTTCTCCCTCTCCAATATAAAATATACATTGTTTAAGGAGCAGTCAGAATTATCTAAAAAAGAAGCTGGATTATATCACTTTTCTGTTTAAAATTCTCAATGACTGTGCGGAGTTCTTAGTATGGTGCATATGCTTACAGTGACCTAGGAGGTCGTGGTGACCCAGCTTTGGCGTGAATCTGGAGTGTTCCCTCCCCACCAGCCAGTCCTTGCACCTGCTGTGGCAAAACAGCTTAGCACCAGCGTTCCCCCTCCTGGGAACTACCTCTGACTTTTCTCAAATTTTACCTTTGTTAGTCTCTGTTGTATAGTTTCATAAATCCTTATTCTTTGAGGACTTTATATAATTAATAACCTAATATTTATTGGTCTGCTCGCCAGCCTTTTTTGAAATATTTAACTACTTACCAGGCACTGTATGCTGCAAAAAAATCATGTGCTTAGATTGCATTGGTATCACTGATTCCTAACATGTTATCTGACACACAGTAGGTATTCAGGAACAACTGATGAATGCATAATTATTCTCCCCTTTTTAAAGAAAAAGGTCTCTCTCTGAAGTCCAGGCTGGTACTGAACTCACTATGTAGCTGAGTTCATGGCAGTCCTCCTGCCTCAGCTTCCAAAATGCTGGAATTACAAGCATATGCCATCACATCCGGCTTATGTGATGCTGAGGAATGTAACTCAAGGCCTTGCACTTGCTAAGTAAGCATTCTAACCACAGGGTATTTCTCCAGCCCCACTTCACTCTCTTAAACTCTTAAAGCACTTATTATATGGGGGGGGGGGGGATATTATGTACAATAACTAATCCTATAAAAAATTTGAGGGGAAGACTGGGTAGAATTTAAACCTTGCATAATCATCTAGCATTTTGAAAAGGCAAATACAAACATACAAGTTGTTTAAATATTACTTTTGACAATTAAAAGTCCAAGGGACAACAGGGTTTTTCTCACTCTTTTCTGCTCCAGCTTACACACACACACACACACACACACACACACACACACACACATTCCTGCACTTGGTAGTCACAGCTCTGTTTATGTAGCACTTCCATAGGATGGATCAATCACTTGTGAGTCTTTTAAACTGATATAAGAGACATTTTTCAGTTCATTCTGTGAGCAAATGTGATGAGCCCAAAGTCCCTACTAAGAAATTCAAGCCTGGAGAACTGGATAAATAAATATAAATGAATTCATTTGACGGAGTGACATTTTCATTTAATTAAGGCAGAGAATCAGCTCTAAAACAAATGATTACCCTTGACAAAGAAGCAGAAACTGGTCCTTAATTAATAAATTTCTAATGGCTCTTCCCCAGGCTGGAAGGAATCTTCAGTGAAGGAGCACACTGGCAAGGAGGGGCAGGAGGGAGAAGAGAGGTTGGGAGAAAAAGAACAAAAGAGAGCAAGCAAGCGCAGCATACAATATGTATTTAAAATTTTCATAACAGAAAGAAAATCAAAGAGCACTTACTTATGCTTTAACATATGTCATATCCTGTTAGATCAAAATCAGAAACTGTTTGTGCAGGAAAACAATTATCTAAGTCTCAGAAGAGGATCAATTCATTTTTTCAAAAACAAAACTACAATTTTGGGTCAACAAAATTTGTACTATTACTTCATCTCTTTGTCCTTCTGGTAGTGTGATGTGGTGTGAAGTTTTGGACACCAATGACAAAAGACAAATCAAATTTTCTGGTAATTACTAGGATAAATATATACATATGTAATTTATAGTCAACACAAATCATGACGCCAACTACCTGATGGGGATAGACTGAAAAGGCTGAGGACATAGGTCAGTGATTAGAGTCTTGTCTAGACAACAAGGTCCCAGGGTCAATCCTCCAACACCACATACCAGTGAACTGTGGTGGTACATGCCTCTAAACCCATAACCCCAGCACTTGGGAGCATTGCTGTGAGTTCTAGGCCAGCCTGGGCCACACAGTAAGTTCAGGACCAGTCTGGACTACAGAGCAAGACCCTGTCTCAAAAAAAAAAAAAAAAAAAAAAAAAGGCTGAAATTAGAATTGCACTCAAATGCTCTTCTAATATTTTCAAATTTCTCTATATTACCCTTAAAAATGGGTAACAGTTTTTAGCACTAACATCAGTCTTGATTCTCTAGTATAGCTTGGAAAGAGTGCTCTCTAATGTATCAATCAGATCTGTATCACCTCTTACACAGCAGTCATTTTAAACTCTTGAGGTCACTGCTAATAAGTTTCTGTGCACTGTTTATGCTGAATTAATTTTGATTAAATCAATTAAAATGGAAACTAGCAAAATTCTCATGTCATCGATCTAACAAGATTAAAATTACTCAGGTTATTTGGGGCATCGGGAACTGCAAGGCTGGCATCTACGCTTCAGTAGGATATCCAGCTGAGACACCAACAAACAAAGGAAACAAAGTTGATTTCTTAGTACCGCAAAAAACTCAGAAAGTAGGAGGTGACTTAAAAAAATAAAACTAAAACAAAACCGGACATATGACCCATTTCTAACAGATCAAAATAATAGAAAATGAAAGATGGAGGGTGACAATGATATATTTGATAGAAAACTATTAAGAGAAATCTTTTATTATAATAGGATCAGTATTAATTTGTAAAAGTAAATCATAGCCAACAGTTTGTAAAAGAAAATCATTTATATCTCTGAAACAAAAGGTACTTCAGAGCAGAAAGGTAGGAAAGACCAGCAATTTTGGAGGTAAGTGGTCATCCTGTCCACTGTGATGGTCAATTTTATGTGTCAATTTATTGGGCCATGATGCATAGATATTTGGTCAAATGTCACTACGGGAGTATCTGTGAGGGGGAACTCTGGATAAGATTAGTTTTTGCTTTTGTAGTCAGAGCAAAGCAGATGGCCTCACCCAGTGTCAGTGGGGTCTATCCAGTAAGCTGAAGGTCTGACTTTCATATCAACCCAGAGAGAACTCTTTCTCCCTGACTGTCTGAGCGGCAACATGGCTTTTTCTTTTCTTTTGAAATTTCAGTGGCATATGAGCATTTTGTCATTTCATTTTCTATTATCATTATTATTATTATTATTATTTTGAGACAGTGATTCACTCTGTAGTCTAGGCTGGCCTCCTGCCTCAGTCTCCCAAGTTCTGGTTTTGCAGGTGTGTGCCACTATGTCCATCTTATGTGGTATTGGGGGATTGAACCTAGGGCTTTGTGCTTGCTAGGCAAATGCCGTAAGCTATGTGTCCAGTCCTCATTTCTTGAGTTTTGAACCTGTCATCTTTTGGACTGAAACTTTTATCATCTACTTTTCTAATTCCCAGACCTTTGTACTTGAACTATTAATACACTGTTAATTTTCCTGGGTCTCTAGCTTGCCCGCTAGGGATCCTGGGGCTCTTCAGTCATTGCAGAAGTTGATGATTAATGATGAATTTCTTTTTCTATATGTGTTTGTGTAGTAGTACTATTTCTCAGGAGAAGTCGAATACAACCATCCTTTTTTTTTTTTTTTTTTTTTTTTTTTTTTTTTTTTTTTTCATCTATGTCACCTTCAGGCAGATCTTATAGTTCTCTGGGCCTCATTTTACCTATAGAATAGGGTTCGTGACACACATCTATTTTGGAAAATGATTGGGAGGACTAAATATAGAATTTTAAATGTCAAGTGTATAAGAAGATATGTAATTGATCTTAGATCCAGATTTAAATTTATTGATAACTTGAAGATTTGGTGATTTCTGCCCTTCTACACATATACAAATTTGTATCTAATGTTTATGGCTTTGAGAGACTTCACCATTTAAAATATAAACGTTCAAACTATTTGCTGCACAGATAAAGCAGCCATCTTTCTTTATGTCTTTTCCCTCTTCTATGTTCACAAGATGGATTATTGTGACAGCTGTGCCCTTACATTTGCCATGCACAGAAAATGGTAGTGCTTCTGGGTAAAATACCTTATTTATTGTCATGTGGGACCGCCTGTGAGAACTTGTTTCATTTTGTCTGGAGAAACAGGGGGTGAGATTCCAGTGGCCTTGTCCCCTAAGAACTATCAAGTGTGTGCAATTTTCTTTTTTTGTTTAGATCTTGGGGACCTCTTCTACAAGGTTACATGTTAAGACATCTCCATCCTACTTTTGAGTTTTAAGATTGGGTATAGTCATATACCCCAACAGCCAAAATCTTCCTCTAAAGTTACTTGGTTATGACAACCAAATTCATTAAGGCTCAAAGGAGTTTTGCTTTGATGCTATTAACAGACTGAGTGACATGCCCCATTAGTGTTCTGTGTGCCTTGGGTCTCTAGAGTAGTACGCAGTGACCTTCAAGTTTTCACATGCAAAAGAGTTACCAGTAGTAAGCTGCTAATGCCCGAAATCTAGCATGTCAGGGTAAGGTCCATGAATCTACATTTTGAAGAAGCATTTCCAAAATTTTGCTGTAGAGGCCTTCGACTTAGGAGAGGAGATATGCATTGTTTACCAATCTATTGCCACAGGATGGCTAGCTTCTGGTCGACTTCTCTTCATCTTCACTCACCACCTTCAGCCAGGCTGCCATTATCTCTAGCACAGATTGATGCACAGCCTCCTAACCAGATGTCCAGCCTCCTGTCTGCGTTCACCAGTGCATCATCTCACTTTTTGTTATGTAGACCTCACCAGAGGAATCTGGTTCAAAATCCTTAGGTAATTCCCATTGCCTTCAAGATCACTCCTAAATATCTTTTAAAAAGCTGGAACACAAGGCCTTTACTTTACCACTTTATCCTTTCCTACATTTCTAGCTTTAATTCCCATGCTCCTGAAATCTATCAAACTTCGTCTTCATCCTTGGCTTCTGTGATATTTTATGAGCCAACATGACTAGGTTAAGTGATGCCCATATAATTGGTAGAATAACACTTCAAGGCGTATTTATAAAGGTATTTCCAGAAGAGAATTAGGGCTGGAATGCATAGACTGAGTAATAAGAATCAGCCTTACCAATGTAGTTGGGAATCCATCGTCCAATCCATTAAAGCAAGAATACAACAACAAAATAAAGCAAAACTGGAAAAAGGACAAGTTTTTTCTCTTTCTTCCTGATCTGAAATTTCTACCTTATTTTTGGTTTTAAGAGAGTAGAGTTACTGATTCTACGGTCTTCGGACTCTGGCTTTTACATCAACAGCTCCCTCTATTCTTAGGTCATCAAACTTGGAATAAATGTCACCATCAGCTGTCCTTGTTCTTTCAGTCTACAGATGGCAGATCACAGAACTTCTCAGTCTCCATAATTGTGTGAACCAGTTCTCATAATATATATCTTCTCACATGTCTACACATGTCCTGTAGGTTCTGTTTCTTTGCAGAAGCCTAACATAGCTCAGAATAGGCTATTCCTTCCAAATGGGACATTTTTTATAGTCAGCAAGTACCATGTATCCTGCCTAACTTCTCTTTCTGTTTTAAGCCTCAGCTTCCTGAGGGGCAGTTTCCTGAGAACTGGGAGTTAAGGATGTCCCACTGCCTGCTTGCTCCACAGTGTACACCTAAGGTCCTCTTTCATTTCTCTCACTTCATTACTATAATTTCTGGTTTATGATTGTCTTCCCATTAGAACGTAAAGCCCATGTTTGTGAAAAACCATGTCTGTAATTGTTTACGATAATTAATCAAAATCCAATAAAATCTTGTCACGTAGAGAAGTCAAATTATACAATTTTATAGTAAATATACTATTGTGGCAGGGTATACTTCCAAAACTCTTAGCACCTTGGAGATATTATTTTGGTTTGATGTCTAAGTAAAAAAATAAACACACCAGGCTAATTATAATCCCTGGCTCAGTTCAGATGTCACTTGCCCTTGGAAGCCTTCTTGCCACTTTCCTTCTGGATTAGACGTACTCCATACACGGTCCTACAGACATCTTCACTTACTTCTGCCACTCTTCCTACCTTTCTGTGACATAGCATTTTATTCGTACATTTCCTTTTCTTCGACTTTTAAGGTAAGAACTCACATATTCATTCTTATATCATTACTAGCATACAGCAAGTACCTAACACACGGTGGACTCTCAATACATTTTTTGAATTAATTACTGAATGATTATATATTGCTCCTACAAAAGACAAAAAATGAAAAGGGGATACTAATATTTAAGAGTTTATTTTACGGAAGAAGACTTTGTTTTTAGCTAGAGCTCAAATATGTACTAATAATTCTACAAACTTAGACTCAATATTAACAGTTTATAGTCATTGTACGTGGTATCTTCTGGAACTGGTATGGTGAAACTGAAACAAACAGCAGCTTGAATAACTATACTATGTAGAGATTTATGTCATACATGGAGAAGTGGCTGCCACAAAGAAATTTGATACCATATAAAGGACAGAAATCCTACATCATATAGACATACTCTTCAGTTTCTTCTTTGAATAGCAAAAACAGCTCAATGAATCTCCAAAAAAAAAATGGTTTTCAGTTCCTCTTATCCAGTCCACATGACAGTGTCCTTATAAAATTGCCTTTCTACAAATTCACAGAATACTTGAATATCATCAAGAGCAGATTGCAAGATCCAGATTTACCCTGAAGGAAGATCAGTTCATACCCAAGATCAGTTATAGAAAGGCCTAATGCACTTATGCTCAAATTCAACATAAGTCTTATGCGCTTCTACAACTTTAGTCAGGTCACCTGGTCTAGGTAATAAAACAATGGTACCCAATATTTACCCTAAATTAGCCAAATAAGAGACATTAAATATACTAATTTATTTAGAATACTTAAATGCAAAGGGGTCAATGGTAAAGAGTTTTACAGCTGGTGAGTTCTGCAGGGGCAGATAAGCAGGGGAGACTGAGATCACCCCAAAGTTATTTGTTCTCATGAAAAGACTGACCTAAAACAGGCAGCAATGGCAAGGGAAATTCCATGTAGATCATATCTATATTAGAAGAAATAACATGTGTACACTTGACCGTCATACTGGTTAGAGACCTTCTGGGACACTAGAGGAAGAAACATTTTTCTAGCATGAAGAAAGCAACAGACAAGAAACAAAAGCCCATTTTTAGCTTAACCGCAATCAGAAACACCTTCCTGAATGAACTGGCCATAATGAATTCTAAGAATAAAAATGAAATAAAACTGGATGCTAACTAGGGTATACATGCCACGATTCTAAAACTCTATGGATAAACTGGAGTGTGATTTTCATTAGCCCTAAAAGAATTTTGTGTTTAGGCTCCTATATATAAAGCTCACACCAAGAAGAATTTCCCTGACAGCTTAAAGTCTTGACAAAATTAGAAATATTCCTTGCCACAAAATTTGCATAACAGGGTAAGAAGATTCTGAAGTATGTCAAGGGAAAAGCTTGAGGAAATAGCAGCTTGAGGAAATGCTGTCTTGGAGGAAATTGGAAAGGGACATGTATTTGGCAGATCATAATGAAATGACACTGAATGAAGTGATAAAAGATCCCAATCACAGACGGAAATTCTGAACAAAATCTTACAAGAATACCCATCCGCATCTTCATCCACTGTGGTGGGTAAAGGGGATTAGTTGGTTGTGGGTAAAAGGTTCACTTTTTAGAGTCACTTCACAGTGAACACACACGGATAGAAATTATGCAAAATATTAAAGGAGGTTGAGGGTTTATATCTTTAAAAGCCCTTGCCAATACCTTTATTGGATAAACTAACAAAAAATATCATAATGAAATAAAGAATTTTTTGGAAAAAGAGAAGGAAGAGGAGGAAGAAGATGAAGCTGGCGATGGTACAGAAGAAGAAAAAGAGATTCTGGGTAATGTTGTTCATGGAGAAAGAGGATACAAAATGCTTTGTAGCTAGCGGATCTTATCTTATTACAAATCCATACCAAAATCGACATCACATTCATTGCCATGGGAAGATTAAGTGAAAAATGGAAGAAAGTTCTAAAATGAGTGAACAGTGCAACCAATGATTACAGAGGACCCCCTTTCTGGTGTGTTCTGTGATACGGGAGTACAACACAACTGCAGAGCCCCACTGAGGGCCCTCACACCTGCAGGGTGGACAGAGCGAGCTTATACCCCCCGCCCCCCAACCTGCACACAGACTCCTCCTTGTGCTTCCTGCCAGCTTGTGCATCTGCCAAATCACCCATCTTTTAGGAACTACTGCATGTGTTTTACCTTTGGTGAGTCTTCCTTATCCCACGTATTCCCAGGTAAACATAAGTTCCTGTTCTGTGTTATCAGTATACACCTGTACATCTCTATAATGTTGTGTATCATTCCATCCCCCTTGCAACATTAGGTGCTCCTTTACGTCCCTTGTACCTACCATATACATGGTGTACGCATAGAAGAGCAAACAGAGAACATTGGATAAATGCAACATTATTAGTACAAACAGAAAAATCTGGAAGGGATGAATGAGTGGTTCTCACCTAAGCTGGATTTCAACATGAATTCCATTATACTAAAATCATTACAACACTGTGGCATATAGTTCAGCCTTATTTTTACAATTGAGGTATCATGATGTCAGGCAGGCAATCTGCCCCAAAATAATATGTTTATGAAGTATTTAGAATAGCTTTCTATGGGATACTAAGAAGTTTAGATTTTATCCAGTAGGCAAATAGAAGCCACCAAATATTTTAAGCACAGAACTAATGTCATCTGAAATGTTTTTAAATTAATTGGCAGTAGAAGTAGGAAGTTAACTGAAAGATAATTGAAGGAGCAGAACAGACTCTAAGAGATCAATTGGTAACTAGTAGGCTATTCTAATGGCCTGGGAAAGAACTAATGAAGGAAAAATTACACAGTTGTGAAGGTAGAGATGAGGCAGGGAAGGGCAGAAAACCCACTTCACAAGGAGAACTCTGAAGATTTGGCCAGTGGTTACATGTGATTTCAAAGAAAATGGAATAGTCACAGGCGACTCTGAGCTGTTCAAATCAGGTTTTGGAGTAAACAATGGAGGTTTTAGCCTTGAGGAGAAAGAACAGACAGGGGTGATAAGTGGGCAAGATAATGGAGTTAAATTTAGATATTTTAAACTTGAGATGGCAGTAGAATATTTAGGAATTCACATCCTCCCGGGAGAGAGAAATAAGGACATGAACATTTCAAATTTCTATCTCATTCAAACTTCATAGAGAGTCTGAATAGAATATAAAATTGTGACTCACTAAGTTGAGGACGGCTAACCTAATGAGATTGGTGAGATATTCTGACAAACATACTAAATGAGAAAAGCCAAGAGGACCAGTTTCCAGAAGGTGTGAATATTCAGCAAGTGGTAGATGAGGGCAGCATGCTGGCAGCCTGAGAAGGAACCATTACAAATAGGAGTACCAATAAAGTCAATTTCATGTACATGAGAACAGGTGCACAGCAAGGAGTAAAAGTTTAGTGTTTCCCAATCACAAGGCAGAAGCCCTGTGACCATTGAAGGGATTATGTCAACTTGTTGAGATAAGACAATGTTCATGGAAAAGCTTTCAGGTGTGTGTGTGGTTGACTTGTGGGTCATGAAATGAGAGCACACTCACCCTAGACCAAATAAAATCTTGAACTAAATTAAAGGAAAGAAGAAGAAACCTTGTTACATCTTTTCCTGGAAAAGCTCTGGCCTTCACCCAAGTCTCCAGACACTGACTCCTTCCTGTCTTCACATGGTTGATTTCCATCACAGATTTGCTCCAGTCTCTGCCTTGCTTTTTGGACAATGATCTGTGGGAGGCTCACCCTGCTGTCCTGCAGTGTTAGACTTGTGTTCTTTGGCCAGAAGTCTGTGCAGACACTAGAGCCTTCACCTCTCTACAAATGCCATGTGGTCATTTTGGACTCTCTCCTTGGACTTGTAAGCCCTCAAAATAAATCCCCTTTACCTCTATATAAATTCTATTAACATGTATAAGAACAGAATTATAACAATGGTTTTCTCTAAGGCTTTTAGTGTTTCCTGGGTTGGTTCTTTAGTTTCATAAGACCTAAAGTTGCTATGGTCTCTCCTTTAATAATTTAAGGAAAATTGGTAGACCATGGTGTGAAATGTTTAAGTTAATACAAGAGGTGGATTCCTTTGGTTACCCTCATTTGAGGTATTTGGTGATTCTGAATAGAATACATTCGTGTAATTTTGGAAAGGTAAAAAATATAATCATACTACTCTTAGCATCTTTGTACAAGCTAGTGATGGAAATAAATGAGCTCCAGATATGCATCAACAATTTAAATCCCTCTCAGTGTGTGCATGGTGTAATAAAGAGAACAATGGGCTCAAGGATTCAAATTCTCAGCGCCAGACACACATAAACTACTTGAAAGTTTCTAAGTGTGTCCTGGAGGAGAATCTTCTCTACTTCAGCCACAGGGCTGAAGTTGCTGAAAATCAAGCTCAAACCCTCATACTCAGATGAGCTAACCACATCAGGTCAATGCTCAGCCTTGAAGAATATCTGCTGTTAAAGTGAGGTGCTGACTGGGAAAGAATAAGATCCTGTTAATTGGGATGGAGATGCGTGGAAGGAACAGGGAGAGGGTGAAGAACTCATAAATCTTGAAGAGATTATTTTTCCAGAAGAAGAAATTTCCCCACCCTCAGCAGCAAAAGCGTCCCCACTCCTGCCCCTTGTGGTGTTGGCTACTCCATGTGTTCCTGAGAAAGCTAATCCTGTGTTGCCTCTGGAAGCAGTAACCACACTCCCTGAGGTGGTTACCAGGCAAGACAATGCTGATGCTCCTCAGGACCCACCCTTACCACCCACCTTTGCCTTTAGGCCTATAACCAGGATCAAGTCTCAGAAAGCCCATAAGGGTGAGGTTCAGTGTGACTCATGAAGAAGCATGATAATGCACTCCCAAGCAACTTTTTAGGTTTTCTAATTCTTACACGCAAAGGTCTGAGGAACAAGTGTGGGAATGAATTTTAAGAGTACGGGACAATGGTGGAAGAAATATACACCTGCTTGAGGCTGAATTTTTTTATATGGACCCAATGAGCAGAGTTTCTGGATTCAGTGTTGCAATTTGTATAGTCAAACAATGCATTAATAATTTATTTGGTTGACTGGCAGAAATAAGGATCAACATTGTGGGCGAGCTGGAGATGCATGATATTCCTCAGTTTGCTACTGAGGGGGACATTCAAAGCCTCAGAAAAATAGGAATACTGGAGTGGATCTGCCAGATGAAGCCAACTCGTCCACCCTGGGGTAGGAGGTTCAGTATAGATACTCTTGACTGTGCCCTTGAGAAAGTGATTGATGAGAGGTGCACCAGCATCTTTGAAGTCTCCTGTCATTACTACTCTCTATATGCCTGATTTAACTAGAAAAGTTAAATGCTATTTATATGACTGATTTTTGGAATGGCAGGGGCCAAGTGGCAGCACTTAAACACCAAAGGCAAGGTGGGTATACTTATTGTAATGTATAACAGAGGCAAAGCAGTGATCAGAATGGTTTGACATGTGTGGACCTATGGCACTGGCTAACCAGTCATGGTATATCCAGGTATGAGACAGATAGGAAACCTGCTAAATTTTTATTGGACTTACATGTGAAAAAATAACTTCTAAAGCAACTGAACAAAAATCTACTTCCAATAGTAGAAACAGAAAATCATGTTCCCTCAATCAATTTCCAGACCTGAACCAGCTTATAGATTCAGTACCCCTTGAGTAAAGGGTAGACTGGGTCTTTTTGAGGAAGAACCCTGATGCAATAACAAAGACTTACACTGTCAGTATTCCTCCCATCCTTCTCTAAATGGACCTCTAACCCTTTATCAAGAGTAACTGTACCTGGGAAAAAGAGAAATAGATTTTTCAGGAACTACTGGACATTAATTCTGAACCAACACTAATTCCAGAAGATCCAAAACATTATCATGGGCTTCCAGTTAAAGTAGGTGCCTATGAAGGCCAGTACTAGCCAAGGTCCAAATCACAGTGGATCCCATAGGTTCCTTGGTTCATCCTGTAGTCATTTCTTTGGTTCCAGAATGCATAATCAGGAGAGGTACACGTAGTACTTGGCAGAATCCCTATATTGGATCCTTATCCTGAGTTTGAGCGCTAGGAAAGGCCGCCAAATAGAAGTCACTGGACTTGTTGCTACCTGGGAATACAGTAAATCAGAAACATTATTGCATTCCTAGAGGAATGGCAGAAATTAGAGCCACCATCAAGGACCTGAAGGGTGCAGGGGTGGTTGTTCTCACCACATTCCCATTCCACTCTCCTATTTGGGAAGTGCAGAAGACAGATCTTGGAGCAAGAATGACGGATTACCATCAACTTAATCAACGGGTGACTTCAGTTGCAGCTTCTTTACCAGATGCTGTTTGCCTACTTGAATAGGTTAACATTATCTCCTTGTACTTGGTATGTAGCTATTGATTAGCTAATGCCTTTTTCTCCATATTTATCCATAAAACCCACCAGAAACAATTTGTTTTTAGCTGTCACAGCTTTACTGTGATGCCTCAGGGGTACCTCAACTCGCCAAGAAAGTGCCACAACACCTACTGGGCCTATTTGAATTCTGGAGGCAACACATTCCTCACTTGGATGTACTGTAGTCAATTTACTGAAAACTCAGAAAGCTCTTGCTTCCGGGGTGCGGGTGGGGGCAGAATGAGAGCAGGCTCTGCTGTGCAGGTTATTTTTCCATTTGGGCCACAGAATCCAGCAGATCCAATGGTAGCTGAGGTGTCAGTGGCAGACACGGATGCTGCTTGGAGCCTGTGGCAGGACCCCATAAGTGAGGAGGCCCTTGAGATTCTGCAGTAAGGCCGCGCTGTCATCTGAAGATAACTGCTCTCCTTTTGAGAGATAGTTCCTGGCCTGCTACTGGGCCTCAGCACAAACTGAATGCTTGGCTATGGGACAGCAAGTTGCCGTGTGGCCTGAGCTGCCCATAGTAAACTGGTGCTGACCCTCCAAGTCATAATGTCATAAAGTTGAGCATATGCAACAAGAGTCTATCGTCAAATGCAAGTGGCATATATGTGATGGGGTCTCAACAACTGGAGAACTATATACTGTATAATATGGTACAAAGGTGCTGAAAATTTTTAAATACACAGATGAGTTGTAAAGCTGATGTGATTTATATGTGTGCAAAATATTCAACTCTAATGTAAACATTATGTATCACATATATACATATTAATAAAATGGGAAAAACCAGCTGGGTTAACAGTATTTGTTTCTGACTTTGAATTAGTATAAGATGATATTACAAGACTCTTAGGAAATCAGGGGGCTCTAAATTTGGCAGAGGCTCTAAGAAGCATTAGGTAGGACTTCTAAAAGTTGTAGTGATTTTTCAGAAAACATTTCAATAGTTTCATATGTATTATGGCCAGTTTCCAATCCTGTTATTCTGCTTTTATTATCTTAAGAATACTGACCTGGCAGTCTCTTATGAGCTGAAACATACATTTATGATACAAAACAGCAATTTTCGCTTCTAGAGGTACCCAATCAAATGAAAGCCAATGTTACACAAAAACCTTTATGTGCACGCTTACAGCAGCTCTATTGGTGTTCTACAGAACTCCAAACAACCCAAGTGTCCTTCATCTGGGGAGCAGATGAGCAAATGTGCTTTTATCCCAGTGGGATACTCAGCAACGAATATGCATGGAAGATAGACACACACCCCAGCTTCACTAAGCCTCAATGCATTCTGGAAGTTAAGGAAGCCAGACTCTGATTCCGCTTATATCATAGTCTGGAAAGGATTAGCCTGGACGGACAGGAAGTATCAGTGGTTGCCAGAGACTGTTGGTAATGAGAGGCTGGTAACAAAGGAGTATTAGAAGAGTACGTTTTCAAGTGACAGAAATTTTCTTTTATTTATTGATGGTAATAATAATCGCAAAACTATGTGCATTTCTCAATATATGCAGAGCTGTGCACTAAAAGTAGGCTAGATTTTACTGTATGAGAATTATACCTTAATGAAATAATAACAGGAAAAATACTGGGCATAAGTAGAACTGATATCTAATTTCAGTTATGCCATAACTAACCACAAGAAATCCTCCGAATCTTGCTTGGTTCTCAAGTATGTAAAGTGAAATTGTACAATTTCTTCAGAGTTTATAGCTCTGTTCTGCAAAGATGTCTTTAGGCAAGGTGGTAGAGCAGATGGCCTACTTCAGTTCACACAGCCCATTTCAGCTGCTGAAGAAGCATCACTGTGGAGGTGATAGGACTAAAATACCCAGCCTGAACACATAGTTCTGAAGAGTCTTCTTGGATTAGAATGTAATGTTTCTAATTTTTGTCATTCCAAGAGATGGAACTTTGGGAGAGTCCATCTGGCCATGCAATTCCCAACTAAATTTTGATGAATATATTTGGGCAATGTGGAAAAAGTGCAGAAAAAGGTTTGAGGGAAATACTAATGTTTAATGAGCCAAAACTGGCCCTGGTAAATAATCCTGCTCTTTTTTAACTTTTGTAGATATTAATTATAAAGGCTGTTTTAAGATGGCATCATTTACAACCACCATTTGCCTTATCTTCCAGTTAGGATGGGGCTCTCTACCATCTGACTATATCCAACTCAATGTTGTTGACACATTTTTCTTACACTATTTATAACTAAGTATACTATGTATTTATAGCTAAGAAAATCACTGAAAGGGACACCTTACAAGTAACTGAACACTGTAGTGTCACTGAGATTAGAGGAATATTTATAATTCAAGAGAGAACATTGCAAGAAGATAAACAATAATCTGAAAGACATCAAGAGCTTAATTTTGGCTCTGTAAATTATAAAGTAGCCACACTATGGCTAAGCACTTTTATTAGAATAAAAACATTAAACTTATTTTAACATGTTTTAAGTATGCTGTTCAGTACTGATAAATACACTGACATTATTGTGCATCAAATCCTGATAACTTTTTTACCTTGCAAAACTGGAAACTGATGCTTACAAACACTAATTCTTCCTCCTCCATGTCCTTGGAAAACCACTTTATTTTCAGTTTCTGAGATTCTGACTAATCGAGGTACTTTATTTGACTAGAATTTCAAATTATTTGTCCTTTTATGGCTGGCTTACTTCATTTAATATAATATCTGTAAGGTTAGCTCTTGTGGTGAACGTGACCAGATTCTCTTCCTTTTAATGATGAGAAGAATTCTATTGCATCTCCATACTGTTTTCCTTATCCACCCATCTGCTGGCAGACATTTATATTCCTGCCATTTCTTGGCAATTGTGAGTAATGTGGCAATGAACACGGGTGTGCAAATGCTTTTATATCCTGCTTTAAATTATTCTGGACATAGTATATATACCCCAAAGTGAGATTGCTGGATTATGTGATTGTTCCATTTTTACTTTTCTCTGAGAAGAAACTCCCAAAATGTTTTCTATTATGGTTACACAATTTTATATTCTCTTTAGTCCCTCTACCCACTTTTACATTTTATTTTTATTCATTTTTCCTCATTTTGTTAGTATATATATGAAATATACAATGGTTACATCGAGCATGAATATTCTGTGTACATATATGCATGATGTTAACATTACAATCTCTTCCCTTCCCCTTCTTCACCCTACCACTCCAATTTTATTTTTTATTTATTTTTAAAATTATCTTTCAATTTTTCTAGGTGACTAATCTCCTACCATTTAATTTATTTTTTAAATTTTATATATGCATGAGTTTCAAATTCTATAACACATTAGAGACAAGGGATTTGGGGAATCAATGACTGACTATGATTCCCTTCCCTTTTTTTTTCAGCTCTGTCTTAGCTGACCATTGTCTCTCTTTTTACCTTGTCGCTCCTGTTAGGGCCTTTTTATACCACTATTTATGTAAATTTCACAAGAGGAACACCTGTCTATAATCAGTCTTTTATATGTGGTCCATCTCACTGAGACTTATTGACTCAAGTTCGCTCTATGTTTGTTCAAATATTTCCTGTCTTTCTTTATATTATTACATTGTGGACAGGTATCATATCTTCTTTAACCGTTCCTCTACTGATGTGCAAGTCAGGCCAACAAGTGCATGAAAACGTGTTCTTCATCACCGGCCATCAGAGAAATGCAAATAAAACAACATTGAGGTTTCGCCTCACCCTACTGAGAACGGCCTATAGTAAAAACTCAAAAAACAAGTGTTGGCAAGAGTCCAGAAAAAAAAAAAAGGAACTCTACTCCACTACTGTTGGGAATGCAAACTGATACAGCCATTACAGAAAGCAGTTTGGAGATCCCTTAGAAAGCTGAGAACAGAAATTACATTTGATCTAGCTACTGCTCTACTGGGCATGTTCCCAAAAGAAATGAAGTCAACATACCAAAAAGACACATGCATGTCCACGTTTATTTTCTTTTCTTTTGATAGTGGCCATTCTAGTGCAAATGACATGACATCCCATTGTGGTTCTGATTTATGTTTCTCTAGTGATTAATGATGGACAACTTTTTAAATGCCTTCTAAAAATGCCTGTTGGCCATTCATATAACTTCTTTAGAGAATTATACAGTCTAATTTTTTTTGTTTATTTTGAAAATCTGTTGGTTTTTCTTTGTTGTTGTTGAGCTGCCTAAGTTCCTTACATATTCCAGATATTAACTCCTTACCAAATATGCAATTTAAAATTATTTTCTCAATCTGTAGGTTGCCTTTGAAGAGTACCAGCAATTATTTTTGTATATAAAGTTTTATTTGAACACATGTATGCCTAATTCATGTAAGTACATTTGTGTTTGCCTTTGCAGAGTGAGATAGGTGAAACAGATGTCAAATGTTCAGAAAATATTAAATTGCTCCATTTACAAAAAAAATTGCCAACTCTTGAGATAGTTCAAAGGCCAGAAACCATGACATGTGACACTCACATAAAATCACACTTAATTATCACTCTGTGATAAGAATTACTACCCCATTTGACAGATAAGAGGCAATGAAGTATAAAGGGTAAAAGTCTGCTGTGAAGTCAAACATACCTATGCTATGCTTTTTACCAGTTGTCTGAATTTAGGTTTCACACTCAAGTTTTCCTTCTTTATTTTTCCTGCTCTGTATATTATGGCTAAAAAAGTACTGACAGTGGTAGAGAAACTGTCAGAAGCTGATCAGATAATTAGTGCCTGCTTCTTATGTAGCAAGCATTCAATACTCATGAGCTATATGGAAAACAGCATTGGATATCCCTGGGGAGTTTTTCTTCCTATAATTTCCACTATCAAGACACTAACAATGCCTCTCTTATACTTGGTTGTGGATTAATTCAGAAGACTCCAAAGTCATTGCACAATGGTGGTGTGTTATGTAAAACACCTTTCTCTCATCTCTCATGAGTCAAGCAAAAGAAAAGTATAATAATGATTTTCCAATTTCATACTGTGCTTCCCAAGAGGCATCTAGAAGTATTTTGACCTACCAGAGGCCTGCAATCAAGCAATTCTCCTAGATTGACATTCTGGCCAATTCATTACCAGGACACTGCAAATCAAAGGCTATCAAAGTAAGGGTTTTATCTTAAAGGCACCAAAAACATGGCATGAAAGCAAGGCCAAATATTGATTATGTTTCTTCCAAATGTCAGACAGTTACACGGCCTTTGAGAATATGAACAGAGGAGTTATGGCGTAGGATTTCAACTAAAAAATCATGCTGACCTGTTTCAGGAATTTTTGTCATGATTCATTAATAATGACTATAAACTAATATACTCAATATGCATACTATACATGATTTTTCAAATGCCTAACAATTTTGTCTTTTGTTCAGTATCCAAAAGCAAGAAAACAGAAAGTAAGAGGGCAAAGAATCCACTTTCCCTGTGTTCAAGGAACTCAGCAGTTTGGTGGAGCCCTTAGAA
Organism: Ctenodactylus gundi; assembly: GCA_004027205.1. Lineage (NCBI taxonomy): Eukaryota > Metazoa > Chordata > Mammalia > Rodentia > Ctenodactylidae > Ctenodactylus > Ctenodactylus gundi. The sequence goes on along the minus strand of PVKB01000095.1, from coordinate 1,057,374 downwards.
TCCATTTGTAACTCTCCTAGCTATGTTGGGAGGCTCCTGGCCAACTCTGTGAAAAGATGGATGTGGAATGAAAAATTCAGACAAATTTAAAACAGAACACAGGAAAGGCAGAATTTATTCTCTATTCTAGTATTTCCCCTAGAAACACTGCAGAATAATCTTTCAGATGCATGTATCTAATTTGGAGGTCTGAATACAAACTGATGGAAATGGATGTGTGTGTGTGTGTGTGTGTGTGTGTGTGTGTTCGCGCGCGCGTGTGTGTGTGATTTCTTTATCCAAAAGGGTGTTGCTTCTTTGAGAGAAAATCTTTAGAGCGTGTTCAGTTGTTTTCCTTTGTAGACAATTTTCAAATCTGTGGCAGGTTTTTCAAAAAATATCTTCAGTACAGGCAAGATTTCTTCCTTTGAGGATGAAATTCTTGTTAGCAAATAGCAAAAAGATATTTATTTCCAAATCGTGTAAATACAGTGTGTAATCAAGCACAGTAGGTAAAGCTTAAGCCAGGCGTGGCTGTGTGATACTATAATCTCAGTACTCATAAGATGGATATTCAGTAATAAAAGAAATTCAAAACTGACACATATTTGCATCATGGGTAAATCTTAAGTACGTTATTCCAAATGAAAGCCAAATCATACAACAGCACATACTATATGATTCTACTCACAAGAAATGTCAGAATAGGCTCTTTCCTTGGGAAGAAATGGGGAGTAACCAGTAGCAGGGGTAGGATTTCTTTATAAGCTGATGAAAATGTTTTCAAACTGATTATGCGAAACTCTATGAATATACAAAAAATCATTGAATTACACATACTAAGTAGGTAAAGTGTATGCTATGTGAATATATCTCAATAAAAATGCTAAGGAATAAGGCTTATTATAAATTTATGAGTGTGATTTAATTATGTGGCTTCTATTAATAGGTAAGCATATTTTATCCTTACTGTCATTCTATTGAGTGATGTTTATATTTTTGTTCCTTTAATTTTTATTATATATCAGTTGCATGGACCTATTGATCTCCATTTTAGAGATTAGGAAATGAGAAGACAGATTAAATAATTTCCCTGAAACAACACAGCAGCAATGTTAGGGCTAGGATTTAAAATTCTATCCTGTCTAATGTTAAAATTCAATCTTTCCCTTTCTTTTACTTAAAGTATTTTTTATTTTAAAATATATCCACAATCCAAAGCATAAAATGACAGGACAGGCAAACAGCTTCTCTTCATCCACCCTCTTCCCTGTTTTCCCAAGGTGCAGTTTGGGTTAGCTTCTTGTGTACCATTCACCTTTTCCTTACATAAACAAAACATATACAGATATATATTATCCTTTCTCTGTCCTTAAATGTACTGTAGTATATACATTTTTCCAAGTTCTGTTTTTTCATTTCTCAGGGCATCCCAGAAATCTTTCTTTCTTTCTTTTTTTTCTTTCTTTCTTTCTTTCTTTCTTTCTTTCTTTCTTTTTCTCTTTCTTCCTTTCTTCCTTTTTTCTTTTGCTTCCCCCCATTTTATTGATATGTATAAGCACAAAATTTAAGGTTTACAATGAAGTTGAGCATTTTGTGCACATACGTATCTTGTCAACGTGACAAGGGCTTTCCCACTCTCCTTTTGTCCTTCCCTCTGCTCACCCCACCCTCCTTCCCTGCCCCACCCCTCTGTTTCAGTTTGTTTTTCGTTTTAAGTTCCATAAGAGTTGTGATCTGAGTCTCTCATATCAGAGAGGACATTCCTTGTTTCACCTTTTGCTTCTGACTCAGTTCACTAATATTCTCCAATCTTGTATTCATAATTTCACAGAACTCCAGTGCCTGGGTGTACCATAATTAGCTATTTTGATAAAGATGGATACTTAAATCCTTTCCAAGAACCTGTATTTTGAAATGTTTCCAAAGGTAAGAACGTAATTCACAATGCATTTGCTTATTTTTAGAATGGATTTCTTTGTCCCAAAATAAACTATTTTGAGATTTACAACCTCTTTATAAATATGTTAGTTGGTTGTTACCATGCAATGTTACTTCCTTCTATAACTCACATGTTGAGTTCCTAATTTCTGAGGTGACAATATTAGGAGGTGGGACCTTTGTTAGGGGATTAGGTCATGAAGGTAGACACCTCATGAAATGAGATTAGTGCCCTGGCTGGAGGAGTCCCTGAGAGCTCTGGCTTGTATGAATCACATGAGGGCCAGTGAGAAGCCGGGGTTTCACTAGACAACAAATGTGCCAGTTCCCTGATCTTGGCCTTGCTAGTCTCCGAAAAGGTGTGAGAAAGGAATTGTTATTGTTTATTATTATTGAATGGATGAGATAATAAACATCAATAATAAAAAAGAAATCAGATTACACCAGACCTCCCCATGTAAGTTCAGGAATTATATTCTATTTCTATAAAATGCAAGTGTGAAATCTCCTCTTCAGAAGGCAAGCCCTGAGATTTCCAAAAAGTAACATCCTATGACCATTATACATATTAGCATATTGTTTGTACTTCTTAATAATTGCAGAAAAATAATTAAATACTCAACACTGGCTAAGAGATCACCCCTATGATGAAGTTCTATATGATGTATGTATTAAAACAATCAGCTTCCTTCAGTGAAATAAATTTCCAATCTTATTATAGCAAATCTAGACCCCAAATAAGTATAATAAGGCTTCCCCTGTAGCCTTTAGAATTTATATTATCAGTTCTATAAATAGCTTGTAGGTACTTTTTTAAAAATAATTTTTATTGTAAAGAAACTAACACTTCAACAGGGCTATAGGCTTTTTTCAGAGAGGCTTGACACAAAATGAGTTTGAACACTGACATGTAAAAGACAAGTGTTTTTAGCCATTAGAGAAATGTAAGTCAACACAACCCAAGACTCCATCTTAACTCCAGTTAGAATGGCTATTACCAAGAATTCAAAAAGCAACAGACACTGGTGAGGTCATGGGGGAAAAATAATCCTTCTACTGCTATATTGTGGCAGGACCGTAAACTAGTACATCCAATTTGGAAATCAGTGTGGGTGTTCCTCAAAAAAGCTGAAAATAGAAATTCTATTTGACTCTTCTGTCCAAAAATTTTAAGGACATATTACAGTGATATAATACATGCATACTCATGTTTATAGTGGCAGAATTCTTAATAGATAAATCCTGGGAGCATCCTATCTGCTGATCATCTGATGAATGAATGAAAATATGTGGTAAGTATACACAATAGAATGCGACCCTGCTCTAAAGAAAGATAATTAGTCAATTGTGGGAAAGTGCATACACCTTGAGACTACGACATAAGGCAAAATAAATTAGACACAGAGGTGAAATATTGCATGGTTTCTCTTACATGAGAGATGTAAAATACAAGTAAGAGCAAAAATAAAAGAGAGATGGTACACAATGGGGAGGGAGACTTTGTGGAGACAAAAATGGGATCTGGAGGGAGGAGAAAAAGGGAAGGAGAGAGAAGGAAGGGAAGATAATTAAGGTGCAATATATATAAGCATCACTTCCCCATGTGGATTGCAATCACACTCATTAATTACAAGAATGATTTTGGGGAAAAAGACAAGCAAGAAGAATGGTAAAAAGAGAGCAGACAAAACATCCCAGAACTAAGGACGATGACCTCTTCTAAGAGAATACGGAGAAAGAATGCAACTCCCGTAGCTTTTCAAAGCCAAAGAAAATGACAACTGACATGGAAAGACTGAGCCTAGCATAATGTTCCCAGAACATAAATATGTATTTAGTTTAATAGGCTTGAGTATTATCTCAGGAAAAACTTATATCTCATGCATCTAGGGCAATAAAGGCTGTAGAAAAAGACTTTGTAAAACAAACACTCTGCAGGCAGACAGTAGTGGAGAAAACGTGTCAAAGGCTTACTCCGTGCACTCAGGGTCCTTCTGTTTATCATCAGAGGAAGAAAATAAAAGAGCCGAGAAAGCTCAGACACTGGCGAAAACCTGGGCAGAACACTTGCTGTGGTGGGATCGCACAAACATATGGGTATTTTCTGATTATAACTCTAGTAGCGATTTGTAGCAGGAGATTTAAAAAAAATAGAGAGAAATGGAAAGAAACAATTAAAATAACCTACAATCCTACAACCCACAGAGAACTGTTATGAAAATATTGGCATATTCACTTGAAATTCTTTTTCTAGGCAATGTAAGAATGTGTATGTATGGAAAATTGAACTCATAAATAAAATTTTACACATGGCTTTTCCCCTCATTTCCTGAGTACTTTCTCATGTCACCCATTCCCCATGGATATACATTTGCAGGCTGCAATATATTGCATCTTATCAGTTTAAGCAAAAGTATTTGATTCTTTCCATATTGCTAAATGTGTAGGTTATTCTAATTTTTCCATGTTATAAATAGCACTGTGACAGGTTGTCATAGGTCTTATATCTGGTTCTTCTTAAAACAAACTGAAAACTGTATTGTACAGCAAATTCAAATTTAAATTATTCCATACCAATACCTACAAGTTTGCTCTTGGAAGTCTCTGAGGACAAGGCACAATTAACACACATCAAATAATATTATTTTTGCAAAGCATGCCGTCTATATTTACCCTTCTAGAGTAGTTGTCTTTCAGGCAGTACAGTATTTCCTCTAGGCAAATGGACTATTATTACTGGGCTAATCTAAATGCAATAACATGAATTTTAGTTGACCCAGTTCTCGCCAATTCCAGTATGCATGCAATTCCAATATTCTGCACATCAAGAATTATCCAACCAAGGCTCTCTGAGAAACACATATTTTATCATACTTTAATTTAAACTGATTCACAATGGGAATTAAAAGAAAAATATAAAGGTTACAGACAATGGAAGTTAACTGCAATCAAATCATATACAGATATATGTTACTTATAGTTTATCTTAAACTTTTTTTTAGATTTTAGCTTTTCATCACTTCCATAGTTATAAAGAACTTAAATGTTCTTAATCTATGGAAGCTATTAATGATTTCTGTAAAGACTTACATGGTCTTATAAGTCCACTTTTTAAATTTTCTACATCCTGTATTCTTATTCTTATTTAAAATAATCTAAATGAATATTTCCCAATCTCTAAAGTATGTGTGTATATTAATTCATTTAAATAAAAGCATGTATTTTAAATACTTTTTCCACTAGCCAATAAATAGCAAAGTAAAATGAAACACAACAAAATCTCCACTTGTATTATTGGATATAGTAAGTCTGAAATCACACGAATTCAAAAGTCTTCTCAAAGATAAGGACAGCCAGAGCTATCCTACACAGTGGTACAGACTGTACACTGTGCTGCTCTATAGGGACCAATCACACCCTGTCTTATGTGACTTCTAATCCCTGAAGTTGTTCAGTGCACAATCTGTACAGCCATAGGTAACGACCCTGAAGTTAGTTCATATAACTCATATAATTCCATTTGCTTATCCATTATCTACTGATGCATCTCTCTCTAGTGAGAAATAAAAAAGAAGATCTTTAGGAGGGAGTCCATACACACACACAAACTCATTTCAAATGAGGAAATTGTGCAACGAGCCCATAAGCCTCCTGGCTCCCCTTCCCCATGGTAAGGTGTCTTCTTCCCCTCTCCCCTTCCATCCACCTACCAGGAAACCCCAGGATACCTTGTGTGAGTAACTGCAGGTTTCTGACTTCTTCTCGCACCTTCAGCTGGAGCACCTGTTGCAAGATGTGCTGCCGGAGGTTCTCCTGAGCAATCCCCATGCGTTCCAGTTTTTTGTCAGTGAGTCTCAGTAGGGCTCTCCCTGCAGGATTTTTAGAGATGAAATGAAAAGCAAATGAACAATTCGCTGGAGAATGATTTCCATCTTGATGCTGTGAATCCTGCATAACACAAGATTTCAACCAAACACAGAAGGTCCCACTATCCTTGCTGAAATGTAATCTGGATGAAGAAAAACATCCACATTGAGGAGGAAAACCTCCATATTTAGCAAGCCTCAAATGACCCACACAATGAAATAGATAAAACAGCAAGTTTTGACCTGGATATTTGGTTTCAGACTGTAGGTTTCCGTAGAAACAATATTCTTTATGGGGGGATGGGCTCTCAGGCTGCCCACAGAAGCACAAGACACCAAAGCCCCAGGTGCCAAACCAAATGCTCTAAACTTGAGTAGCATTTAGCATAGGACACAAATATGTTTCTGAGAAACTCACATTTCAAGTCTAGTTTTAATATTCAGGCACCCAGCTCTCTGGCTTATCTCTGGCATTGGCTGGAGTTCCACCTCCACTTTCCTGGAGCTCTGCTGTCACTCCACTGGCTACAGACAAGGGGCCCAAGGAAGAAGGTGAATGATAAGAAGAAAATATGAAGCTTTGAGGATGTGAGTAGCTACAGTGTTATCAAATCTGAGCTATGGGCTATCTGGCATAGCCTTTCAAGCTCTTTCTGTCCTCCACGTGCCTGCATGTTTCTCTTCTACCATTTTTTTCTATCAAATCCCCATATTCTACCCACCTCTATGCTTGCTTTGGAATAAGCTATTTCCGGTGTGACAATGTACCACAAGAAATGAAGAGCACAGTCCTTGTCACTGTCCATGGCACCATGTTCTTCTCTCTCAACATCCCCTTGTCACACCTGCAGATCTTTTATTTCCACAGATAAAGAAGAGACAGACTGAACTCCATATAACCAAAGCTAAGATTGTGAGTATATTATCACAAACACTTCAGAAACTAAACATTTTACCACTGTGAAAAAACAACCCAATGACTAGAAAGTGAAGGTAACAGATCTTTCTATCAAAGAAAAGGGAAGGCCAAAATGGCCTGTGGTACAGGAACACAAGAAAGGGGAGAGCAGGAGCTGTCTGTGCTATTTACCCTTCATTTATTTCCTTAGCTTATGCAAAATGCGTAAGTCAGGATGAGTTAGGCTGTATACTAGTGACAGACAGCCCCCAAATCATCAGTGGATACAACCAAGTTCACATTCAGCTTATTCTGCTTGGTTGAGTGCAAGTCCTCGCACCTCAAATATGGCTGATCATCAGCCCACAGGATGAACAGCAAGTGCAAGGAGATCTCATCCCATCAATGAAATGCTCATTGGTCAGACCTTATGAAATGAACCTTCCCTCTCACAAAAAGCCACACACAGTGCTTCTAACATGTGTCCACACATAAATGGGGAAAAGAATATTGAGTGGGAGGCACTGAGGAGAACTACACTAAAGGGGATGTGGCCTAGCAAGGAAAGGAGCTCACAGCTGTGTGTGTCTGTTGGTGTCGATCGTTGATGGGTCTGAAGATGCACCTGAAGATGAACTGCAGGCAGCTGCAGCTCAAGCTGACGTCCCTTAGAAGCTCATGGTAGTGTCAAAAAAAGCAGGAAAGGCCAAAGGCACACTCAAGTAGTTTCCCCTTGTGTTTGGGGCCAGGTGCAAAAATGGTGCTTTATGTCATGGTTTAATCTTTGGAACCTGTACATTTGTGAGCTGACATGAAAAAAGGGGGCTTTTCACATATGATCAAAACAAGAATGTTGAGATAAGTCATTCTCCTGCACGTGTGTCTAATCCATCCTCAAAAAAGATAGAAACAGGAGAGCCATGGAAAGAACACAGGTGTGACAATGCAGGTAGAAGTTAGAGTGAAGCAGCCAAGAGCCAAGGATTTCAGGCCACAACTCGAGGCTGGACAAAACAAGAACAGGTCTTCTTTCCCATACATCCAGGAATGAAGCTCTACCAACACCCTGCTAGCTCCACAGATTCTACTTTAAATTTCCAATGTTCACAACTGCGAGATAATAAATGTGTGTTATTTTAAGCATTTAACTTTGTGATCATTTGTTACAGCAATAATTGACCTTGTGATTGGAATTTACATGTTTTTAAGAAGTCATAAAGATGTCCTTAGTTGTTTTTTTTCCCCAATTTCTGGCCAGTAGTCACAATCAAAAATAGAGAGCAGAGGCTAACCAAGGAATGATGACATGCATCCCAGCCTTTCAGGAAAACCTTGTCTTCCAGTGTTCTGCCAACTGTCAGACCTTGGTCCTGAAGTCTCATTCAAAAAAACAGAGTGACGCTTAGATATAATTTATGTGTATAATTGGCCTCTAAATCACAGAGGTCAATCTCTGATTGATCCTTATATATGCTATAATCTTACAAGTACTGTATAAAAATCTATCTAAAAAATTCTGATAACCTTCTCCCAACACCAAAACGTAAATCGCTCTTTCTGTTCTTAATTATTTGTGTTATGGTTTCAGGGAGTGCGACATTCCACAGCTGGAGCTGCTAAGGCATGAGATAAGACTAAGTCTTGAGAAATCAGCTGGTCTGTGATCAGATTGCAGTGTTGTCACAGTTCAGAATTTTATTCCCGTACACCCGAAACAACTTTTCTGTTTGCTCCCTGAAAACCTGTAGCTTCATCCTTCCCATAAACATGTCTGAATGGTCAAAGCATACATAATAAGATGTACAAGAGGGACATTGCTACTTTGGTGGGTTAATTATTTTAGACACAAATATATGAATTACAAAAAACTTTCATTAGTAAAAGTCTCTTTTATGAGAGATTTTCCTAATTCTTACGGCCAAGCCTTCATTCTGCTTCCTTTTCTTGGTAGAGAAGTGAAGGCTTATATTTCAGGAAGGAACATCAAGAGTAAAGGGCATAGAGTAATTTCCTGGTGAAATAACACCTAAAAAAGATCACGATCTGCAGGAGAAAAATCTGATTCACTTTTCTCCTTTGGATAGACTCCGTAGTGCCATTCAGTCTGCTGTTCCTGAAAATATTTTAGGATTATTAAAAAGTTTTCAAGAACAAATATCCCACCTATCTCCTATCTCACCTTTCTTGCTCTCCAGAAAATAATAACAAGAAAGCAATATCTAAAATACTGTGGTGCTGATTTTGATGTTGATATCAGTGTAATACTTATTTTTCTTTTTAAATTAGAGTTAATGGTTGTTACGATTATACAAGTTTTTTCTTTGTTCACTAAACATTAATTGAGCTCTTACTATGTCTCTGCCATGCAGATATAATGGTGAATAAGGTAGATGAGGCCACTCTTGAGGTTTGTAGATTGATAAGAAAGGCACCTGGCACAAATGTCCACAAGTGTGCGATGAGTGCTATGAAACAGATCTGTAGTCACCTACTCACATAGAAAGGAATCAAGGAGGGGACAAAATCAGCCGAATCAAAGAAAAGGCATCAACTGAGTATCCAGATTTTTCAAAGTAGTTATAAATGATAATTTAATGACTCGGAACACTAAGCCCTTCATAGACTCATTGGCGGGAAGAAGCGTGGAGTCCTCACTTGAGTTTACTTTGCTTCTTTTTCTTCTTTCATTTATCAAGTACACTGAACACCACTATATGCTTGCCATTATTCTGTGTGCTTGGGATATGGAGATGATAGTGTGTTCAGCCTTCATGGAATTCAGTGTTCAGTGTCACAGAAGTGACATGTACATAGACCGAGAACTGAACTAGACACAGATATAGAAATATGACTGCGGGCAAGTGCTTGGAACACAAGGAGGGGTGTGAGGAGCGGACAGGCACCTTCGCTGGAAATGTGGAGGCTACTGTAATTTGGGTGGTGAAAGTTCTCTTTGAAATGTGGATGCTGGAACCAGGAAGAAGGATGAGGCACTATAAGTGTCAACACAATTAGGGAAATGATGAGTGTCACCATGTAGAGTGGATGATGTAAGAGAATGGTAGGAAGCAGGGTCAAGGAAAAGTTAGGGACTGGTGACTCTGAGGAAGTAGAATTCTGGCTCTATTTTTACATGTGTACACCGCCTAGATGTACGGTACGAAAGAAAGGCAGAGTCCAGCGATGCCTCAGGTTTCCAGCCTGTCCCACCAGTGGCTACTGGCTCCAGTTATGAGCAGAATATGAAGCCACTGCTCAAAGAAAGCATGTGCTGAAGGAAGAAAATTATGGTTATGTTGCTGCTATTTTTCTTTCTTTTGAAAGTGTCTGGGATCTGAAGAGGTAACGAAAAGAGCAGAATTGAACAAAAAAAAAAAAAAAAGACAATTAAAATGTCCTTCTTACTTCTCCTTAATACGCTAGTTCCTTCAGTACTTTCCTCAAATCCCAAACCTTAGAGTCAATGAAGGTATGGTGATCACAAGGATATTGTGTGAAACTTAGAGAAACAGAAGATGCCCTCAGTAGCCCAAGCTACACATTGATTTGCCCCAGCAGACACCTTATGTGCAAAAAATCTTCCCTATGATCTCTGAGAAGGTTCAGGCCAGGGAATACCTGGCAGCAATCTTGGAAAACCAAGAGTTCTGGCACAATCTGAGGTCTGAGCACATTCAGAAAGGCATTTCTAGGTGAGGCCGGTCAGAATGCCAACTCCTTAAGAGTAGGGGTGATGGGGTGATGGTTAATTTTATATGTCTGGGTTATGAAGTAACCAGACAGTTAGTTACATGTTATTCCAGGTGCCTCTCTCAGGGTATTTTCAGATAAGATTAACACTTAAATTGGTAGACTGGGTAGAGCAGATTTTCCTCCTGAATGAAGAGCAGCTTCTGGCCTTGGGACTCAAATGGAGAGGGACATCATCTCTGCAGATTCGAGACTTGTCAACTTCCTTAAATGCACGAGCCATCTTTCTACAACAGCCTGTCTCTGAATACACACACACACACACACACACACACACACACACACACACACACACATCAAATGTAATCATATTTCCTATTGTTATTGCTTCTCTGGAGAATTGTGATACAACAGGAAATTCCTATTATTCCCTATACTAACACATGTTGGTACTAATAAATATCTATTATGGATACAAACAGTGCTACCAAATCAATGTTGCATCATCTTCTTTATGCACATATTGATGATCCCCAGGTCATAAATTACTGTATTTTCTAATGTAAAAGACATGATTGGAAACTGACTGTCATGTAGAGCAGCAAGAAGGAACCATGCAGTACAGGAAGAAGGCTGCATGCAGGAGTAGGGAGCCCAGAAGCACATGCCAGACTGGAAGGAGTACAGCTCATGAGATTGAGTGTTTGCCTTCCCACAGGGACATGTTCTGCCCTGGGACACACATGTGTGAGACCATAGCCTTGCTCAGCAGAATCCAAGCAAGAATGAGTTAAGGGTATTCATAGAGCAGTTTATTAGTTTCATCTGGTTGCTGTAGCAAATTATCACAAATACAGGGCTTAATAGAAGTACATTCCATAAAGATCTGGAAGTTAGATGCTCAGTGTAAGTTTTACTGGGCTAAAGTCCAGGCCAGTGCCACGTGCTCTCTAGAAGCTGGGGGAAAATATCTGTTCTCTGATATTTCCAGCTCCTGTTGGTTGCCAACATTTCTTTACTTGTGGCCACAACATGCGGATATGTCTTTATTTTCACAACTTTTATGTATGTAATCCCTACCTCTCTCTTATACATTTTTGATTAAATGTAGGGCCTGCCAGAAAAATTCAAGATTATCTTCCCACATGAAGACCCCTGAATCTTACCTACAAATACCCTTTTTTGTCTACGTTATGGTTACATTCACAATTTCCAAGGACAAGCATCTGCTATCTTATTATTCAGTCTGATGCCAGTTGACAGGAACCATTGGGCCTTCTGAGTGTGGCACAGAATTCAATGTGTTTCACGTGGAGAACTAAGGCCCAGAGAAAGCGATATGACAAAAATCACACAAGAGGCCAAGATGTGGGCCTAAATATTTGTCTTCAACCTTCGACTTGGTCTAGAATCCGATTCATGCAAGTGTCTGCCAACTTCTGCTTAGATGATTGTGACACACTCCTGATCACAGCTCTTCAAGGCAAATAAATAGCTGCATTATGTAAAAGCACAACTGGAAATGACAGGGCAGGATGGAGGCGAGCTATGAGTGGCTTTAGCTCCTATCTTACTGGGAAAATGCAGTGTCCTACAAGGACTTGGGAAGGCATTTTTCCTGGAAAATACATTGAATTACATAGCCTCCTTTTTTTATTGTAGAATTAGACATTACTAGAGAGTTCTCCAAACAAATGGTGATTTGTGCACTGCATTCGCTCCAAACCTGCTCCAGGTAAAAGCCTACGTCATATGCCAAGCAGATGGCGCTGGCTCTACCTCAGTCCCAGCTCAGCTGGAGGAATAGAATCACAGGTGCCAAACACACAACCAGCACCCCATAGCCAGTTATCTCTAGTAACACCATTGCTCTCAAGAAATAAGGAAAAAAGCCAATCACAAAAGCATCGAGGTCACAGCAAAATGATAAATGAAAGCCCAGGAAAGCACAATCTGAGTCTTAATTTCCTCATGTCTAAAATGTTGATGACACAGAATGATGTGAAAACCAAATGAAATAATATATACTCCTGTCTTTTGCAACTTGGATTGGCTATAATGATGGAACTTGAGTGCTATAATTTCTTGGTTAGCTTTCATTTATCTTTCATATTCTTCTTGCTCTTCCTTGCAACAATGATATCAACAGCAAACATTTATGGAGCAATTACTATGTGTTAAGCATGGTCATAAGAGTTTTACATGAACTGTTTCATTTTTAACAATTTTCTTAATGTACTACTGTTATCTGCAACCTAGTATGTCACATAAAACCAAATAATGGTCATTTGCCTAATAAACTGCAGATCCGGGATACAAATATAGGTAGAAGTTATGCTGTTGACCCTTTCCTTACATCTATGCCTACAAATTCCCACCCTGAGTCCATTCTGCCAATTTTTTTTTTTTTTTTTTTTTTTTTTTTTTTTTTTTTTTTTTTTTTTTTTTTGCATAGGAAGCACCAATCACATAGATGGGTTTGAGCGAAAGATCCCCATCTCTGAGGATTCAAAGTCAAGCAGAGGGAACACTGGCTTAATACCCATGCACAAGGGTCTCCCCTCCCAAGAGAGTGATAGTGGACTGAGGGGGCTCTGAGAGCAGCCACAGGAGAGGGCCATCTATTTATTGCACACTGGCTGTGTGTATTCCATGGACTGAACTGTCCCTCTACTGGAAACTCGGAAGACAAGAGATTAATTAGATGATTTCTCTGTTAAGAGACAATGACAACTTGTTTGAAAGTCCACAGGAAGGGCACTTAATTTCTGGGGACTTCTGGGCAAAAAACAAAAGTCAACAAGTGGAGTTGGAGGAAGAAAAGACATTCAAGATACAGGAAACAGGCAAAGACAAACTATGAGAATGAGAAAGGCATATTGCAGGAACTCAAACAAGCTATACAATGGTAGGTGTGCAGCACACAGCAGGAAGTAGGCTCGCTGCCTCCTGTGTGCCTTAGAGGCCAGTCCTTAGTCTCAGTCTTTTCCCTTTTCTCTTCTCACTACAAAGAAGAACATAAGATATGCAAGAGATGATGTTCACAGTAGAAAAACACCCCATTGTAGAACTAATACTATAAGCACCCCATTTTGGCTCTAGCTGCCTGTCTGCAGCCGGTAAAAGATATGGGTGTCTCATGCCTGTAATCTCAATGCTCTGAGAAGATGATGCAGGATGTTGGGAGTTTGAGTCTCTCTGGGGCAACCTCGTGTAACTCTGTCTTGAAATCCAAAATAAAAAGGGTTGAGGGATGTAGCTCAATGCAAAAGTCCTAAATTCCATCCTCAGCTCTGAAAACTAAAACTAAACTAAAATTTCCTTCTTTTGTACTTTGGGAGCTTCTCCTTCCCTGGTGGAGCTTTTAAATAAAAAAAAACAAACAAACAAAAAATCCTAAATTTTGTGCTTATATATATCAATAAAATGGGGGGAAAACAAACAAAAAATCCAGAAGGCAATTTTCTCATAGCACTTTTCACTTTTCAATTACTGTATGTTGTTCTGATTATTATGTGTATTTCCCAATTCCTGCCAAACCCTCCTGTAAGGTAAGTTTCACAAGCTTAGGGTTTCACTGATATCTTCAAGTGCCTGACAGAGCCTAAGTCAATGTAGGCACAAAATGAGTATCTGTTGCATCAACGTTGAGTGTGTGACCCAGAGAGAGTCAATACAAGTTCATTACTGGAATTGTGCTGGTTGTTAAGAAGAAAGTTCTCTGTCTTCCTTGGACTAAGTCCAAGGCACAATGCAATAGACTTGGAGCTAATGGCCATCTTTGTTTCCATATAGATGGAATTAAGTCAACAGAGCAGAGCTCAGAAAGAGAGAAAATGCATGTCTGAGACGGGTAGAGAAGGAAGGAGAAAGCCAGTATTATTTGCTTTCCTCATGCCAGACACTGTGTTTCTCTAGTTATGGGGAGAGGGATGGAGCTGATTGAGCTCATTCACATGACTCGTACCACAGAAATCTTGAGTGACAAGCCTAGTTTACATGCCATCTCAAGAAGGCCCATTTGGCACAGACAAGAATGGTGTGAACCTACGGTAATGCATTTTCAAGGTAATCTTTGGTATAAATGCTGGTATTTCCGTAATTACTCCTTAGAAAGAAATTATTTGGTATACATCTAACCTTGACCACATACTCTCTCTGCCTGATGTACTATCCTCCTTATGTAATTACCCCAGAGGTCACAAATGCAAAAGCTCTGGATACTAGGACAACACTACTGTGTGAAGGGAGCTGGTCTACAGGATGGCTGAGATTGTAGGCTATAGTGGTTTTACTCCTAAAAAGGTAATTTTAATCCAGTTTTGCTATGCAAAATGCAGGTAGCACATACACTGAATGTTGCCACTTTTTCTATTTTTAAGCTAAGAACAATCAGAACTTTTGTCACATCTTTCAATTTAAAATATGCTCCTTTCCCTCCCATATAAGAGACAAATAAATCATACATATAGGCCATTTTTGGCTCACAGGTTACCACTTCCAACATTTGACTTTTCCGCTTCCCATGCACCCCTTCTGCTTTTAACGAAAAGGAATGTAGGCCAACTTGCCCACAGGATTTCAACTGACTGTAGGAATGTGGTCCATGACTGCTATTCTACTCTATTCTAACAGTTGGCAGCCAAGGAAGTTAAAACCAGTCAAAGTACTAACAGCTTTTTGTTTTCTACAATCTAAGGATATACTACAAATTTGTCTTTCTACAACCCCAGCCCAGTATCCCTGATTTTCTGAACGTGACTGAGAAACCACCCAATACCAACGCCAGCAAGGACTCAAAGGTCAGCCAATCTATTACCTCATTTCCTGGCAAGAACAACTGAGTAAAACCTTCCAAGACCAATATGTCCCCTCTGCCTCCTACCTGAGAGCACAGCCTGTTGCCAAGCCTGGTCATTTGCTTGGATATAGTTAGAATGATTAGCAGCTCAATGAAGGCCTTTCTATGGGCCAAGGTAGTAAAGGGTTAATGGAAATTTGCACTGTGGTTACTGTAATTTACCATACAGATGGGAATAGTATATTGATTTTTTTAAAACCAGTCTTGGGTAAAAAGACTCTTTTAGACAATCTACTTTTTTGGCTGACTATATTCAGGTACTGATGATGTTAATAGGAGGAAATTGGAATAACATTAATTCCAATCTGAAATACAAATTCAGAAAGAAATTATTATAGTGTTTTTTTCCGAACAGAGTTACAATATGAGCTTGCATTATTTTTAGCTTTCCAAGAAGGAATGCACAGCTTCCAACAGAAAATTAGAGGTTCAATATGTCGTTAGGAGTACATATAGTTACCAACTGCCCTATAAAATTAATGCTAAAATACCCTAAAACATTCTGTTTGGGGATTCTGTTTTAGTTCCTGAGAAGAGTCAGTAATGACTTCTCTTGTACTTCGGAGACGATTTTTCAAGCAAAGAAGCCTAGTAATAGCCTAATGTATACTATAGCTGAAGATTTATGATATAGTAAACAACCTTCCAGGCCTGCTCTGTTTTTGATAGGCAGACAAAAACCTCTCGGTAGTTTGCTTTTATGTGTCAGCATTCCTATGCATTGTTTTCGGATTTGCTGCTAATCCAGGGTCACTGGGTGAGCAATCCACAGTGCATTAGGCATCTTTTAAAGAGTCATTTTTTTTTAATTAGCATGAATCATGAGAGGTGTTTATTAACAAAAGTCCTCCTCCTCCTCCTCCTCCTCCTCCTCCTCCTCCTCCTCCTCTATATTCTACTCATGGCCATAACTGCCGCACACACAAAGCATTCATATACCATAGAAATAGGCACTGGGCTTGCTAATTTTTACACACAATTAATTTGAAATACTACCCACAGTCAAAGTCATGCTCAAATAAATTTGAACAAATTTTGACTTTCTTTTCCTAATAATGAGGAGTTTATTTTTCCTGAGATGGTTAAATGTTTTATCATTGTACAACATTTTAAAGAGAAAAGCAACAGGATGAAATTTCTATAGCAAAATTCTCTAGTTTCTTATAAAAAGTATTCTTAGAATATAGATGATGTTAGAGAAACAAGTTGGGTAACTGAAGCTTTCGTTGGGCTCATAGCTGATGATGCATCTACTGGAGAAGTGCTGATAGGAGGATGAGCAGAAAAGTGAAATTCTGCATGCAGAATCTAAATAAGTCGGTAGGAGATTAGGTGTTTGAAGCAATATGAAAAGTGCTGTCAAGGTGATCCTTGTATTCTTGGCTTGGTCAACAAATAAAAGAGCAACTGTCAACATGAGAAATATTGACTGAGCAAATGTAAGAATGGTAACGCCTTTGGTTTGGATGCGTAACAAATTGAAACGGCCTATGCCTCTAAGACACTTGATGGAATGTGTACTGGGCACATAGGCACACAGGCTAGACTTCCAAGGTGTACTTGGGCCTAGAGCTTTAGTTTCAGTGTAACTACTATTGACTTGACATAAAAACTCACAGGCAAAAAAGTGAATGTGAGCAGAGAAGAGGTCCTGGGACTGAACCCTTGTGGAACTCGATTATCCAGTGGATAGGTTAGTAAGATAGGCCACAGAATATTCTTAATATGTGACTAGAGACAAGGGGAAAAAAATCTAACAGAATGAAGTGTATGTAGCGTGGCTGAAGAAAGAGCAGTAGTCACATGTTGAATGTCAAAGAATCCAGCAAGGTCACTCATTACAACATGCCTTGCAGTGTAAGGTCCTTGAGGCATGGAGACCTGGAGTCTATAGACTACATGAACAGTTAAAAGGCTGACATGTTACATCATATAATAACAAATTTTCTCTTGACATATCATTTGTTTGACCCACAGACAAAAGTAAAGGAATTACATGGAAATGGATTATTAAACATTTGACATCATTGTTATAATGGAAACATCCTCATAAACAACAATTTATTGGGCAATTATGACAGGCTGGCTGTAATTGTCAATAATTTCTCATTCTACAATGTAATCTTTGTGACAACCCACAGAAAAGGCTCTATCATTACCCCCCCTTTTTAAAATTAAAAAAAATAGGGTTTGAGAATTTAAATAATATGACTATGATCACACAGATAGAAAGGAACAGAATTTCAAATCACTTTTTTTCTAATTCCAAGTTTTATCTCTTCTACCTTCTCTGCTTTCTGGCTTTTCTCTGCATGTACAGACATTTTTAAGGAGAAAAATAATCTCTCATTGTCTTTTTGTTTTCAGCCCTCATTAGAGTATCACCAATTCCATTTATATGCAATTCTAAAAAGTGAAAATTTTACTTGACAAAGCAGTTCCAAGGTATAAGGAAAGAAGAGTAATGGACAGAGGTGGATTAAAAAGAAAATGAAATTTTGGAAGTTACAGAAATGTTCATTAACTCGAGTTTTGCAATAGCTTTACAGGAGTACTGATAGGTTAAAATTTATTAAACTGCCCACTGTAAGTATATGCAATTTCTTATGCATCAGCTATATTTCAATAAAGCAATATAAGAAGAAAAAATAAACAAATGACTGATGATAAGGGGAGAACAAGAGACAAAAATTGGAAGGAGGAAGTAGAAATCAAATAACTTAGACTAAATAAAACTACAATTTACAGTAGTCCTCAATTCTGTTGACTGGTATGGACATCATGCTGTGCCATGTAGATCTTTCTTTAAATTAAAGAACTTCCCAGAAGCTTCCAAGGTGGCATACTGACAGCTTTCTGTCTTTCCATTAGTTTCACTGGTCTAAGAAGAGTCATCAAAATCATGCCTCCACTTCCTGAGAGCAACCAGTATCCAATTATTGGTGAACGAAGGTGTGGTAAGAAGTTCTACAGTTCTGGTAACTCCTCTCCTGGTACTCTAGTCCCAATTTGCCATGACCTCAAAGGGAAGTCCTTATTCCAGAGTTCCCTTTGGGGTCTTGTCATGGGTGAATGATAGCCCAACTTCTTTCTCTGCTCAATTATTTTTTTTTTTCCTCATCTCCTTCACAGATGCTGACTATGAGGGGACAGAATCCATAGACTTTTGATGGGAAGACTACCTCCTCTGAACTTGCTTTTTGGAGAAGCCACACCCTAGCATGATGTTATGGTTTGCATTTGCAACATGCCCCCAAGTCTAATGGATTTGGACGCTGTGGAATACTTATGGAACTGTGTGCTGTTAAGAGGTGGAGCCTGATAGGGAGGGGTGTGTGATCATTGGAGAGATTATGTCAACTTGAGGCAATCAGGGACCACACCAGGATTAGGAACCATGCCTTGATTGGGAATTGAGAACCAGCCTGGATTAGATTGTGAGTGATTTGTGGGCTGGTGAATGAGGGAAGAGCACCCATCCAGATGTGGGTGGCCCAACTGGAACTCAAAAGGTATAAAAGGAAGGAAGAAGAAAGATTGCTACAGCTTCTTCCTCCGAGAAAGCTCTCGCCTTTAAAATTGTCTATGGACACAGACTTGCTACATGCTGTAGATCTTCATCATATATTCATTCCAGTCTCGACTGGCGTCTGCCTGCCCGTTGTCGATCTTCAGTTGTCAATCTTTAGGCTCCAGACTTCGCCATGGTTCTTCGAACAACCAAGATCTGCAGCAGATTCTCACTGGCTGTCCTGCAGTCCTTGATGGGAGTTCTGCTTCATAGATGAGCAGCCATCAGGCACTCCAGCTCTTGCACGTGCAGACCACCATCTTGGACTATCTCTATCCTCAGATTTGTTATCCTTCCTAATAGATTCTTTTTGCTATAATTTCTGTAAATTCTCCCTTTTGAAAGAGCCTAAACTAATACAGGGTGCAAGAGTAGGGCTTGACCCGGAAGGGGCAGTTCACAAGGACATGACCTGGAAAGATGTGTGCTAGCTCTGCCCATCCTTTCTCACTTGGCTTTCTCTTTGCCATGCTACAAACAGCCTTTTCTCTTTCTGGGCCTCTGCCATGTGCTTCCACCATTGCCAGTTGTCCAGGAAAGGGATGAGACCTTCTAAAACTGTGAGTTAAAATAAATCTTTCTTCCCTTAAATTATAGATGTTGGGCATTGTGTTCCAGCAACAAAAAAGTAATTAAGCCACAGGATTTTTTTTGGAAGTAAAGAAGTGCCAACCATTTTCTGACACAAACATTATCTGCCCACTGTGACTTTAAAACAGTCCCAGTGACTACTGTACCATCCACCATGCTTTTGGTCATCTATCTCTACAGATAGCAGGTATCTGTGCAGTGAATAAAAACAAAACTTAATGGTGGCCTCTGCAATACATAATTACTAAGATAAATCTCCTAAAAATTCTACACATACATCCATCTATTGATTTTATAAGTATGCCTCATTTCCCATAAAACACTATGTGCCCATATAATCACAGGACACTATGTACTTGAGCACTATGTAAGTCACAGATACATTCATGTATATGCATACACCTGCATAAATTTCCATATAGGCATAAACATTTATGTATGATTTATTTTGTGGAGGGTCTGTTTTATCTGAGGCACTGTGGTAAGTGCTTGACACAAATTAGCTCATCAGATTCTCACAGGCGGGCACAATTACCCTCTACTTTTTTTCAGATGCAAAAGCAAGAGCTCAGAGAGGCTAAGGATCCCAACAAAGCAGAGGTGGTGTGTCAGGTCAAATCTCGGACTCCTAGATATCCAATTTTGTACTTTTAAACACAATACTATAGCAGACATTATTTACAGTAAATTGCTTATGAGAAAGTTAGAAAAACAGAGTAAAACTAACTGATCCCTCATGTTGTAAACCTAGGTTTGGCATAAGGAATTTCTTTTGATAAGGAGATACCTGGATATTGAAGTAAATAAAAGTTCCAAACAGCGAAGCTGCAGGACATGTGGCGGTGCCTCTGCAGCTGGCAGAAGCTGCGTCTCCTCAGGAAGTGACACGAGCTTGCTCTCCCAACGGAAATGTTTTCTTTTGTATGCAGAGTAATGGAGCATAGCAGATACACGCCTTCAGCTACAACAATCTGTAAATCAACACACACCGCACCACCTTGTGACTGAAAGAACATACACCCTCACCAGCCAGAAGAAGCCTCTGTCAAGGGAAAGGCTGGTTCCAATGAATACTGATCAGCTACTAAAAACAGAACTGATATTGAAAAAAAAATCTTACAACTGATAAATGTATTGCTACCATAACACCAACAGCGTGGATTCTGTGAAAACTCTATTGGTTAAATTAAGTCTTCTACATAAAGATGTCAAATGTTATAACCTTCCCATTACAATGAAGAATTGCTTAGAAATGTGCCTAAACTGAAGAATGAGACGACATCATCCTTGAAATGACTTTACAGAAATCCTGGGTCTGAAATCATAAATTTCTAATGGAACATGAAATCTCTTTTGGTGTGGGATGAATTTTACAGTCCCGTGTCATCCTAATCCAATGCACCCAAATCAGTTTTGGTATGTTGCTTCTAATAAAAAGAATGTGTTTATAGAGAATATTACTATAGACATCTCTTCATCAGAGTGCTATGAAAACTGAAAACTGCTTAGAATTTGAATTTACAGCATTTCTTTCAGATCTTCCTTAATAGTAATATACTTGTTGTCTTGGTTTCTTTTTGCCTCTGAATTGGTTTATTTTCAGAACTTTTAAAAAAATATGTACACATTAAAAACTTATGAGAACATGTAAGTTAGATCTACTGGAATTGACCTTTTAAATGCACAAAGCCATGAGATTCATTGCTAAGATCATACAGGAATGCATGCACACCCTATCTCTTCTGAAGGTATTGAGATTGCTCAAATATCTTTTAGATTGAGCTTCTACATTTAACCTTGGGATCTTATTTTTGGAATGTCTTGTCACTTACAAATGTATCCACGTGACTTTGTAATCCTACTTTTAGATGAAAGTGAGTCTTACCTTGGGCATGATTTACACTGCCTGTATTTCTTCCTTATAAATTATGTATATATTTTCTCTTTTCTCTTTTTTTGAGAAAAGGTCTTGCTCATTAGTCCTGTCTGGTCCTGAACTCACTGGTGTAGCCCAAGCTGGCCTTGGACTCAGGAGAATTAGTCTGCCTCAGCCTCCTGAGTACGGGGATTACAGGTGTGAGCCACCACACCCAGCTTTATGTGGTACTGGGGAATCAAACCCAGGGCTTGCTTTAACTGCTGAATCATTTCTCCAGGCCCTATAAATTATATTTTAACCTCAACATTCTGATTTATAAAGTTCAATTTCCGCGTCTAATAAAAGAGCATAAAATTTCCAGATTAGATTCTAAACAATCCATTCCATTACTTCTGAGAACCTATGCAACACAGAGTCACCTGTGCTTTGGAGCATAGATGAGAAAGAATACTATGCTGCAAAAAGATACAATTTAGCACTGCAAAACCACTGAAGTTAGAGACAGCAAATGCTTGTTAGGCCACCTATCAAAGAAGCTACATGTATTTGACACTGAGATTTAGTATGCTAGAGATATTAGGTCACCCAAGGTACCTCAAATCTTCAAGGAAGGTAAAAGAACTAAAAAAGAACATTTAAGGAGCAGAACCCTTAATCAAAGGCAAGTCCTCACAGATCAAAATATCAGAGGGAAATATGCAAGATGCAGAGGAGAGGCAAGTGGAGAAATAACCCAGAAACATCAAGGAGATAGAACTGTACTTGAGTATTGCAGACAGGAATGCAAGTCATGTACGTTGTCTACACGAACCTAAGCACCCAGGGATTGGGGCTTCTAGGGGAACAGTCACTGCAGGCAAAGCCAGAGGGCCAAAGGCTGAAGGATGTCACTGTGTGCTCAATCTCAGCCTTTCATCTACGGAATGTCACTTAACCCCTAGAAGTCACTGGTCCTGTTTTTCTTCGAGTTAAGAGCAATGGGCAGCAGTAAACATTCTTCTGAGTAAGAGTGCTTGGGGAGAGGAAGAGGAATGAGGGTAAAGGGCTCTGCACTGATAAAGTAAAGCCATAAAAGAGCAGGTGCCGGCATTTACCAAGATAATTAGAACAGAGTTAACAAAAACATTAAGCATCTTCAGAGTCTACCATGTGACCTTTGATAATGCACATCTTGGATAAGACAAAAATCTGGCTCATCTTTTTATTGCTTTTCTCATTCAAAAATGTGATACTAGTAACTAGTTGCTGCAAGTCTTTTAAAACAAAGAGGCCTGCTGAAATACACAGTGAAATGGCGCAAACACATAGTGGTGAGCAATCTCTAGAATTTATCAAAATCCTTGTCAAGCTTCCACCCACACATCCTGTACTGTGACTTGGGCACTAAGCTTTTCTGTGATTTATCACATCTCTCAAACATGGAGGCCAGCAGCTGCCTGAATAGGGATTGTCGCATCTTCACACCAGCCTGCCAGCTTCTTTCATGCATCTCCAGAGAATTCAAGAGTGTTTTCTAATTTTAACCTAGTCATTGTTGCAACTGATCTAATAAAACAAAGAGAAAAGGATAAAGTTTGCCTTAACTTGTGGAGCAAACTGGGCTATATTTTTTGTGGAAATTTAAAGTCATTTATACTTTAAACATGTTATATATCATCTTTGTGTGTCTATCAATTGCTTCCTCTTTTTTTTTTTTTTTTTCGCTTTTACCCTGAGAGGCTGTATAGCAGAATAATTAGAAATAGAACTTCTTCAGCAAGATATCCTAGGTTTAAATTCTAGCTATTTGGCTTGTTAGCTTGCTAAATTCATATATGTTAATGTCCTATAACCTCAGTTTCTACATTTGTTAAAAACAATAATAGCCTTTATTTAATAAGGTTGTTATGAGAATGAGGATTAAATACAATGATGTATATACACTTAGTACATACCACACACGAAAGCCCTAGGAGCTGCTATTACTAAATCAAAACTGAAAGCAAAGAAACTACTTTCTAAAACTAAACTGTAAATATTCAGAGAGAATGGACTTAAAAGGATCACTTTCTAGGTGGCGACTTGAGCTAGGCATGGTATCACACGCAAGGTTGAGCTGAGCTTGAGCAACTTAGTGAGATTTTGTCTCAAAAATTAAAAAAAAAAAAAACAGAGTGAGGATGCTAGGGATGTAACTTAATGCAAAGACCCTACGTTCAATCTTCATACAGCAAAAGAAAATAAAAGGGCATAAGTCTATTTTTAACATAATACAGAAAAATACGCTAGAGAAGTAAATGAGGAAGGGAAATGCTGAGAAAGAAGAGAAAAACAGTGCCATTTCCTTACAAAGGACATCACTAAGTAGGATCCAGATACTGGTGTTCTTGGTGAAAACACCATTTCTGTTTCTTTGGAATACAAGACAATATATTGCCTCCAATTTCCAGCAATACTAATTTGTTGTCTGTTTGCTATTTAATATTATTCCTGCATTATATTCTCTGAATTGCTTTGATCTTTGTTGTGACGTTTGCACCAATTTTGCAAAATTCTGGCTTATTGAACAAAAAATCACATATTTTTTCAGGGCCTCATTCTCTTCTTTCTACCTGGAATTCCAGTTACTCACACATTAGATTATTTGATATGATGGTGGCTGAAATTTTGAGCTAGCACTAATTTCAGAGTGCCCCGATTTTCAGCCTGAAAATATACTCACCATAGACTTACTCCAATTTTTTAGTTGTTTTGTGAGCTTTCTGCTCCTCAAAAATTTAAGTAGTGATAGATGTAAAATTTTCAATTTCTAAAAGTGTTACCAAAAGATTTTGATTTATATGCTGGTTTCATGGACCTGAATTCAGAGTGATTGGATCTAAGTGAGACCTGGGAGAATGTATTCTTACCAAGCAGCCAAGACAAGGCTGAGTCAAGTCAGCTGGTGATTATACTTAGAGATATGTCAGATTAAAGACTGCTACTTACTTGTGGACTCTTATGACCTCTGTCAGATTATGGTGCCTGTTCATTGACCTTTACTTTCATTCTTCTAGAATTGTCTTGTGTAAAATCACAGAGAGACTGTTCTTAGAACTCTACCACAATGTTAAAATTAAAGTGCTGACAATACCAAAAGTTGGCAAGGGCTTGGAGGAACATGAGCTATCATGAACTGGTGGTAAAAATGTGAACAGTAATAATGACCTTTGAAAACTATGAGGTGTCTATTAAGCGACATAGATTAAAAACCTCAACAATGTAGATTTTGGGTATAAAAATGAGTTCTTATTGTCACCAAAAGATATGTATAAGCATGTTAAAGGCAGCTTTATTGAAAATAAGTCTTATGACTTATTTATGTTCAATGTTATGGTGTCATGGGGAAATACTCAAATATTAAGTTAGTGTTCAAAAAGAAAAGGCAAAATTACTGCTCTATTCAACAATATGGATAATTTTCCAAAGAAAATACTGAGTAAATAAAACCCAGATACAAAGAAAGTTAATAAATGAACAAAATAAATATAGAGTGGCATGGGTTAGCATAGTGTTTCACTCTGAGGACGCCAATGAGGAGAAAACACAGAGGAGCCACTGGGAATCCAGTGATATCTCTATCTTAATATGAATGAGGTTCATATAAGTGTTTGCACATATGTGAACATTCACTGAGCTGTACACTTAAGATTTGTATAGTTTTCTGTATGTAGGTTGAATTGGAAAGCAAAGAATGGAGGGAGAGTGAAAAAACTGAAAGTCTGGAATCCCTTGGGTCTGTGACAGTAATGATTCTACAGATTTTATTATGCCTCTTCTCCACATTGCACTTCTAAACTATACAGAAAGCCTAGGTGGAGATAATATTTTCCATAAATAAATATTAACAGTAGATGGAAATCATATGTACTAATAGATAACACGGCAAATCTTGTTAACTTCTTTGTGGTTTTTCATTATATGGTCAGTCAAAAAATTTTTATACATAGCAATACAACAAGGTTTAATGACCTTAGTAGCTGAGTAAAATTGGTTTAACTAGGTTAAATAAGCTGGAATGAACAAAATATAGGTATTTCCTTCTAATTGCAAAAGAGAGAGGAGAGAGGAGAGAGGAGAGAGAGAGAGAGAGAGAGAGAGAGAAGCAAGCTGTGTAGTATTTTTATGTTTTTGTGACTGGCTTGAGCTAGAATAATGTCTTTGAGATTTTTCCATATTGTAGCCTGTGATAAGATTTTATTTTTAATGTTGAATGTTTAATGTTGAATAATATTCCTCTTTGTGTGTGAATTCATAAATCATCTTCCACTTTCCTTGATACAGCCACCTGTTCATATATATTAGAGTAACTTCTGCCTCTTAGCTTTTTACTGAATAATGTTGGAATAAACACGTGCGTGCAAATCTCTTTGAGATCCTGGTTTCAGTTCTTTAGGATAGACCTGGAAATGAGATTGCTGAATCAAATGGTAAGTTATACCTTAAAACTTTTTTGGAAGAACTGCTCTATTGTTTGCCTAGACAATGTACCATTTTACTTTCTCGTCAACAGTGCACAAGAGTTCCAGCATCTCCACACCTTTGCCACACTTGCTATTTCCTGTTCACTTGCTTTGATAGTTATAGTGATCATCCTAATGACTATGAGATGATGCCTCATTCTGATTTTCACTAGCATTTCTTTAATGATTCACGCTGTTGAGCATCTTTTCTGTGTTTATAACACTGTGTATTCTTAAGGAAAGTAAACTATAAAGTAACCTCATAAACAAAAGGAAAATGTTGCTGGCTAAAGGAGAAAGCCAACCCTATGCTTCTTATCTTTATCTTTTTGTGACTGTCTTGGTCTAGTATAATGTTGTCAAGGTTCATTTATGTATGTATATTGTGGCTTGGATCTGTTGTGTTCCCCAAAAGCCTCACGTGTTTGGATGTTGCAGGATACCTGCACAAGCATGTACTGTTGGGAGGTGGAGCCTGGCTAGACATGATAGATGCTTCCTTGACCTAGAGGTGGGTGTGGTGTCCAACCTTCCTCACAGACTCAACTTCCCCATCTGCCGTGCCATAAAGGACTGTCTGGCTGCGTATCTGCCATGGGTGTTCACTCTGACCTGAAACTGAGCTAAGGTAAGTCTCCCCCCACCCCCTTACATTGGAGATGTTGTGTATTTTGTTCCAGCAATGAGAATGTAACTAAGACAACCTATATTATATTACCGGACAGTATTTTCTTAGGAAAGATAATGTATGGATAAATGACTCCGCCATTTTGTTTACTTGTTTTCAATAACCAACTAGAAATCTCCCCCTTGACGAATGTCACTGGAGGAATAAACAAGGAAATGAGTGCAGGTTAATTTCTGGTGACAGTTTCTGATTGCTGTTTGCAGATTTTTGTTGCTCCATTTCATAAAAGACAGCCTTTACCATAAATGTTTATGCCACCCTCCAGCTGCATGTTTATCCCTTTTAAAAAATTACCTGCCTTCTAAGTCTGATACCCACATCCTTGAAGGAATTCATCTCAAATCCCATTCTCCATCATACAAACATACTTATTACCTTACTACTATCATCCTTTAACAATCCATCCCCCAGCCATATTTTGTAGAATTTGTCTTGTTATCACTGTGAATTATCTGAGTTCTTGAAGTTTAAAATGTCACCATTTCCACCGTCAGCTGTTCTTTCATTTCACCTAATCCTCTCCTCCTTATTTGCACTCAAGTTCCTTGTACCTCCTTTCCTCCCAAGTCTACAAATCCTGAGTTCACTTTGTCACTCCAATCCTACCTCCAGTTGCACACAAAACTCCCTTGACAATATCTTCTGATTAACACACCTTGATCCTTAGGCTTCAAAGGATCAGCTAAATTTCAATCCATCTGTGTTCTTCATATATACTTTACTGCAGAGAAGCTTCACAGTGTGTGGGACAACACAAGCTAAGTCAAGGTCTGCCTACCAGTTCGATGAACTTCTCAACTGGACTATTTTTTTTTCCAAATTCTCCAGAATCATTAGCCTCCTATCCAATGGCCACCCACCATTACTGCCCACCATTACTTGTCAGTGACAGGGTCTACCTTTCAAAGAACAATGGGTGTCTGGCAGAAGAGAACTCATTTAATTTTATGTTCCAATACCACAGTTCAATGCCGAAGAGATTCTGTTTTGGGACAGAGGTAAACTGGTAAGTTTTTACTTTCCTAAAAAAAGAGATTATGATAAAATGAAAGTAGCCTGCTATCTTGGTTCTTCCAACTTAATTACCTATTTTGTAGCAACTTTATTCTATAAAATATCATCCTTATTAAATTTGCTATGCTAAATACTTTTAGTTTTAAAAGCTCAATTATTTGCTGATTAAAAAAAAAAACTCTACTCATTTAATAATCAAGATTTCTTTTATTTCCAGCAAAGATCAAAAGCTATAGCGGCTCAAAGGAACACAGGTAAAGCCTCTGAGTCAGAATTTTTAAATTTAATCTCAGCATGGTTACTGCTTCTCTAAGTGGCCTTAAGCAAGAAATATTAACTCATTTTGTCTTAGCTCTCCCATTAAAAGGAGCAAAAAAAGATATTAATACCGCTAACTCAACTTAGCTAATTGTTGAAGAAAATTAAATCATTTATAAGGCTGTTATGAAATGTAAAACCAAAGACATGATGACGAGGGCACAAATGGTAAGGGTGTGGAGGGGAGGAAAAATTAATCTTCACTCATACACAAATTTTAATTTTTCAAGTCATTCTCCAATGGGAATGTATTTTTCTAGAAAAATAAATCCTAATCCTCCACAATGTTTTGACCAGATCCCTGAGGAAATGAGTTGTTGAGAACCACTAAGATTTCTCCATTTTTCTTTTTGTTGCAGACAGAGCAATTTCATTGTTCACTTAAGAAACAATGAGTGCCTACTTTGTGTCATTTGTTTTTTTCTTAATTAAGACAACAAATATTTACTGCATGTCCCCAATGTCAGTTGCTTTTATCATGAGTAGATGTGCACCCTAAAGGAACGCATCAGCTAACTTATTACAATGTGGCAAGAAAACATCAGGCTGCATGCTCATGTTTTTTGTCTGAAAAAGTAACCACTTAGTAGTTGAAAAGTTGGTCTATCTAAACTGCCCCAAGATACTGGTGTGGATTGGATTCCACAGGCTAGAGGAGACAGCCCTGTTATCCATATACCCTGGCTCCTGACTCACCAAGACAGTCCAATTACATGAGACTGGTTATTGTAGCTTACTGTAGCCAGCTTTAACTAAACTGACTCACACAAAATAGACAGGTTCAAACAGTTCAAAAATAAACGGTGAAGTGAGTACTTTTATCTAAAGAAAAGCATTTAAGTGGTTGTTTATAAAGTAAAAGCAACAACAATGTAGCATATTGGCAAGAGGATGGCCCCTGAATTCAAAATTACCAAGACGGACTAATTTAAATACGTATTTATATTCACTGTTGTTAACCATGACTATTATATTAAAGTATCTCTTTTCTTGTTGAAACATTAGTTGTGATAACATGAAGTCATCACAATTAGAATATTTAAGAATGTTTTATATTTGCCTTTATTGGATTAATTTTACTTTGAAATTATATTCATTGTCTTTTTCTTTTCTTTCTTTCTCTTTCTTTCTTTCTTTCTTTCTTTCTTTCTTTCTTTCTTCCTTTTTTTTTTGAGATAGGATTTCATTCTGTAGCCCAGGATGGCCTTGGACTCAGAACAATCCACCTGCCTAAGCCTCCAGAGTGCTGGGATTACAGGCATGTACCACCATGCCCAGCTTTTTATTTTCTATATAAAAGTATGTTTTTCAATGAGCCTAATCATAAGGGTGTTTACTTTTACAAGTAAATATCTAAGTTTATTTGTATATATTGGGGATGATGTTCAAATGTGTTTATTCACCACAGTGTACACCAGAAAATAAGCTGGAAATGCACGAAAGGGAGCTGGTAAAATAAAAGCTGAAAAAAAAAAACTATTAGACCTCACATACATAGAGGATGTATGGTCCAAGCTCAAGCCCAAATATTTCTACAAGAGCAATGAAAACATTTCTCTTGTGGAATATTACATGTATTAATGCTTCATGTGGTGATTTTAAAACAAAGACTAGAAAATATAGACACCACCTTCACTGAGAACTGGAGACTATGTCTCCTCCAATTGGATCTCTTTAATCATATCTATTTTTACTCAACACACTTTGTTGTCAATAAAAGCTATTCATTATTTTCTGGTACTTTGCAGATGCTTACTGTGCTAGAGGAAGTTAGCTGCAAAGTAAGATGTTCAATCTCCCAAAGACTCTCATGTGAGGGAGGGCGTGTGCAGCTGAAGAGTTCCAGTAGAGGTGAATCTTCTGAGCCACACAAGTGAGTGAGGCCATGCAGGGCCAGTGTATCTGCCAAGTGGATATCAGACTTCAGGTAACACTACAAACCACACAGGAATTATCCCTCAGATCCTGACTGAAATTCTTTATTCACAAAAATCCTTCAGCTAGATACAAAATTTGGAGGTTCTTTGCTATGTAACAGTAGGTAGCTTTAACAGAATCTGTTACCAGAAGTGAAGTGCTTAATGTGCCGAAAAGCTAAACAGGTAGCATTGACCATGAGAACAGGTATGGACAAAGGGTGGAGTGACCTTGAGGAAATTTTCAGTGGTAAAAATGTGAAAATGTTACCAGAAAGTGAGAAAAATTTGGACGGGGAATATCATATGAATTAGTGTAGAAATTTTAGAAACATTGTTGCATGGGGTATTGTGGAAAAAAATAATATGCATCAATATTAGTGAATTGAGGAAGCTGATTAAATTTCTAAATTTAATAGCTGAATAAAACTTCTTTTAACTATCTGAGAAGGAAAAGGAAAGTTGACTTTCAAGAAAAAAAGTTCCAGTTTTCAAGCAGAATTTGGAGAAAAGAAACCAACACTGTCTTAGTTCAAATTTTTTTCCACTCCAGTGACTCACAGTAGAACATTATTTATGTAAAAAAGTAAAAGGGCATAAAGATTAAAGCCAGCATGTTAAAAAAATGCAATCTCACAGTAAATAAAAATTTCTAGCTGGTATCTCATAGAAATATTTAATAAACAAAATCAAAATAAAACACTACTCATAGTGATCTTAAGAGTGTTTTATAGATTTTTCTCTGTTAAAAAAATAGGGCTTCAAATATCTTAAATGCATTGTCTCATAATAGTCACCCAAGGGACCCACAACCAAGAAAGGCAGATTGGAAAGAATTTTTTATTCAGGTAACTTCATCTAGTAGAGTGAGTTATAATAAGATTTATAGAAAATGTAAACATTTTTAAGAGAATTGCACTGCCAGAGTGTACTAACAGCTGAGACTAAAAGTGGCAAATGAAATAAAATTAAAAGGGGCTTTATACTCACAAAATTTTTGAATTAGAAATATTGCTAGACAATTGCTTAGCGATGAACACAGGCAGGCTATTTCTTATGGAAAAGGAAAAGTGACTCAATTTGTAGACCTGTATGTCTGCAGTAGGAAGTGATAAACTAGCCAGGAATTAAATTTAGGCAGTGAACTGAGAATGTTTTTCACATTTTCAGGATTTTTGTTTTTCAAGAAGAATAAAGTTCAACAAAAACCACGTGCATCAAATAAAGGTGAAACATTATGACAATTTATAGAAAAAAAATACACTGACTTTCACTTAGAGAATGAAGGTAAGAAACATACTTCCCAAGAAGCAGTGAAAGATTCTGATCACAGAGTTGATAACAAGCATTCCAGAAGACAACTGACATGGCTCATGAGCCCAGATTTCAGAATTGATACAGATTCATGTCTATTATGATTAATTTGTACCTAATCCATTATTTTAGGTTGGAGGGGAGATAACTATTCTCTTTAGCTTACTGATATTCATGTCAAGAGAGACTATATACAATAAACGATTTTTTCTTGTGAGGGGTCTCATCCAAACCTGCTCTTGGAAGTAGAGAAGAGAAGCCTTGTGCCTGGCCTGATATTGCAATGGCATGTGTCTTGGCAGGAGAATCTCACAAGGGATGGAGTATAATTCACATACAACTTAAAAATTTTTGTTGCTATTTGTGAGACTGGGATTTTAAAAAAGATGAGCTTGAAAAGCTATTTTGTGCTTCAACTATTTTGCCATAGACATATGGTGCCTGTGACCCTTCTCCTGGAATTGGGGAGGGAAGGTATCTGCTCCAAACTACACAGTGCAGCTGAGGCTACTGTACATATTTCAAGGCAAGGTCAGAAAACCTTTCAATATCTATCTAGCTCTTTAGATATTTTTTGGAGGGGATAAGTTCTGCCACGTAAGGATTTTAATTGCCTAGGGCCCTACCACACTACAGGGGAGCATAGCTATCCTTTTTTGATAATCTATCTCAGCAAACTTCTAGCCAAGACACCAGACAGATGAATCACCCAGAGCTTTCTGCTTGCCCTCTAAACAACAATGATATCATTAGGATCAGAAGAATCACCTATCCATGACCCAAGGGATTTTAGAGATATAATAAAATGGTTGTTCTAAGCTACTAAGTTTTGAATATTCTTAAAGCAGCAATAAGAAATTAAACAATTTACTATGTTTGTATTTCATATACTCCAAGGAGGTGGCACTGCAGAACTAGCAAATGATTAGCTTTGGTCAATGCAGTGTTTGTAGATATGATACAAACAGAGGCTATCTGTGACACCAGATTTCTCTCACACTACTGCCACTGCCATAAGAAGATACACCTGGGCAAGGGTGGAAGAGGGCAGAGACTTGGAAGCTAAGAAGAAGTCACTTGTTGCTCCTGCAACCTACTAAGATCTGTCCTCCACAGTCAACAGCCTCACAGACAAGCGAATGACCCCAGGCAAGACCAGAAGGTCCATTCATCAACTGAAGCCAATATCGTCGCCAGGATGAGAACCTGTGAGCTAAAGAAACAGTTATATTTTAAGCCACTTATTTGGGAAAGTAGTATATATTGTTATATACCATTTTAGTAATAATACATTATAAGCATTTATTATGGTTTGGATCTGGAGTGTCTCACAAAAGACTCATGTATTTGGATATGTGGGATACCTGTGGAACTACGTGTTGTTGGGAGATGAGGCCTGGCTGGAAGGAGTAGAAGTAGATGCTTATGGTTTAACCTGGAGGGACTGGGTCAACGAGTTGACACCAGGAGCACCCGTGGCAGAGCTTTCACGTGTGTGTTACTGACTTATGGGTCTACAAGTGAGGGAGGGGTACAAACAGCGGGTGGATAGGAGGCAAATGGGAAGGGCCAGCTGGAGCTTGAACTAAGTAAAAGGAAGCAAGAAGTAACACTGTTACAGCTTCTTCCCGGGACAGCTTTGGCCTTGCCTGAGTCTCCAGACATCAACTTGCTCCTCAATCACATGTCTTTCTGGCTGCAAGGCCAGGAGCAGCTCTCAAGCTATTGCCTTCTGCTTCTACCCTTGTGTGGGCCATGAATGGACTGCATGAGACCTTCTGAAACTGCAAGCTAAAACAAATCTTTCCTCCCTTAAGATATGGATGTCGGTACTCCGTCACAGTAACAAGAAAGTAACTAAGGCAGTATTTTTATTTCAAGGCACTTCCCCAATAAAAATACTTTGTTTCTAATCATTCTTTTGTGAATTCTCCCTAAAAAATAAGGAGTATTCTATGTTCTATTTTGCCTCATGATTCCCTTTCCTTACAGAATGACCTTTATTTTTTAATGCCTCTCATAACTTCACATCACCTCAATAGCACAGTTTAAATTCTGCTAACCCTAGAATCAACCTAGGTAAACCCATTCCATAATGGCCCCACCTTTGTATTCCTGTAGAGTTAATTTTCTCTATCATTCTCTTGACATTTAATCATAGATTACTTTGAGATGGTACCTTTTTTCTTTCACTTTAATTCAGTCCAGGACCTCACACATATCTCCTGCCCGCCTTTCACTCAATGTGGTGTTTCACATCTCTCGGTCAATGTTTTAAGATCTCAAAGAGCAAGTATATGTGTCACACTACTTCTCATCTTCTACTCCAGGCTGGGAGGCACTTAATTCAGTTTCACACAAATAACAGGCACTTAATAAATACAACAAGAAGGCAGAGAATGAGCCACAGTGTTTGGAAGGTAGAGAAAACGAAATGCACATTTTATTTTACTACTTAACATCACTTTCTATTACTTCAAATTTGAAAGAATAATACAACTCTTTATGGAGGATAATTGAGCAATTTGGTGTAGGGTCAGGAGGTGGGAGGGAAATCTGCTGAAATCTCAAATAGTTTCAGTGAATCAGTATTTATGGGTAAAAAGGTATTAAACAATCGCTGTAAGGCTTGACCATGTGCCAAATGACTGATCATAACGGCATAGTCGTGTTTCCCAACTTGGAGGTTTTGCAAGTCATTAATAAACTATGCAATACTTAACAGGTGTTTGGTTAAAACATGCTTACATAGTTTGCAAATATTCATATTCCATAGAAATCCTCCCACTATATTTAGAGAGTTAAAACTAAAGAATCATGTTCCTTTAAAAATTACATTTTTCATGAAGGGGCATTATATTTCTAAAAACCATAAAGAGGATGTTACTCTAATTTTTTGTCCTAACCTTTTCTCCAAGGAAATTATAGCTATGGGTAATGGAAAGGGTAACTCAGAGTAAATAGTCACTTGTCCAAAATTATATTTTTGTGTCAACGTACCATATCTATTTTTAAAAGGAGAAATAGAGGTAGCTTGTCAGCAACTGTTCAAAAAAAACAAAGTAATTTATGCTCAATCTACTTCAACTTCACCTAAAGAGGTAAGCTTGTTTACTTTTTTGCTATTCCTTTTATAAAACTTTTGAAAAAGGAATTTGTAAATAGGACTTCCATCCAGAAGTTAAGAACAAGGCTAACTATGCATTCTGCCACTGAAAGACATTTGGGTTGAAGAGGCAGAGAATGGTGCTGGGTGAGGATGAGAACAGTCTCCTTCATCTTGGCCAAAAGTTTGGCACAGATTATGTGAAAGCCAGCACAAGATGGTAGGTCTCAACAGTTCCATCCACAAAGAACAGCCTAACTAACAGCACATGATGGAGGCCTAGCTTCCAGAGTTTTCTTGAGCTGGTGAGTACCCTAACCAGAGAGATCACTCCCTTAGCATATAGTATAACACCTAACTGAAGCAATTAATTTTATATTTACATGTAACTTGACAAAATATTTTTTTAAAAAGGATTGTAATTGACAAGATGAGGTGAGCTGTCTGTCACTTCATCTCATGCCAACTAAAGTAGTAAAATAGGCTATCAAAGGGTGAATTCTTCTAGCCCTAAACAAATAGGTAAGTATCCATAGAGATCAACTTATACCTTGCCATAGTGGGATGATGAATATCCCCAAATACCCACTTGCAAAAGTTTTGGTCAACAGGAGGACATACCAGGAGATAGAAGAACTTTTAGGAAATGGGATCTCACAAGAAGCCCTTAGGTTATAGGGAATGTGACCCTGAAGTGGATTGTGGGACCCTGGGCTCTTGTTTTTTGCTTGTTTTGTTTTGTTTTTGCTTCCTGGCCCATGATGTGAGCATTTCTTCCCTAAGTACTCTCTACCACTGCCATGTGGCCCACCCACCACAGGCCTGAAAGTGAGTCTACCCGATGTTGAAAAGGAATCTTCAAAACTGGAAGCCAAATAAGCGTTTTCTCTTTATAAGTGAATTACCTCAGGTATTTCAGTGCAGCAACACAAGGCTGCCTTATCCGAAAAGTGAATACCCTATTAGCTGGTCTGGCAGCTCCCCCTTGCGGCGTTCAAAGCAACTGCAAAACATAACTGCAGAGTTTCTTCACCAGCTGGTTTCCCTCAGAAGAAATCTAAATATTTCTTTAGAACCAGGAAAAAATAATCTTTCAGAAACATCTCTGCTAAAGAATATTCCACACAAGGATTTCTTGCCTCCATCGGAGATATTTCATTATTTAAATGGTACCATAATATAAGGCACACAGTGAGCCACACTGCCCTGCTTATTCTACCACCAGCCAGAACTCATGTCCTTGAGTCTAATGTCAGGAAAAAACAATTTTAAAAACGTTAACTTTATTTTGCAGTGTGTGAATATGGACTGCTATGAATAACTAGTTGCTTTATATTCTAGAAAGGACACGAGAGAAAAACACCTCTTGACAAAAGGTTATGCTTACTTGAAGAAAAATTCGGCTAAATGAGAATTTGAAAATTGTGGTTTTTGTTCAAGATGAACATTCTACAGAGCTGACTTTTAATGAGGTTTGGGACGGATTAGATTTCCTTGTAGCTTCTGGCATTTAGTGACCCATTCTCCTGTAGGATAAACAGGCTCTTTTTCCAAGTATGTTTAAAGGATGAGCTGTCCACTCTACCCACATATATTAAATAAGCAACCCTCCAGGGAACAATCTGCACGCAGAAGTGGTGACTTTTCCGTTAGGGTTCGCCTGTTCTGTGTTAGCGTGAACAGGGGCTGCACCTGGATGACAGAGCCGGGGCCTGGATGACTCACATGGATCGTCCATCAATGCCTCAATGCTCCCATTTATCTTCTGTGGCTGTCCTTTTTTTTTTTTTTTTAAGTGTTTTGAGACATTTTCCATGGACCAGTGGGGAACAGACATCAAAAGTCAGTGTTGTAAAAAGAAAACAGGGTTTTCCTTTGGGTGAGGAAAATTTGGTCCACACCTAGCTCAACAGGCTCACTGACGTGGGATCAAGAGGCAGTTGGCAGCAGGTACCACATATCTACCTGTCTACTCTTTATCTTCAGGATGGTGGCATTCAATGAGGTGTGTAAGGAAAAAGAGGGAGAAAATGTCCTAAGAAGTGAGGAGTTTCATAAATTACATTATGAACCATGTTAATTATTATTATTATTAACCATAATTATAAGTTAATCAGACCAGGAAGAGAATTTCAGCCAGAGGCACTGTATTTTTTTCTGAACTCATGTTACTTAAATCCTGACAAATGATAATCAATGACATTAGCCTTTTATTCAGTAAACCTCTAACATGCCCTTGGGAGTCAGCTGGAATCAGGAAATTCTTTAAAGTTGAGCACAAGCAAATAACAAAGACTTGTTTTTTTTTTTTTTTTTTAAATAACACTGACTTCGTGGAACTGAGAGTTATAGTTGTCCAAATTCCAGATTGATAGGATTGTGCTATGTGAAAATCAAACTATCTAGTGGTATAATTTCACTCTTTCAAACTTGATTAGCCTGACCAGCACTGCCATGACATCAATAGAATGAACAGAGCCCAATCCCCAAGCCCCATTCAAAAATGGAAATTCTTCCAAGTGTGTCTGCCCCAGGAGCTCCACTCACCTCTATTCCTTCATCCTGTGAACACTTGAGATCTATACGTATTTGCAGCTATTTATGTCTGCTATTTGTGATTATATAAATTTAACAAACACTGATTTTGCCAACTCAGTTAACATTCTGCCTTCTGATTTTTAAAAATATTTTTAGATTTGCAAAAAAAAAAAAAAAAAAAATTCTTTCCCTTTGGCCACTTTTGGGAGAGAGACAAAAAAAAACCCTCTGTATTTTTTTTAAAGGTAAGAAGAAGTGGCTTAGTGAAAAGTCAGTGTGAACATATGGGCCTTCACTATGGAACTGGCATCTTCCCAGAACAGAGCTCCTTTCTTAAACAAGAAGCCCACCTCCTCTCAGTCTTCCTTGCTCCTCCATTCCAGTAGGACTGGCCCTCTAGTAATAGCTCAGCAAATGTTTATTGGGTAAATTAATGAGCACTAATTTAAAGATAAGTGAACAATTAGTAGGTAATAAATGATTTGCAAATTAGCAATTTATAATAAATTACAAATTATTTAGTTAATCAGAAAATAATTAAGCTTCAATGGAGATAACCATAAGATATTCAGTAAGTAAACAAATGACTAGAATGAGAAAAATAAAAAGATTCCTTAAAAATTAAAAGTCCAAACCACCGAACATTTGCATTAGAAAGAATGTTATTATTTTCCAACACTGTAAGATATAAATGGGTACTGAAACAAAATTAGATAAATTAGTGAGTAGTGCAATTCACAGTGCCGTCTTGCATAATAACCTATTATTAATGATTTATTTAATATTCAGCTGCTAAATGCCCGATTTAGAATCTTACTGTTAAAACATACTTGAGATCATTTCTATTCAAATTCCGCTGGTTTGCAAATGAGAAATTCATGTCCCATTTTAGAGGTGCCACCTGCCTCAAAGCTCCTGACAAGTACAAAAAGCTCATGCTTCCAGTTGGTTCATTCTTCTTCTCCTATTCCTTCTGATTACCATAAACATATATTGGTAACACTTATAATACACTGTGATGTTTCAAAATCGGTGCTCTACATTGATTATTTTTTAAATCTAGCATGGCTTTGCCCTAAATGTTTTACGCAACCTTCATTTTCATCGATAGTTCTTACAATTAGCAGAATAGCCCTGTTCATAGATTCTATTTAGATCTCAGCCCCTTTCCCCTGAAATATACTAAGAAAGTTCACTTGAATGTGTATAGCCAACAGTGATAGGGAGGGATGAAGACTACAAAAACCTCCAAAAAGAAAGCCAAACGATTTGTTAAATAAAAAGCAGAAGCAATAACAAGGATAATTTTCCAACCAGGAAACGCTTTTTCAGATCAAAGAGAAGCATCACTAAAACACATGTTTTTCCATTGTTTCTAGTCCATCTGTCTCTGATATTTTGCTAATTATCTAAAAAGCGGGGTTTTGCATAAATACCCTTTCCCATCTATTTCTAATTAAAGGTAGCAACTTCCCTGTCTGAATAATACCAACAGCATTAGATAATCTTGAATGACAATGCTTTTGGCAATGGGTAAATGTGTCTTAGGAGGTTCAGAACTCAACGACAATTTTATTCCTGATAACAAAAGTTTTCTCTGTAGTTTCTAAGTTAACAGCATGGAATGTTCCATGTGAGGTAAACATGACTGTGCCAACTATTTAATTAACTAAAGAAACATAAGGAATGCAGAAGGCAGAATTTTCCTTGGATTGGGGAAAAGAACTTAGCCCTTGGTGTCAGAAGAGCTAGGTACCGCCATCTACTGGCCACATGGTCTGGTTAAAAAAACTTTTTGTAAAGGCATTATACCTGAGTTTTGGATTCTTCACCTGGAAAGAATTCACACTAATATTCTATCAAAAGGGTCCTAGAGCTAGAAAATGTGTGTAAAACAATCACTTTATAAATTTCAAGTGTGATGCAGATCTCACTGGGAAATTTCTTCTGAGTAACAACATTTATGAGATTCCGGGAAGCCCTCAGTATAGTTAAACCAACATGACCGGACGCTGTCTAGAGAAACTCAGTGTCTTCTTCACCCTTTCCTTTTCTACTTGTTGGGAGAGAGTTTGGCCTGAGGCTTGGACTTGGTGGGGGCAGACTCTACAGATGTAAGCCATCTTGCCGCTCTATGTGCACAACTGATCATCACCACGGACTGATAAATTGGAAAAACTGGAGTTAAGATCCTCCCAGGATGACTGAAGCAGTCCTACCCACGCACCCCTTGGGTTTGCTTCACCAACCACTGAAAGATTTATAACGAAGGACACTGTAGAACATGTGACCTTTTGGAACTGCTCACAGCATGCTCTCCCCAGAAGGAATTCTAATGTCCTTGTAGCTTATGTTACCTGCTGTGTACCAACCATGGGGGAAAGACGTTGAAAATTTAATGAGTTTAAGAAAAGCTGTGCAAGCTTCTCTTATGAAAGAGCCTTGGGGAAGAGGGAGGCAGAAAATATGCAAAAAAATTACACTGCCCTCAAGGGTGGCACCTAGAGAGGACAGTGACAGGGACTTGGGGATGCGTGATTTATTCTGGTGCTCACTCACCTACAGGGCTGGTTTTACAACCGTGGCTGCCCACAACTGTGGCAAAGGTACAGGAATTTGAACAACACCAGAGGCACAAAAATTTCAAGAGGTAGAAAATTGAGATTCTCACAACTGTGGGCTATTGGCATGGAGATTAAGGGTCTTGAGGTACTGCAACTGACATGTTTCCCTGCATGCATAAGTATGTCTATGTATGAATATTTGTGTGCATTTCCTTATAAGACAGAAGAATACAGAATATAACCTAAAAATGTAGGACTTGTGTAAGCCAGTGTTTAACTGGAAAGCAGGTGGGATCAGATATACAATTTATTTGGAAAGTGGAAATGCAAAACACCCAGAGAATAACTATGCAGAGTCAAGGAAAATATTTTGCATTAACAACTAACACAGAAATGCACTCACAAGATATTTTTAAGCAGAAAAGAGAAAGCTCTACCACCCTTTAAGATATAAAGCCATTTCTTAGCAATAAGTATGTGTGCAGAGCAAACAGTCTGAAAGAATGCACAGCAAAATGTGATTATGCCTGTATGCTGAAATTAGAGAATGGAATTTTATATTCCTTTCTTTCTTGCATATATATAGTTCTAATTTTGTTCTATCAGTTGTACAAAAAGGAAAAACCCAGCACAGGTTTTTAAAAACTGTGGCTTCTCAATTTATTACACAACATCGTAACAGATTTGGGCAGAGGGAAGCAGCAGTTTGACAAACTATAGCCTGTGGGCCACATCTGTCCTGCCATCTGTTTTTGTAAATAAAGTTTTATTGGAACATAGCTACTTCATTCGTTCACACACTACAAAGGTAAAGTTCAGTAGTTGTGACAGATCATACAATATGCATACCCAGAAGGCATTATTTGACCCTTTGCAAAAAGAAAAAAAATGCTTCCTAATCTCTCAATAGTTATATAAGTTTGGGGAAGTAAGAATCCCCGTTTCAGTTTCCCCATATGCAAAGCACATATAGCACTACTGGAATGGGTAAGTAGATAACAGGAAGAAATGTGACATAGGAAATGTCCCATAAATCTCATATTTCTAATATTATTATCTACTTCCTTTTAAATAAGAGTACTATTCCACTGTTATGTTAAATCTGGTGAAACTATCATTTCAGCTGGTCAAAATTGTCAATATTTTCAAATTTCTCTGGATCAATGCAATCACACTTCAGCCCCTGGGTGTTCTCACTTAAGCTGTAATCTCTGAGACAGTATCCACCAAGGTTATCCAGCACTTCCGCATTAGCTAAACTGCCAAAGGGAGTCAAAGCAAAATCTAATACCATTGTATTCAAATTCAGACATTCCGATGGCTGAAACAATATGCTACATTTGAAGGGCCCTTTATTTGTGAAACAGGCAAATTTGTACTTCATGCTCTTATCATAGGATAGATTCTTACCCGTGCCTTGGTGCCCTACAGAGAATCCTTTTTAGGTGAAGGATATTTAAATTTATTTCTACACTACTAAAGAACACATGGTTCTTGAATTTCAGCAGACCCAAAGAGCTTCCACAGCAGGGTGACAATCCCTCTTGAGAGAAGCACAGTCCCAGACCACCCTGCCTAAACATCATGGGAAGACCTGCTAGAAGAGAACATGGCATCTTGGGACACTGGAAAACTTAGAGCATCTGTCAAAAGTACTTCTTCAAGTACAATCAAAGAAGGCATTTGGGGATTTAGTACTGACCCAAAGTAGGAGTTCTTCAAAAAAGCAAAATGAGACTTCAAGAATAAGACAAGAAGACAGACTTGAACATCAACAGGATATAATTATAAGAAGTTGCAGATAGGAAAGTATGGGATAAGCTTCATAAAGAGGCTGCAAATCAGGAAACTGAAGGACTAATCAAATTGTTCTTACCAACAAAAATGAGGAAAGGCTTTATTTTCAGTGCTAAGGCTATCAAAAAAAGAAAAAAACTCAATTTAGTCCAATCAACACTTATTAAATGCACATTTTATGCTAGGCACTGAGTTATCACCGCTAGAGATAATAAGACAAATCAAACACTATTTCTATCCTGGAGGAGTTTCTGGGCCGGGAGAGGGAGATAAATATATAACCAAATAATTCTGATAGCATGTGAGATGTGTTATAATATTAACAACAGTACCTTTGATTCATTCATTTCATAAAATATAGAGAACACAAATTGAAAAAGGTAATTACACGAAGAGAGGTACAGAGCAGGTAAAGAAGG
This sequence comes from Ctenodactylus gundi, assembly GCA_004027205.1. Classification (NCBI taxonomy): domain Eukaryota; kingdom Metazoa; phylum Chordata; class Mammalia; order Rodentia; family Ctenodactylidae; genus Ctenodactylus; species Ctenodactylus gundi. The sequence continues at coordinate 1,015,943 of PVKB01000095.1, read as the reverse complement.
TAATATGAGTTAGATCATTAGGAGGAGAGTGGGTCAGGGATGAGAGTAGCCTGGGGCAATTTCAATTTCAGGAGTGATATAGGATATCTGCAAATGGAATTCAGGAAGGGCCTCATTGGCTAGCTTAAGAATTCAGATTTTGTTCAGTATGTTTTAGATCTCTGAGTAGAAAAAAAAAAAAGACTTGGTGAAGTCTGGTTTAGAAAGACAGAATAGAAGATCTGTGGGGGTCCTCCAAGGGATCAGAGGAAGAAGAGAGGATTCACTTCTGATGAGAGTCCCTGAGAATACAGACCAAAAGGATAGCAGCTGGAATGGAGAGGAGAGGACATGTAGAGGATACAACATGCTTTCAAGGCAAAATTCACAAGTGAGGTGGAAATCCTGAAGGCTTAGAACACAGAGAAAAACAGATGAACACAATAACACAATTCTGGCAAAAAAAGAAGGGGGGAGAGCATAGGTTACAGCCTTCAGAAGGAGAGCTGCTTCTCCTCACTCCTAAAGGATGTAGGAAGGAATGGGTACAGATGCACACATGCAGGACCACAACTACACCGTACAGCAGTGGAACTGAAGATCCAGTCCAGGGCTTCTACTGAGCTATAGCCTTAGCCTCTTTCCATTTCCGATTTTGAGACAGGGTCTAACTTGCTGAATTGCCCACGTTGGGCTTTAACTTTGAATCTTCCTGCCCCAGTCTCCCAGAAAGATGGGATTACAGGCCAATGCCACTGGGCTCAACTAAAACAATCTTGTCGGAAGGAAAGTTAAGGAAATTTGTAGCTGTGGATTTCTACTTTTTAAATGCATGGGGAGAGAAATGAAAGTTTTGTGGAAAGGAGAGAGGTAAGAAACCATATGGAGGTCTGGGCAAGAGAACAAACCAGATAGGCAAGAGAGTTCTGCAACAGCTTCAGGATCCAGCTGAACCAAAGCATCACCCACTGGGATTGTCTCTCATCAGAACATTATTTTTGACTTTCATGAATTACTTGTCTTAGCTTATCTCTTGAATTTGGGTGACTACCTACTAGACTTTTCGTAAAACTGAGCTTCTATTCTTCTCTAGAGAGGTGATCTAGCTTTGAAGATTTTCGGTTAATAGAAAGTCATGAGCACTGTACAAAACAATTTAGTTCTGGGATTCTGTGTATTCTTGTGCAAACAACAAGAGATGCTGGGAAGTCCCTTCCAAGCTGGCATCCCAGAACCAAGAATACCCTCCCTTTCTCTCTTACTGAATTGGGATAGATACATCTTATCTTCATTAGCACAGTGTTGTTTATTAGATACTTATCAACCAACTAAATATAGACCAATAATGATGATGCATAGTTCTTAATGACCTCCTATAATGTGCAAGACACCTATCTAAGTATTATCCATGTTTTTAACTCCCTAATCCTCCCAACAAGCCGATATGGAGTTGTTCTCAATGGTGAGGGCTGAACTCAGTTCTAAGTATTCAGAGGGCCCACTGAACCTGAGTCACAATTCCTTGTCTGCAACAGTTTGCACGACTGTTGAGACATACCTATTCTTGAACAATGAATAGTCCCAGGCTATGTTCTAGTCCTTGACGGGCACCTTCTCATAACACACCCTCGATTCTCAGCAGAGCATCTTGCATACAGAAAGCCTCTAAGAAACAATGTGTGTTATTAAAGACGTCAGAGGTTTTATACCGGACTGCTCTGTAGTAAAACTACTTCTCTTCTAATCTCCTGATCTATGAAACACATAGTTTATCTGGTGACAACTTCCATTCTTAGTCTGCTAAATATTATCACTGATGTTAAATAAATCCTGCATTGGGATAACAATAAAAGTCCCCCTGGAATAGGTTCTTTATGCTGGCCTACAAAGTGCTGTTCTCTGATGAGAATGAGACAAAAATGATGAATATTTTTCTCAAAGCAAAATGTATTACATTTTTAAATCCTTATTTTTTGGTGCTAAAATTCCTTTGGTTTCTACCACGGTGATAAAAATGGCTTTAATTTTAAAATGTTAATGGGTAAAACACAAAGTTAGCAACTGTAAGTTTTTTTTTTTTAATAGATGTAACCGAAATACTTTCTTTTGGTGTGGGTCTTGGCCTTTCCATTGCCTTGATGAATTCACTGAAGAACAGAAATGTATTCAACGGTGATGACAATTCATTTTTCTCAATTTAATACTATCATTAGTGCTTTCTTTTGATTCTGTTAGCACGGCTTATTTTTGCTCAACATCTAATTTACCTGAGTCTGTGTACTTTGTATCTTATCCTTTTCTAACTTGACAATGACGGTGAATTAAAATAATCCCAAAATAACTCTTGATGTTGTTAAAAATCTACCGACTTTATAACTCATGTCTTTCTCTTTTTTCTGCCTTGTCTGGTGTTGAGTATTTGACATAATGTCATCATCTCATCTTATCATTTCTACTTCTTAAAAACCCCTCTGTTTGTCTTACATGTTTTTAAATCACCTAAGTCTACTTTTAAATAACCCTAGTCTAAATCCTATGTGGTACAGCTACCTTATGAAAGAGTTCTTTCTAGTATTCTTTCCATTACTTGTGAAATTGTTATTATTGATTTTGCTACCTACTTGCTGTAAGAACCAGTATGGTGGCTACTACTGACTTAAATTTATCATTTAGATTAATTAATAAGAATATAAATTTATTTTACCTTAATTCATTCTTTTGAAGGATAATTTTCCTAAATATAGAGTTTGGTAATTATTTTCTTTCAACCCTTTAAAGTCTTCATCTTTCTTACTTCATAAATTCCTGATAACAAGTCTTTTGCAATTTTTATCATCTTTCCTGTATAAGTAAGGCATGTGTTAAAATTTATTTTTCAATATTTTACTTTTATCTCATTTGGTGAAGATAGTTCCAGGATGATATGCCTAGATATGTTCGTTTTGTCTTAATTTTGTTTGATGTCCACGAAACTTTTTGGTTTGTGGCTTCACATATTCTTAATTTTTGGAACATTTTCAAACATTATTTAAGGTTGTTTTTTTCTGTTCTCTTTTTGTTTTCTCCTATTTCAATAACACATTACATCACCATTTTTCTAGTTACAGAATATTATGCTTTTTTTCTTTATTCTTTGAAATAGGGTCGTAAACTCACTACATTCGTTACACTGAACATATGGTGGTCTCTCAGTCTCAGCCTCCCCAGTGCTGGGATTACAGGCATGAGAAACCACGTCGAAGCGTTTGTAGTGCTGGGGAATTGAACCCAGGGCCTTGTGCCTGCAAGGCAAGAACTCTAACAGTTGATCTACAGCCCCAGCTGTTCTTTGTTTTCATTCATATTTTTCTTTGCATTTTGTTTTGGGTATTTTCAATAAATGCGTCTTCAAGTTCACTGATTCCCTCCTTGGCTGCACTCAGCTATTATCTCAGCGAAGGCACTCTTTACTCTTGTTGCAGTTTTGCCCCGTCCCAGGCATTTTCTTTAGGTCCTCTGCTAAAGTTTTCACTCTTATTTATACACGATTCATCTATTCTTGCATATAGTTTACTTTTTGCATTAGAGTCTTTAGGGTATTAATCGTAATTAATTAAAATTTAATTTCCAACAAATCCAATGTCTGTGTTACACAGAACTAAATTTTGTTTTGATGATTACGTTGTGTCTTTAGCTTGTGATTCTTGCTTCTTGTCATGACTAATAATTTTTTAGTGAAAGCTGGGCATGAATCTGGCAACAGGAACTGATTAGGCCTTTAGCACTCAAAGATTTATGCTACAGTGGCCAAGAGTTCAGCTGCGTTTAATGCTTGTTCTAGCTATGGGATCAAAAAACACCAAATTCCACTAGTGGCCTGCGGTTTTTCTTCTCTCTTGGCTTTGGATATTTCTCTTGTACTGCTCTTCAGAGATAATTTGAAATTTGATGTTTTCCTTAGGACAGATTTGATTCACATTTTTTCAAGGATTTCTCAGTCTTTGTTGATGAGGGATATTGGCCTGTGTGATATTATTCTTGTAATATCTTTGTAAGATTTTGTTATCTGGGTCAATCTGGGCTTATAAAATGAGACTGGAAGTATGTCCTTCTTTCTCTACTTCCTGAAAGAATATGGTAAAATTTACTATTACCTCTTTCTTAACTTTGAACTCACTGGAAAGGCCTCCTGACTAGAGTTTTTATTGAGGAAAGTTCTCAGCAAAAATATAATTTATAGGAAAATAAATGACTTCTTAAATTTTGTTTTTCAAATCAAGACTAAATTCTTTGTGTGTGTGTGTGTGTGTGTGTGTGTGTGTGTGTAATTTGTCCACTTCACAAAAGCTGGTAAGTGTATTGACATAAACCACCTCATGATATTTCTAATTATTATTTAGTGTATGTGGAAAACTTAGTGATAATCTACTTTCTTCATGATATTGTCTTTTTTTCAGTTAAACCAGGCATTTATTATTTGTTGAACAAAATTTCTCTATTTTCTATTGCTTATACATTCTTGTTTCACTGGCTTCAGCTCTTAAATTTATTATTATTTTCCCTTATATTAACTTTTGGATTAGTGTGCTCTTTCATTTATAAATTTTATAATGACAATTAAATTTACTGATATGAAGTTTTTCTTTTCTAATGTAGGCATTTAGTGACTTCCTTTTAAGTTCTGTTGTAGATACATGATACAACTGTTTGAATGCTCCTACTGTCATTCAGCTCAAAATATTTTTTAGTTTCTTATTTTTTTTTTAATCTATGGAGTTACTTGGATGTATGTTAATTTTCTAATATCGGGGGATTTCTTGATATCATGGTAATTTGTACTTTAATTCTATTGTGTTCAGAGAATATATATTCTGTAAGATTTCAGTCTTTTGAAGTTTATTCATCTGTGGCCTGGCATATAATATATCAAGATAAACAATTCTCTTTAATTGAAAAGAGGGTGCATTTAAATAGTGTCTCTGTCTCAAAAAAGAAAAGGAAAAAAAGAGAAGAAAATAAAAGAGTGTGTATTTTGAAGATATTGGGAGTAGTGTTCTATCTGACATGAAGTCAGAGATGCAAACATTTTAAATAAACAAAAAAAAATCATCATTTAACAAATCAGCGAGATGAATAGAAATAAACAGGCCAAGGAGATAGAAAGAATTGTTTAGAGAAAAGAGAGGAAGTCAGAGTAGCTAGAATGAAGATAATGGGAGGACTATATTTGAGAAACCAAATTCCAGAGAGTATTGGAGATACCTGGCTAGAGCAGAGTCAGAAAAAGCTGTTTGTAGAAGGCAGAAAGAGGTTGTCTTCAGAAACAAGAAAAAGATCAGAGAGATGAGGAAGGCGGTCAGAAATTGCAGGAAAACCCCCTCAGACAACTTATACCTCTCAGCATTGCAGGAAGAATGACATCTTCTGGAAATGAAGATGGGACAAGGAAGTAAACATTTTGGGATCTCTAGCCAACAGTTCACTGGAATGAAGGGAATGACTTGGAGACAGCACCAGGGCTCCTCAAAGCCCAGCAGGAAGAATCTGTAATGGCTGCAGTCATCTATAACTTTCTTTAGCAAGTGTTTCTACCCTGAAAACCCAAACAGGATCAAGGGGTGCATTTCATTTCCATCTTAACATGAACTTGCTAGTAACTAGACTTTCCAGCTATCAAACTGACCAAGTCCAATAGGGTGCATCCTGGTAGTCACAGGATAAGAGGCTTAACTCAAAAGAGAACTAAGGAACTACTTTCTGCAGAAGATGGTATCTAAACAAAAGTCAGAAGGAAAACAAGGGTTATCCAAATGAAGGGATAGGTTCAAGGATGGTCGAGGGAGCACGGCACCTGAGAGCCCTTCACAGCCATCCAATAATCCTGTAGCTTACAGGCACGGGAAGTAAAGAAAACAAAACACCAGAATCACCACCGCACTATGACAAAAATTCAAAACCCTGAAGAGGAAAACAGGCTGCACTTTAAAATTATGTGATGCTCATCCTTGCAGGTGTTCAGGTAAAGGGTGGCTGGGAAGAATAAGAGAGCTGGTAGAGAGACATCTGGTTGGATTAATAGGAGAACACTCATTCCCTACCCTGCCTGCTCCCTGGTGGAGGTAATCCTGTGAATAGGATTTTTACTCTTCCTGCTCTTCATGTGGTGTTTGCTCAGCCCAGTCCTACAATCTGTCCTCTCTTGTGACATGTGTGTCTGAACAGAGTCTGTTACCTGTTATGAATGGAGACACTGCCCAATCTGCAAGCAAATGGGACACTTAGTGAGAAAATAGTCTTAGCAAATCCATTTGTCTAAAGAATGGCATTCTTGAAAAAGCTTTTGCAAGAATGACTTTGATATTTTGTTGTTCATTTCTTTAATTCCTGTGTTTATCTCTCTTTGAAAGCATTTTTTTTTCTAAATTGACCCCTAAAACTTTGGATAGCACTGAAAGTCTTTTCTGACATTCAGAATTCTATTTCTCTGAAATCATTAAGAAAACCATCTTCAGGACCCTTGGTTTGAGAACGGTGAAAAGTATTTTTCAAAAGGTAGTAATAAGTAGAAAGCAAGCTTCCCATAAAAAAGGGTTAGAAATGAACACATGATATTACAGAAAAATTAACTTAGGAGAAATAAAGCATGCCCAAACAATGTCAGAAAATTTGCAATGTAGATTCAAAATAATGTTCCATACAAAGTAAGAAAGCAGTTCACACAAAAGAAAAATGGCACAAACTACAAAGATAAAGAAATGAAGAACAGAGCATCCAGAGGGAAAAGCCATGACAACTAGAAAATGTGCACATGAGGCACTGTGGTAGTTAAATATATCCACATTTTATTTAGTTACACTGGATTCGAAGTAGTATTCTCCCAGGTACATAACATAAAGTACTTATTCCACTTTTTCCCCGCATTTTATTGATATGTATATGTGCAAAATTCAAGGTTAACAATGAAGTTGAGCATTTTGTGCACATACGTATCTTTCTTGTCAAGGTGACAAGGGCTTTCCCACTCTCCTTTTGTCCCTCCCCCTACCCATCTCTCCCTCCCTCCTCCCCCACCCTACTCCTCTCTTTCACTTTGTCTTTCGTCTTAAGTTCCATAGGAGTTGTGGTCTGGTTCTCTCATATCAGAGAGACCATTCAACGTTTCACCTTCGGCTTCACTACATACCCCATCGGTCTCTACAGGGAACCCTAGCCATAATGAGAAGACTTTGAAGACAAGAGCAGAAAGATAAAGGGGTATGAAAGCTCAAAAAATAAAAAAACAGCACCAAATGGAACAATGTTAGCAAATGCACAGAGCCACTTTCCAAAGGTTCAACAATGACAAAGTGGTTTCCTTTATTCAACGGCACAAGCATAACTGCCAGATTTCAGGGTGCTCCATCTCGGTGGAATACTTTCAAAAGGTACAAATGAGGAATGGCTGAAACACAAAAAGAATCACAGATATCCGTCTAATTTTGTACAAGACCATTTAGAAATATGACAGATCACTAGGGACCCCTTGTAGGGGATACTCAAATGATAACTACTTATTCCTGTAGTTATCTAATGGATACCCGTACTTGGTTCATGAAATAGACTCAAGGAAATCCTTTACACTTTCAAAGGAGCTTTTAAAAAATATTTTATATTATGGGGAGTTGTGAATCCTTCATCCATGAAGATAAATCTTTAAAGTTGGCAGGAAAAATATCCTTCATAGATTAGGATTTGAAGCTAAGGGAGTTGAGGGGACTTAGCAAACAACCATACAAAGAAGACCAGGCACAGCCAGGAGCTGAAATTCCTCCAACCTGAAAAGATTCTTAACTGTGCATAAAAGAGAATCTGGAAGTTGCCTGTGAGCTTACACCTGCTCCCAGTACAGCCTCCCGATCAGTATTCCAACCCAGGCCTCAGAAACTAGGGAAAAAATCTTGCAAACATAGGAAAATAGACAAATTTCTTTCCTTCAAGCCTAATCTGATAATTTAAATCTATACATCATAATGTCTCTCTGGTGTTCTAAGCACCTACTCTTTTCAATAATGTTTCTGCAGGGAGTTACTATAAGTAATTACTCTTTTAAGTAAATACATTTCCCACAAAATAGCAGGTGCTTTTGGACACATGAAATTCTCAGAAATTCTAATAGGAAACTCACAGAAGGTTTGAAACTCTGGGGAGTTAAAACACACCAAAAGTTTTCATAAGACTTCTGAACAACTTGGGGAAAATTTGATTAGAATTTCATGTCCTTCAAACAAAGGTATAAAAATTAATATAACAGAGCTGATTGTGGAGACACAGGTAATTTTTTAAACTATCAAGGTTAAAAATGATTTTCAAAAAAGCTTAAAATGACTTTCTTACAAGCACGGAAATGAATGAGTGTTTAAGATTTTACTTGTCATTAATGAGTAAACTGGTAAGATGCTACTACTAGATAAAAAGAATCCAAACAGCAGACACAAAGAAAAATCAGGAAGGCTCAAATCAATATACATAAAGGAAACAAAACTCACCTTTTTCATAGCAATCGGCCAGAGTTTAATTGTATAAGAGTCCCCTCTTTTCTACAGGGGATACATTTCCAGAAAAAGATGCCTGAAATTATGGACAGTACTGAACCCTATATGGCATACTTTTTTTCTCTATACACACATACCTATGATAAAGTTTAGTCTATAAATTAGATGCAGTAAGAGATTAACAATGGTAACTAATAACAGGGAACAATTATAACAATATGTTATAATAAGACATTTGTTAATGTGGTCTCTCTCAAAGTATGGCATTTTCCATTTCATATTTTAAGACCACAGTTGATCATAGGAAATTAAAATAAAAGGCAAAATTAAAGATAAGGCAAGATTACTGTATTGCTATCGGTTATCAACAACTTCCAGCTTTGTAAAATATCTCCTTACAAGCAGAAAGAGATGACACACAATGGTGTGATATAGACAATTGTCTACAGTTTTTCACGGAAGCAGAGCTATTTCCTTATTTGGACAATCGACTATCTTATTATTATCAGAACATGATGCATAGTAGTTGTTCCATAAATACTTGCAGAATTGATGAATGTCACCTACGTGCCAACATTAACCTAGGCACGTATCACTGCATTCACTCTCCTTAACAATCTTTTAAGATAAACATTGTTCTCATTCTACTGACAAGAACACTAACTTGCAGAATAACATGTAGTCACTCTCTTCAAGACCCGAGTCAAGGCCAGTGGGAAGGATCTGACTCAGACCTAGAATCAGAAAACTCATCTCTTCTTCATCTATTTAATGTCTATTTATCATATTTACTATCACTGGACCATCTGTCTCTAAATCACAAGATGTTTATTTTGATTTAACATAGTTTGTTAATGATCATGGTACTAGATGCATATTTTAAGAAAAATAAATAAACAGCAGTACTCAGGAGAGTCAAACTACAAATCACACATGAGCAATGTTGTTCACAGCCTTGCAGATTAGCACAGAGTGTTTACCAGCCTAGACTGGTTTGTTTCCCCTTAGTTGCTTCTTTCTCAGCTTTCAGGATAATAGAGCTAGATGGATCCAACACTGTTTATATTTGCTGTTTTGTTTTCACAGAAACCAGGATAGCACTTACACAAACAAAAGCAGTTACATTTATTATATGCTTACAGTGACCACTGTGGTGGTTTGGATCTGGAGTGTCCCCCCAAAGCCTCATGTTCCTATGGATACTGTGCAGACTTGGGAGGTGGGGCCTAGCTGGAAGGGGAGAGTGCAATGAAAAAGTAACTAACACAAACACTTTTCAGACCAACACTACAAGGCACAAACAGGGAAGAAGCTGTCCAGGAGGGCGAAAGAAGGCAGTAAGGGGCCAGTGTGCAGATGTCAGGAAGTTCCTAAGACTAATCGGGGTCACAAGGCTCTTCCCTAAGAACAGCGAAGCAGTTTGCAGCTTCTGTGAGCTGTCACTTACGCTGGAGTTTTTGATAGTGCAGCTCTCTATGAGTCATTCATGCTCCTGTAAGTAAACTCTTACCCATATTAATCTGTAAATAACCCCAACACACTCACTGATCCAACAAGTTGGACTTGGGTGTAATCATTCACTACTTTGGTCTGTCATCTGTACCTTATTTGAGGCAAACAGACACTGGCTCACGTCTCCCAAGGAAAAGTTTAACACAACACACAACGTTATAATCATTTCTTCTCTACAGGTGAAGAAAACTGAAGTGCACAGAGCAACCTTCACAGAAATCAGACAACAACATGGCACCTCCTGGCTTTGACCTGACCCTTCTACACACTTCCCTGTCATCTTCCTGAGTCACTCTACTATCCACCCAGCTAACTGAAATTAACTTCACATCTTGATCACTTGAAAAACTTTTAGCTACCATGTCCTCTAAGCATACTGAAATATCCACAACTTCAGGCACTTTGAGCTGGTAACTACATATAGGTTCCAGTCCTGGAAGCTATCTTCTGGAAATCTGAATCACTAGGAATCACTTGGATATTTTACATTTAATCTCAAAGAGGCAGAAGCCAGAGACTAGAGAACAGAAGCCAATGGTCTTCTGTGGCCTCCAACAAGTAAATGTCAAAAAGATGCAGACTAAATGTTAAACTGAAATCAGTCTGTTCTCTAAATTCCAAGTATTTCCCTGCTTTCTTTGCTGCCATAAAGTAGGCTGCCTTTAGACTGAAGTGACTGTAAGCTTTTGACACTTCTAAATGATATCTGACATAGAGTACAATGCTGTAAGTAGAATGTTTCAGTGTAAAGCTGGCTTAATGGTTTACCTACAACATTTCATTTAATCTTCAGGGCAACCAGTGAGACAGGTACTGTTACTGTCATTATTTTGGAGATGAGAAAATGAGGTCAAGGATTTGTCCAAGTCAGCAGTTTGCCCACATCCCAAATTACCAACAGCAGTGGTGCTTCACAGAGACTGAGGGTGGCAACAAAAGCAACATGACAATGGTTTCCATATCTACTCTTTTGTGTCACTTAGTAGAGAACCTTGGAAAGTAGCACCTTTTCCTTCATAAGCACTGACACATGAGATCTTTCATTCCTGGAAGCTCACTACTCAAACAATTATAAAGCTTACTTTGTCCTCCAGGGTACCTCATAATTCTCACCCCTAATAAAGGATAGCACTGCTTTCAAATCAGATCATGAAAAGGCTTTGCCATCACTATCACTCATGAATGAGGGAACATCAGCAGCTAGCATCTGATGAAGGCCATAATCATCAAGCAACTAGTTACTGCCTGATGAGTTTTCAGGCAGAATAACTGACCTGACCTATATCAACTTTTCTTATAACTAAGAGAAGCACTAAAAAATTAAATATAGTGGGGTGGCATACACTGGTAATCCCAGCACTCAGGAGGTTGAGGCAGGAGTTTGTTGTGAGTTTGAGGCCAACATGGGCTCCAGAGTGAGTTCAGGGCCAGCCTCGAATACAAAGTCAGACCTTGCTTTAAAAAAAAAAAATCTTAGACTCTTGTAATCTAAGCTAAGTGTTCTCACTGCCTTCGGGATTCCTGGAATTTTCTCCAGAAGGGCCATTAGCTCTAGTTCAAGGGAGAAAAAAAAAATAGGGCCAGAAAGGGCTATTTTTATTCTTGAGCAAAGAAAATTTCACTCTCCTGTTAAATCCAAATTAAGGTGCACCTGGGTGCATATTTATATATTTAGACATTATCAAGTTGATAATGACAGAATCTGAAATCATTCAGCTCAGCGTTTTTTAAATTCACTGCTCCAAATCAAGTTTTCTGGGTAAGCAGAATACGTAAACAGACACAAAATATGTAATTTGGGTGATACACAAGACTGAACCCAAAGCATACTGTGTATCTGCCTTAGCAGCCAAGAGCTCCACAGAAACACTCTGAGAGCCACCAACTAATTCCTGCTCTTTCTTGAGAGGTAAAGGGATGAGTCCCATATCTCATGGCTGCAAGTTAAGAAATGAACTATAAAAAGAAATATTTTCTGCATAAATGTTCTTTTTCTAATAGGAGCAACTAGAACAAGAAAGGTTAGGATTTCTCAAACTAAAATGTGGGCTTGGAAAAAGTACTGGGGCCTAGAAAATCCAGTGATGCCATGGCAAGTCACTTTCCCACTGAAGCATCCGTCTCCTCTCAGAGGAAAGTAAGGATCTGAACTAGACCCCACAGCCTGAAAACCCTTCCCTTTTGAGGCCTGCAGAATGGTGTTCCTCAGCCTACTTTTCATTGCCCTGAGAATGAGAATGATGGCTGCCTATCTGCAGATAGGATCTCAGGGTGGGAGGTCAGGTGAAGTCTAGAAAAGATCATCTTACTCAAACCAGATTCTACAGTGGTGGGCATATTTGCTTTGTCCTCAGCTCCCACCTAAAAGAATTGATCTAAAAGACATTTTCAGTTCATCACTGTTCTATTTTCTGCTTCTAAGTGCTTCTTGACCTTCATATGTAATAGTCAAATACTCTCAAGGTAAATGAAGTTTTAGTTTGTACCTTAAAGGGATTTATCCTAAGGACAATTAGTATCGAACTGTCCTTGAGAAACTTAGAATATTTCTGGGTGTGGACTCAAGAGGGTAGTCCTCAAAGAATTAACTGTGTGAGTGACAGGGACACTGACTTTGCACTACTATGGTTTCTTCCTCACTGTTGAATAAATAGGAATGGTTTACCAATGATAAAATTGAATGAACTTCCATTTAATAAATGGAAGAAAAGAAAAAATATTTTTCTATGCAGAAACTGTGCCTACTTCAAGGTTTTTTTTTTAACTGATTCTATAACCAAATTGATCTGAAAGACTTTTCTCCAGGACTAGTATGCTCTTTTTGTTACAATATTCCAATCCTTCACCCTGAATAGACCTTTATATGGACATTCATAATTCATAGTTTCCTCTAATAAGCACTTATGTTTATTAAGTGTTATGGCTTCCAGAGACTGGAGTCTACCATCTTTTTTAGAATAAACTCATGTGAGAAAATTTTAACAGAAGATGCTTTTTTATTATAAGAGTATGAAAAAGGCTACTATGATTGGGAGGGGGAAAGGGAGAGAAATATCTTGAATACTGCATACTTTACCAGTTATGTCATGCTGTTTGAATGACTCACTGTAGATCTGATACTGATTTGGACAATGTTTCTTCAACCACTTGCAGACATCCTGCTGGGTCCACAGAGCCACTGGTTTTGACAGCTTCACTGTAGCTGACTGTAAACAAAGAAGGAAAAGAAGGTCTGTTAGCACCGACCTCATGCCTGGAAAGGCACTACTGCCAAAAGACCTAGAGTGTGGTAACAGCAACACCCTAGAGATAAATATCTGGCTCATGTCCTCCTCCTAACCTCTGCAAGTTTCCTCAATATTGCTAAACCCACAAAGAAAAAGGTCCAGGAAGAGAAATTCATGAAAAAATTTTCATATTCTCCAGTTCTCATCTCCACTGGAGGGAAAAAAAAACACACTAGAAAGAAGTGTGTTCTACTTGATATTTTAAGAAGATATGGGATTACTAAGCAAGGAATTAAATGTTGGGGATGAAACAGCCACCCCCAAGTGCCTTTCTCTGTATTTCACGAAGGTATCCTGTCTCTTGTCTCTGACCTTCTGAGAGCCAAGAGCAATACTTGCCCCAGCAGGTGCAAATTATTGTTGTAGGACTGAATGTTACAAGAATTTGAAACGAGATGCTAAAAAGTGCAAGTCTGCCTGAGGCTCTGGATTTAGGGTGCCCCTGTAAAGCACAGGGACATTAGTCAGTCACAGTGGGAAAGCAAAAAGCCATTCCACCAGCATGTGGGCACTGGTAATGAGATAATGCAAGCAGTTTGGCTTTTGGGAGTCAAGTAGTGAAGGCCCTTTTTACAATAAAGGAATGTATATAAAGGAGAACACACACACACACACACACGTGACATGATAATAGTAAAAATGTGAGTGAAAGATGCATGTGACTCAAATTTGTATACTACAGTACTCAGTTTTTTAATTAATATACTTCCAAGTGGATGATTCTTTGGGCCATCATTTATAAAACAATCATAAATACTAATTACTTTTAAGTTTGCAGTATAATTTTTTTATTCTTACTGAATGTGGCAGACTGTACTTTCTCCAAAGATGGCTTTACATGTGTGTGCATGTATGTCCACTCAATGCGTTTATATACACACATGCATGCATGCATGTATATACATGTATGTATCACATGAATACACATAATGCATATGATATGTGTGTGCATATATGTACATTTATAAAACATGCATATGTGCCTGCTTTTTATTCAACATGACTAACATGCTTCTATTGATATGTGGGGTTCATACTCCTCTCCCTTACATTTTTACAGAGTACGTGACTATCCTGATCATTGGGGTATAGTGACATGGATGTTATGTAATTTCTGAGCCTAGATCATATAAAGATACAGCTTCTGTGGAGGGCACACTCTATCACTCACCACTGGAATCCAGCCACCATGCTGAGAGAAAGGACAGGCCCTACGAATAACCATGTGTAGCAGGTTTGGCAAAGCCACCTCCTCCCCGCCCCCCCAAAGTCTCAGCTGACAGCCAGCACCAACCACTAGGTACATGTGTTAACAAGCTTCAGATAGGACCAGCCACCAGCCTTTGAATCTTCTAGCTGAAGACCCAGACGTTTAGACAAGATGCCCTGCTATATTGAATGAATTCTTGACTCATAATCAGTGACCATCATAAATTATTGTCTCATACCACTAACATTTGGGGCAATCTATTTTGGAAACCTACTAACTGGAACACAGCATTATATGCTCCTTGGTATTTTCTGTAATTTGTGCTTCCTAGAGTACCTTGTAGTTAAACGATGCCCTGTGCATACACATGAATAATGAATGAGTTAATAAAATGAAACGATCTTCACCAAGGCAGTGTTCACAGGCCTGCTCCAACATCTAGTCAGCAGGAAACTTCAGGTCCAGGCCTGGATATTCTTCTCCTTGATTCAATGTGCTCACACGGCTACCCAAACATGGATGCCTCGGACTCCACAGCCAGCCATTTTCCTCTGAAGGACTGTGTGAGACCACAATGACTGTCTGATTAATTTTGGTAAATAAGAAGAACCTTGGGCATGGAGAGTACTGGTGAGTATGTTTTTGTTGTTCTTGATGTTTAGACTTTTTCTTTTTTGTCCATCATCACTTCCTTTCCTTTGCATGATCGGCAAACTACAATTTAAAATCTTTTAGGTTGAAATGTACTTACCATCATGTTTTACAATCAGCACCTCTGAATGTGCCTCTTTCCCACTCTAAAAATTTTCCTTCAGATTAGTGGAAAGAGTTTGTAGCTGACACATCACTATCCTGAAACTCTGGCAAGTTTTTTGCAAGTAAAGCTAATCACATTTTTTGAAGACTCCTATAAACCAGTCACAGAAGGCTGTAAATTTGGGAGGGAATGGCAATAGGATGAATCAATATATTAAACTTCTTCCATCTTGGAAGGTCATTCTTCAAGTTGCTCATTTACTAGCAAACAGAAGACCTTCTGCACCAATACTAGTCCTTTCTATTAGACTTCTGGCAGAGATCTGCCCAAGCTCGCCAAGTCAACTCTGCCGAATACTTCCTCATCAAACTCCCACAGATGCTTTTGTTATAAATTTTCCTTTCATTATAAAATCAGTGTTTTTGAGGCTAACATTCCAGGGGCTTCTACACTTTTATTTCAGCATATATTCATAGCAGGTAGCAACTTGGCATCACTGACAGAGGCAGGAGGAAACTCAAAGCGTTAAGACTATGAACCTCAAAGATACACCTCACTGTCTATCAATTAATGCCCATCTCTTCTTGTCCAAACAGCAATACCGTATTGACCCTATTTTTCAATTTTTCAGCTGACTCGTAGCCTTGGTTGTATTGTGAAATTGTTATAAGTAGGCTGCATGATGATTTGTTAAGAGCCACAATGGCTTCAATTTCCTAGTTGCTCTTCTTGGATTTCCAGAGCCAATCTTTATTTATTCTGCATGAACTTCTCCTCTTGTAGCACCTAGATGAACCTCAGTCCCATCTCCTTCCATCACAATTACCCGCCCCCAACATCAATCAAGGTTTGGGTCTGAATGCCATATGCTGATGTCTTTAAACGTTTAAATTTCACTTCTATGGGCAACTTGGAACAATGCTGAAATGCACATATTAAGGCCCCATTCATGGACCTTAACATATTGCTTTGCTGAAGGCAGGAGTAGCAGGTGTGGAAGTGCCACATCTTCTCACTATCCTCCTTTCCTCTACTTCTCAACATTCACACGTCTCTTTATATCCATCACTAGATGATCATTTTTCTCTGATATGCTGCCAGGTCTATTTTATTTTGTTTCACAGTAGGAGCCTAAACCAAAATAATAATAGTTCATAAAGCAAAGAGAGAAAGCATTTCACATTAACTAGGAACAGCAAACTAATAACAAAAACCATCCTGCCCAAAGGCAAACATTAAAAAAAAATTTACCCCAGTTCTCTTTCTCCATGTACATTTCTACCACATCGTTCTTGAATTTACAACCCTGAAGACAATTTCGGTCTGTGTTGCTGCCCTAAAAGGGGCCTGAGGCAATTTATTTTCTTAACCCCGATGCATTTTGACAACAGGTAGACATCCAGGTACTTCCTTTCTGAATTGGTGTTGCCCTATCTATAGATGAGAAAATAAATGCATTTCAGATATCTTTACTTCTTTTCAAACATAGAGAATTCATTCTAAATGCACATCTATAAGGGAGAGGTTATTTGCAAATGACTATTATTTCAATTCACTCTCATATAAAAATTTCAGTTATGTTTTTTAGATATTTCTGATTTGTGTCTAAGTGGAAAAAAAAAACAGAAGCATTGGTTTTTCCAAGGTGAACTTGAAGCACTTTTTTTCCTTACAGTTAAATCCTTTAAAGATGTCTGGTATTGAACGAACATATTGTAAAATGCCTCTAAAGTTAAGTTTTATTTTGTAATTTAATTATCCCGTAGCCTATCCTTGTAATATAAATTGTCCTTTAATTTACTGGGTCTTGACTTGTAAGAGAACACTGCAATTTTAAGCGCTCCATTGCTGTACGAGCTCTAACTAGGTAAGCTTATATACTACACAAAGCCTAGTTAGTTGATTGTGAAAAAGTACAGAATGTTCAGATTGTTAACACCCATTGGCACAACAAAGTGAGTTACATGAACAAATAACAGAAAAACGGTAAATTTTTAGCATCACAGTATGAGCCAGTGTCTGCAAGCCATGAGAATTTCCTGTCTTTCTTGCAATATCCTTTAGCCGCTCATTTTTAAACTGACTACCACGGTGCCATTTTACTCATGTTGTAGAAAGAGAAAAACAACAATCTCAGAGAGAGAGAAAGAAAGAGAGAGAGAAAGAGAGAGGGGGAGAGAGAGAGAGAGAGAGAGAGAGAGAGAGAGAGAGAGAGAGAGAGAGAGAGAGAGAGAGAGCATGAATGAGCTTAGTATCTACTTTAGCAGCATTTAACGTTCCTTCACTCAGAAACAGGTCTCTTAATATGGAATGATATAGGCCAGTTAAGGGTATACTCAGCAACACTTTTCTAATACACATTCTCTTTATTTCGTTCTCTTGTCTGATTGCTCTCGCTAGGTTTTTCAGAACTATGTTGAAAAGGAGTGGTGAGAGTGGACAGCTTTGTAATGTTCCTGATTTACAGATGAATGCCTTCAATTTCTCCCTATTTGCTATAATATTTGCAATAGGTTTGGCATATATGGCTTGTTATCAGCTTGATGAAAGGTCTTTCTCTCCGTATTTTTCTCAGGTATTTTTTTTTTAAATCATGAATGGATGCTGGATTTTTCAAAGGCATTTTCTGCATCTATTGAAATGACCATGTGACTTTTTGGTCTTGCTTTTATTTATGTGGTATATTACATGAATTGGTTTACATATGTTGAATTATCCTTGCATCCCAGGAATGAAGCCAACTATGATCTTTTTAATAATTTGCTGAATTCTATTTGCCAGTATCTTCTTGAGGATTTCTGCATCTATGTTTATTAAAGATATTGGTCTATAGGTTTTCCCTTCTGGTTAAGTCTTTGTTGGTTCTGGTACCAAGGTAATGGTAGCTTTCAGAAACAAGTCTGGCAATATTCTCTATCAATTTCATGAAACAGAGAAGTATTAGTGATAGCTCTTCTCTGAAGTACTAGTAGAATTCTGCTGTGAATCCACCTGGTTCTGGGCTTTTCTTTGTGAGTATGTACTTTCTTACTGCTTCAATTTCCACGTTTGTTATGGGTCTACTCAGTCTATTTAGGATTTTTATCTTATTGCTTCAGTTTGGTATTTTGTATGTGTATAGAAAAGTATCCTTTTCTTTCAAGTTCTCCAATTTGTTGGAGTATAAGTTTTCAAAACAGCTCCTTAAATGCACACATCTTGAGAACATCATGCTGAGTGAAGTAAGTTAGATTCAGAAGGCTAAATAACGCATGGCTTGAGAAACCTAGAATACAGGCAATTTACAGAATCAAATGGGTGAGATATTGGGAGTCAAGCAGATGAGAGAAGAGGCAGGAGGGACAATAAAGAGTAAGGGAAGAGATTGTAATGTTGATGTGATATATATGTGCACAAAATTCCCAAGCTCAATGTGACCATTATGTAGTCAGGTTATAAAAATCTTTTAAAAAGTCTCTGGACTGTTGTGTTCTGTTTCCAAAAAGACTCTAAGACTCAAATTTAACACATATTTCTTCAGTTTGGACCAAAATACCTTATAAAAATGAAGCTCTTAAACTTTAAGCATCTCAAAGAGAAGGTATCTTACTTCCAGAATGTTTCCACATGGATTAAAAAACACAATTCCTATTTGGTGAGTAAAAAATAAATACATGTAGTGTTTTCTCACATGATTTCATCTTTGTTGCTTCAATATTATCTCACTCAAGTCATGCTTCCAAGAATGTCATGCTGAAAAGTGTTCATAGCTCCTAATTATTAATAGCAGTAATGAGGAAATAACTCTGGGGATTATTTTAAAAAACAGAGTGTCTTCCACATTTTAGCTATTGTTAGTTGTGCTGCTATGAACATGGGTATACATGTATCTCTGTTATGTTTTGTTTTCAACTCTTTTGGGAATATTCCCAGAAGAGGTATCACTGGATCGAATGGGTATTTATTTGCAGTCATTTGAGAGACTTCCATACTGCTTTCCATAGTGATTGTACCAATTTACATCCCCACCAGCAGTGCAGGAAGGTTCCTTTTTCCCCACAGCCTCACCAGCACTGACTGCTGTTTGAGTACTTGATACAGGCCAATCTTTCAACAGACCAATGGATACACACATTGTGGTATTTATACACAATGGAACAGTATGCATCTATAAAGACAGATAGGTTGGAGGCAAAAGGAGGCAACTTGAGACCATCGTGCTTAGTGAAGTGATTCAGAAGCAGTAAGTGAAATATCAAATGGTTTCTCTGATATGAGAAACCCAGATCACAATTATCTCATGGACCTAATGTGGAAAATCATGGGAACTGGGAGTGAGGTGGGATGGGTGGGGGGAGGGCCACAAGGAGAGATGGGAAGGTCTTATAACCTTGCCAAGATATGTATGTGCACAAAATGCTAAAGATCAATGAAAACTTTAAATTTTGCACTTATACATATCAATAAAATAGGGGAAGAAAACATACACACAGTGTGGCATCTAGAGCTGTTTTAATTTTTTTTAATGGTTCTCATCCAGCACCTGTTGCAGACTTCCTATTCTCCATTTTCTTCCATTGAACACTGTAGACTACTCACAATGTCTTGGAAAGGCAGTGTCTTAAGTGTGTCAGCTACAAAAATGAAATCTATTGCTGAAAAGATGAATCCTTTACCACTAAGTCACATCATTTTTTATGCTTAGTTTACAAGAAACCTAAACTTTTGAGTCTTTCTCAAAAGACCAGATGTCAAACTACAGTTTTCTTTTTCTGAACGGGGATTTTTAAAATCCCAGTTTTTACATGTTTCAAGTCATCACTTGCAACCCTTACTAACGACTGTGTGGGATATTCTTCTATATTTATATCACCTATGTAAACAAAAGCTCTTTGATGCCCTAAATAGATTTTAAGACTATTATAGAATTCTGTAATAGGGACTAAAGTTTGTCATCCTCTGTTGAAAGACATCACTGTGGTTGTGTTACTGAAGAAAAAAACCCATAATTTTAACATGAGATAATATCTGTCCTTAATTTGTCCATGCCAAATTTTAGTCATCATCTTCTTCTCATCTCTAAATGCTGAGAGCCACAGATTCTCAGAAAATGAAAATTTGAAGGAAATGATTCTCTCTCCCTCTCTCTCTTGCTCTCTTGCTCTTGTCATGGCAGGTTGGGCAAACACTGCTCTAAACTTAAGACTACCCTGATAACTGTCGACATGAGAAACTGTAAATTAGGTCACTCATTGCTAATAAGCACTAATGGTTTAAAGTGTTCTTTAATGCTGAAATTAAAGTCAAATTTCAATCTTTCTCAGATTCTTGAGTCCAGTCTTTAGAAAAAATGCAAACAAACTTCTTCACTACTCACCACACTAATTTTCATTTCTCATATCACATGCAACTCCCTGTTTTTTTAAACAGTCTGATGAATGCTGAATTTTGTTTGCAGCTCAGTCTTTCCCCAACAGAACCCTATGTGCAACTGATGATATCACAGTTCCACCCATGTATCTAGTAAACACCTCAAAGTCAACATAGAAGAAGGACCTAATATTCCTTTCCTCAAACAGCTCTACCCTTTGCTTTCAGCATTTCATTAAACATAAATTTGTCTGACAGAAACTGTTATCTGATAGAATTTCCTCCTGAGGCTTTAAGTCAAGGATTCAACCTAGATTGCTCCCTTTCTCTTAGATTCCACTTTAACCTACTGGAGAGTGCTTAAGGTGGTACGTGAAATACAGCAAACTCCAATATCTCCATCCAGCAACACTGCTACAGTCCTGGATGGAAATGCTATTATGTCATATTTAGATTATTATATCAGAGTATCGCTTTCATTTAAAATGTTTTAAATGGCCACAAATCTCCTAAATCCAGCTATCTGAACATCCCTTTACACTCTGCTCCCATAATAATAATCCCCTTGCTGTTGCTCAAAAGTAATGCCCATGTCCACCCTGTATTTCGCTTGGACTGCTCTTCTCCCAGGCATCTACATGGCTAAATTCTTATGTACTTCAAGCCTTTGCTCAAATGTTCCCTTCCTGGTAAGTCCTATTCTGACCAAATTAAAAACATGACACTCTTTCCTCAAGTGCTTCTGATACTCATTACCTCATGCTACATTTTTTTTCTCCATGGTACATATCATCCAACACACTACAAAATTCACTCATTTTATCTATTGTTTATTATCTTTCTTTTTTTTCACTGCCTTGCATCTAGCACAAAAGCCAAGGTTTCTCTCATTCTTTAAAGACTCCCAATCTTTAGATCAGTGCCTGGCACAAGGCAAGCGCTCAATAATTATCTGCTGAATGAATGAAAAATTTGCCTACTCTGTCGACATACATCACAGTTCTTATTCTGAGTGTCAGAAATCTGGTTCAAGTCCCAGCTGTGCTCTTGACATTCTCAGGCTGGGACTAAAGCAGCTTTTCCTTCTATTAGATTTCTCTTATGATGAGCCAAAAATGCAGCAGCAATCCAGCACTATAATTCTTAGCAGAATGGCTCCCATCACTGACCGTCCATTTTTTTCTTTTCCAGCTGACACAAAGAGTGATGTGATGAAACACAATTGGCATTTGGAGTTTTACGGATGTGGAATGAAGGCCAGCTCTGGCATTCACCTCTCCCGGGGACCTTGGGGCCAACCACTGAACCTTTCTAAACACATTTCTTAATACACCACTTATAATTTCTACCTTACGGTTTGTGGATTAGAAATGCTTTATCTAAACTGCTTAAATCGTGCCTGCCACATGTGCCCAGAAATCACATTTTAAGCTCCCTTGAATTGTATCAATATGCTCTTCTGCTGGACTCTCAAGCCTAATTTGGAAAGATGAGAATGCAGCACAGGAATACAGGCATAGTCCTTACAGTCCAAGTGACCTGAACTGTAGGCATGGTGACATGATTGATAAGGAAGGAGGATTAAAGGCACCAGTGAAAAAGGTCAGTATAAGAGGAAGAAGAGACTGAGAAAACACAGAAAAAAGGAGAAAATAGCGAAGAGATAAAGATACTACATCAAAAGAGGCAAAGTGATACCCCTTATCCAAGAACAGTTCCTATGTATTGTTGGAACTACCCAAATATCATCTTGTGACTTATAATTCAATTCAGTCATTGTTTCCTCCTGAGACCAAGAATCAGCTTTTCCTATCTCTAGAGTCAGTCATGTTCAAAATGGTCTAATGCCAGGCCAAACGTACACCCTAGATTCCCCTAGCACTTTATGGAGTTATTTATAAAGGTGTACTGATCCAGATGTGTAGATGCTGCTGTTCAAAAGCTGTGAAGCCGATGCGCGCAGGTAATGCTGGTATGGTCTGCTGGCCTCACATGCATGCTGCTAGGATCAGGGTTTCTAATAATACAACATCATGAAGAGAATAAACAGATGTGCCCAGGTAGTCAACATAAAACAAGATGGCATTCTGGGTAGTCCCAGCTACCAAGGCTGACTTTTCCTATCAGCCCAGACTGTGCATTCTGTCAAAAGAAATACAAATGGGAAGGATCACACAGCACTTTGTATCTGCTCTGTCTTAATACAGGAGGAAAACCCATCACCCACCCACACAGATGAGCATACCCTGTGGGGGCTGTGATTTGTATGAGACACAAAGAAGCACATAAATTCAGCACATACCTTACAAACAAACCTATATGTGAATATTGAGTGGATAAAAGCATGACAAAAAGCAGAAACAAACACAAACTATAAGATAGTTACTAACCACCTTCATTATTTCAGAGTTCTACAATTCCTTTGGAAGAACAATACAGCAGATTGATAACAAAAATATCCTCGGCAAAAGGGACCATGTGCACTTACTATTACTGGAGGTCTTCTTACAAGTTGGCATCTCTTTCTCTACCTTTAAAGTTTGTAGTTTGCTTTAATAAAAGAATATAGAGAGATGATGATAGGCCAGGTCTAAACTATATTCTTGTAAGAATTTTTATGCTTTACTTGTTCTTGCTTTTCTGTGTGGTTGAGCCTGATAAAAATCAGATTTAAGAACATGGAAGATAACAATATTAACGCTACTCCAGACCTAGTGCCAGACATGCAGCAGTAGCCGAACAAGGGAAAACTGTCATGAGAACTTTGGAAAAATATCATCTTTATTCTCAATTACCTACAGAGCTATTATTATATGTAGCTTATAGAGAAACAGGCTTAGAGGGGAAGACGCTCACCTGAGTTCATCCTGCTTAGTGAATCTTAGGGCTGCATGCAAGCTAGGTCTGCAATAATGTCCCACTCCATACTTCCCAGTAATGCTCTAGCTTGATGAAAATAGCAGAAAAATGACATTCAGAAATGTGAGCTATGTTAATGAAGTTCCCAGTTCTGGGATGCTTCTTTAATTACTTAGTTAAGACAAATCTGACTAAAGACAGCCTTTGTCCAAATCAGGGTATGCCAAGGACAGAGCTGAGCTCAGAATCAGTCGTCTCACCCCAACTACAAATTTCCTCCCTTTTTTAATGGTGGAAGGAGGCAATTTTTTTTATTATACGTGCCAAGGCAGTGCTACTCTGTCTCGGTGTGTCACCAATAAATTAAGAATGAAAACATCTACTCTATTCATATTACAGACTTGTGAAGATCAAAGTAACTAATCAAAAGTTTGAGTATTTAATTTGGAAGATTTAGTAGAAAAGAGGGCTGATGGGTCTTAGAGAAGTTGAGGTCACTTGGTTTTTGTCTTTCTGGAGAAAGCAGAAGCACACTACAGAAAACTGCCATCGTAGTGTTTAGCAGGGCAGGGGGAGGACTCAGGGGTTTGGAGACCCTGAGAACTCTGGAATCTGTCAGGGTAGGGGCTGGTCTATGTGAAGTTTCCAATACTAGTGTTGGGCTTTAAAAGTCAAACTTATTAGAAAGATTTCTAGTCCTCTAGCTCCATGACTTCATGCTAGTTAAGAGTCTGTTCACCTGTTCAATTCAACCAAATGATGAACTAGTTCAACAGGGATTGTAATGCCCCAAACATTGTTGGCCCATTAAGATTCATATGTTGATTCCATAAAGCATTTCATATTTGGATATAGAGGCTTTAGTAATCCAGGTCAAGTGAAGCCATAATAGCAGGCCTCAGTAGGTATGAATGTAGAATTAGTGTTCTTTGAAATGTGACACCAGAAATTTCCTTCCTCCATCACACACCGAGAGAGTGTCATATGTGATCCAGAAATCCATCACCACTACCTGACCACACTGGCAACCTAAACTCACACACACAGGCTCCACAACTCTGGGAAAATATGTTTCTGTTGTTTAAGACATGCAGTCTGTGGCACTTTGTGAGAGACCACATGACTAACACAGGTGCAAAGTGGCCCGAGGCTGGTCAGTTTAGATACAATAGTGTGAGGATCTAACATTGAAGAATATCACTATCAACATGTAATTGCAAAGAAGATAACACAGGGTGAAGTGCGTTATAAGATAATAATAAAATACCTTTCTTATATACTCACATTTTCTTTTAAAATATTGGCTTTTATACAACTAAATAAAAACTTTCTTGAGGATTTTTTAAAAAAATCATTATTTGTATGCTTATAAACTGTCCAGAAACCATGCCCACGTATTCATTTTATGGCTATACACTCTTGTGGATAAATCTCTCTCTGTGTATAATAATTGAAGCAATTGTTATGCTTTTGTTAATACATTATTAAGATTCTAATTTTCTTGTTGCTATTAAAGAAAGTATCATAGTAAAACTTAAGGTATATCAAAGGGTCTACAGTGAAAAACAAGACTCTAGTCCCATCTCTTCGCTGACAACTATTTTTTCTGTAAAACAGAACCCACACGGGGTGGAGACATCGCTCAGCCATGAAGAGTGCTTGCTTGCACGTCAACGGCAAGGCCCTGCTTTGTGCTCACCACCACACAGGCTGGGAGTAGTAGGACGCATGAAACACCAAAAGAAAATAAATAAATGAAAGGCCTGCACCACTAGACCTGGCTAAAAATATTAAAGTAAAATAAAATAAAATTGCACTCATACATAGTTTTAATTCAAATACCACCATTCTTCAAATTCAATTACAATACCCAGGACTAATTTCTTCATGTTTTTTTCTTTTTAATTTAATCTATTAGACTTGAGAAAATGACCTATTGATATCAAAATGAGAATGATTAAAAATTAGTATACAAATGTTAGCTTCCCCTTTTCATTTATTTTTTTTTCAAATAGATGCACTGGTGATAATTTTAGCTCTTCTAGAGATTATTTTGGTAGACTTATGCAATACACTTAAATTTATATGAGTTTTCAAAATGGGGATTCCTTTCTATTTTTTTGGTTCCTTCAAAATTCAAAATTCTACCTTCTGTCATATACAGTATTGTTTTTATATTGTGAAGGTGAATAATACACTTATTCAGTCCTACAACCTCTATCTGATCTCGTATGTTATGATTCTGAATTAATTAAAAATTAAAATCAGTACCATTTACCTTATGATTGTATAAATACTATGAAAATGTTATTCAAACCCACTGAAAATCTCAAAGAATTATCTTATCGTGAAAAGCAAATACTTCGTTATCCTACACATCAGAGAAAGTTTCCATTGTACCTTTCACACTGTGATTGACAGATGGCTAGATGTAGGGTTCTACCTTAAAAAAAAATCCTTTGACAATTCCTAAGGCTTTACAGTTTCCTGTCTTAGTAGCACCGTGAGAAGTCAAGGATAGTTTATTTCTTTTTAGGTATCTTTGTTATGTTTGCACTCTAGAAGGCTTTCAGACGTTTTTATTCTGAGATTTTAAAATTCATGAGAAAGTGCTTAGCAATGGGCTTTCTTAGTATATGTGCTGCTGAAGCTAGCACAGCAATGGGCTTTCTTTTACTCTTTCTGATGGGCATTCAGTAGACCCTGTCAATTTAAGAACTAAGCTCTGGTGAACCTAGCATCATTATGTTTATTTTACGTAACTTCAAAATATATAACAAGTATTACTTTTATAATATTTTTCATTCTGATTATTCTTTTCTTTTTTCCTAGAGCCTCCGTTACTAAACATTGGATCTCCTGTATTGGTTTGAGCATTTTTGATATTTGTAAAATGCACAGAAATGCACATAACATGAAATTTACTACTTTAACTATTTTCAAGTGCTTAGCTCCATAATGTTAATTATATTCACTTTTTTGTGCAAATATTACCACTACCCCTTTCCAATCTTCTCATTTTGAAACTTTAAATTCATTAAAAAATAAATCTTTATTCTCTCTTCTCCTAGCCCCTAAAAAAACCATTCTACTTTCTTTTATTATGAGTTTGACTATCACAGGTACCTCACGTAAATGGAAGTGAATGTGAACATCTTTTTAAGACTGGCTTAATTCACTTAGCATAATGTCCTCAAGGTTTATCCATGTGGTTGATATACCAGAATTTTCTTCCACTTTGAGGCTGAAAAAGGATATTCCTATGTTAAGAACACGCTACATTTTATTTATTCATCTAGCCATGGACATGTAGGCTGTTTTTACCTTTTTGTTTTGTGAATAAGGCTATAATGAGCATAGGTGAATTCTTTTACATATATGCCACAGAGATTGAGTATTTTTATTTAGCAAAAATACTTTTTTAGGGGCTGAAAGCATAGCTCATCAGCTAGAGCATTTGCCTAGCTAGCTAGCTCAAGGGCCTGCATTCGATTCCCCAGCACCAAATGAATCAGGCATGGTGGCACATGCCTGTAATCCAGCACTTGGGAGGCTACGGCAAGAGGACTCCTGTGAGTTTAGCCCAGACTGGGCTACACAGCAAGTTCAGGACCAGACTGCAGAGACAGACCCCTTCTTGGGAAAAAAAAAAAAAACAAAAACTTTTCTAACACACTTTTCATACCTTTTTTCTACATGAAGAGTCAACAAACTATGACCCCATGGACCAAATCAAATCTGCTGTCTGTTTCTACAGAGCAATATAACAAGAGTGCTTTTATATTTTTAAATGGTTAAAAATATCTTAAGACACACAAACATTATGTGCAACTCAAATTTCAGTGTTTAAAGTTTAATCAGAGCAAGAACATGTTTAATTGTTTTCATGGTATAAAACCAGCAGTAAATAACTGTGACAGGGACCATATGGCTTGCAAAGTTGAAAATATTTATGTGGTCCTTTATATAAAAAAGTTTCCTGATCCCTGTTCTACCTGATAGAAAAATTTTCTCAACTACATTTACTAAATAATTTTTAAAAATTTAATTAAAAGGCTGTACTTTAATTTTCAGGTGCTACATTTTTTTCTCATTTTTCACATTGTCAAGAAACTCAAGACTCTTGTTATTTAAGTGGACGCAATGTATATATCTATTTTAATTGATGTTTCAAGACCACAATGTTTTTACCTTCTTTCTGTTCTTCCAATACATCAAGCCCATCCATATTTGAGGGCAGGCAATCAAAACTAGCTCTTCTCTCACAGCTAGCTTCGGCTTACCATTCAGGATCTCCACTTCACTGTCCTCTTCCCAGAGCCGTCTGCCTTGCCCACACAGCTAAACTAATTTACAAGACACAGTATAGTCTTGCCACGGTTCTCATCTCTATCTGATAGTTTCCTGCAACCATTTGCTACAACATTCCTATGGCAAGTACACAGACACTCATTATTCTCTCACAAATACACTACACAGTAAATATGAAGCTGTCTCCACTTACCAGGTTGTTCTTGAAGATACATAAATTCCAGAAGTTAAAATACACAACAAAACTTTTCATTCTGGGGATCTTAGGGGAATAACTCAGCAATTAGAGTACTTCTCCAGGAAGAGTGAGGCCCTGGGTTCGACTTCCCAGCACAAGACAAGTTGAATATGGTGGTGTACACCTATAATTCCAGCACCTGGGAGGCTGAGGCAGGACGATTTCTGTGAGCTGTAGGCCAGTCTGGGCTTCACAGTGTTTTGAGGACCAGCCTAGACTACAGAGTGAGTGAGATTTTGTCTCTAAAATAAAGAAAAAGACACCTTTCATCCTGTGTCTTCTGTCCTAAATTAATAGAAGAGCAGGATTTCAGAGTAAAGACAAAGTAATGCAATGAAGCAAGGCACAACAGCTAGGCATGGACTTATGTGTCTGCATTTGAAAACAGGATGGCTCTGCCCTGCCTTACTCACTTACTCACTCAAATACAGTTGCTGGATTTTTGTTCAATACTAAATATCCCATTGGGTATGGGCTACAGAACACTGAATAACAGAGAAGAGACCAGTCCTTATTTCTTCATTTTGCCAAACACAAGAAGCTGAAATAAAAGAGTGCAGATGACACTGAGCAGGCGGCCATTCTGATTCTGGAACTGCTCAGACTTGGGTTCCCATATTGGTTTTTCCACTTACTAGCTATGCAATTAAAAGCAGGTGCTTTAATCTCTTTAAGTCTCTTCTTCACTTCAAAGGTGATATTATAGTTATCTTATCGGTTTGTTCTAAGTACTTAACTACAACATAAACATGAGCCATGTCATTTAAACCAAGTTAATAGTGATCATAAAAAACAGCAGCCTCTCAGGCTGGGGGCATGGTTCTGCAGCAAAGCAATTGCCTAGCAAGTGGGAGGCCCTGGGATCGATCCCCCAGCTCCACGTAAAAGCTGCATGTGTGGCACATACCTGTAATCTCAGGACTCAGGAGGCTGAAGCAGGGAGATTGTTGTGAACTCTACACCAGCCTGGGCTACATAGTGAGTTCAGGACCAGTTTGCATTACAGAATGAGTCACTTTCTCAATAAACAAACCAACAAAGAAAAAGAAAAACCCAGTAGTCTCTTCTATCAGTATTAATTTATGATTCCTACCTTTGCAGGCAGAGCTTCTACTTCCAGTACTACTACTACCACCATTCTCAGTATTGAGAAAGTATGGGGCAGGTAGAAATCAGAACTAAAATATGTTTTCAAAATATTATTGTTTTATTGTTGGCAGCTACATAACAAGCCAGGTTATTATTTCTTACAACATATTTCAAATTGATAAGGTAAAAATGCAAAAAAAAATGGTGTTTTCCATTTTATAGCTATTTTTCCCCTCCAAAACAGCATGAGAATATAAGAAACATCACACCATATCCTGGTTATGTCTTAGATCTAAGTATGAAGCTGGCTCTCTTTAGAGAAATTTCAGGATGCTCGCTGATTGGCCACAAATCCAATTATGCGCAAAGCTCAGCACCCAATCAGCACACACCTCACCAAGATGAGGCATTTTCAGTCACGTGGGCCTTTTCTTTCAATACAATTTATTCTTTGGGTCTTTGAGGCTGAACAACATTAGGATTATCATCATCTGCAGCCATAAACAGAAATCTGTAATCTAGTGAATAATTCTTGTTCACTCCTCTTGTGATGTTATTTGTGAAGTTGAAAGCTGGGATTCTGTGTAGAGCAAACTCACAGAGGAAGAACTCTCCCACTCAACTGGCATCACCCAAGGAGAGTCCGTGTAAATGAACAATGACAGTAAAACAAACATCATAAATGCAATTTTCCTACTTAACTATACCACTTTCCCCCCAAAAAGATCACCTAAAATTCTATTGCATGTTTTTATCCCTGTCTCGTTTATTCCCTTTTAATAAGCTCCCTTTTCCCTCTCTGCATTCTATTTCCATTTTCTCCTTGAATGTACTCAGGCTGCTAAATTAAAAGCCATCATTCTCTTTCTTCGCATGCACATTACTTTCTATTTTTGCTCTGTCCCTAGTTCTGATCCTGTGGACACTTGGCATTCCAAACAGGTACAAAAGGAGGCCAGAGACTCAAAGGTATCTTCTGCATTTTTTGACCTCTTGGATTTGAAAGCACATTATGTTAATAAAAAAATAAAAATACCTGGGCTATACATTTGATATACAGTCAAAAGAGAATCAAGTGTAGGTCATTTTTCTTATCCTTAAAGAAATGCTCTGTAAAAGATTCCAAACTGATTTTCTACTGGTTCTCTATTTCTTCATTATATTAGTTTTCTGTACCTTTCATACATCAGCAGAGCCCTTTAGAGTCATTTGGGATTATTGATTATGAAGCAGCAAAAATCTTTCACACTGCCAGCAGAGTAAGGCCAACCTCTCTTTTAGCTAGCTTTTCAATCACACTATTTCTTCTCTTCAAATGTATTTTACTCCATAATTCTTTTTAGAGGCAAACTAGTTTTTAAGTTACTGTTACCTGTGGAAAAGTAACCATAAAAAAGCCTAAAATCTGTAGGTTTAACGTGCCCAACACTTAATTTCATGCTCTGTTTGCCCCATTGTTAAAAGCAAATTGTTAAGTCTTCAACTATATATGTGTGTGTGTGCTGCATGTGTGAGTGCAGGCCTGTATTCAGTTCCTAACTTCAGCTTTTTAAATATCCATACATTGCTTTTATTAATAAAAAAGCCTGATACACAGACAAGATACCAAACAACAATATATAATCTATCAAATTACCTTCATAGTTCTATTTGCAAAGTGTTCTGATTTCTAGGGTTAACATATTCAACAGCACTTCTATTTATTTTCTATTTAAATGACTCTACTTCTAAATGATAAAAGACTGGACAGAGGGCAAAATGGAAATCAAAGAAAGTGACTCTGCATATTGTAATTCAAATGATGCAAAAGCCACTTAAACAAACCATTATTAATAACTATGGATGATCACTTTGTGTCTGGTGCATGCAAAGATTCTCAAAATGGTCAAGTAAGTGACCCCTACTAAGAAAACTTAAATATCAGGAGTTTTAAATATCAAGGAGAAAGCAAATGGTTGGGTAGCCTTCTATACATAGTATTATGGTTTGGATCTGGAATGTCCCCCAAAAGTCTCATGTATTTGAATGTTACAGATTGCCTATGGAACCATGTGCTCTGCGGAGATTGGGGCCTAGTCTGGAGGGGTGGATTACAGGCATGCAAACTGGATTACAGGCATGTAAGTTGGATTACAGGCATGTAGTGAGGGTTTACCATACCACTTCTGCATCCAGGAGGGACTGATCACTGGAGGAGACCTGGAAGGATATCGAAGCTGCTTCCTGCCTTCCTT
Organism: Ctenodactylus gundi; assembly: GCA_004027205.1. NCBI lineage: Eukaryota > Metazoa > Chordata > Mammalia > Rodentia > Ctenodactylidae > Ctenodactylus > Ctenodactylus gundi. Next base: position 984,608 of record PVKB01000095.1, on the reverse strand, counting down.
GGAGGACTAGTTTCAACTTGCCTTGACTCGGCTTCCTGTGTATGATGCCCTGAGAAGCTGCCTCTGTCTCTGTCTCTACCATTTACTTCCATTGCTGCTGGCTGTCCCTGAATGGACTGTGACTTTCTGAAACTATGAGCTAAAAATAAACCTTTCCTCCCCTAAATTTGTGAGTGTCAGGTATTGAGTCATAGCAATGAAAAAGTAACTGAGACACACAGCAACCAGAAAGTCATTCACTTAACCAAATAGTTAATACACATTAGTCTTTTGTGAGGATGACTGAGAAGACACTTGCCTACTCATGGTTTATCCCCACATGAAGTAAATCAGCATCAGCGAGAGTCACGAGCAAAGGAAGCTGATAAGGAAACAGCCCAGGAGCACTAGGAAGGGATGGAGTCATCATGTTCATTTTCTCTTACAATTAAATCATTAAACTAAAAACTCTGCTATGAATTGAAAGTATTGTGTGTAAAATTAACATAGCATAAATCTTACTTTCTCATAAGAAAATTAAAATTAAAAATTGTTACAATAGTGATTTTATTGAAAAGCCTCTCTCCTTCTTTCTCTCTCTTTCTATATGAGAAAGACACATATACATACGTACATATACATGTGGAATAATAACATGGCCTCTGCTGTACTCTGAACTAATGTGATATTGCCCCTTGCAAATGTGCTATACCATTATTCTTTCTATTTGGTGAATTATTAAATTTTACATTGCCCTACAGCTACACAATTGCAATCAGCAATAATCGTATCTCAGATAAACCTCACTGGCTATGATAGTGCCACTGCGCAAAGATAGCCACAAAAATTACAAAGTGCTGTTACTACACACAGCATTGTACTATTTGATTGGTCAAGTGTGAGAACACAAAATGACAATTGACAACTCACCATTAAATGGAGGAAAGATTTATTTGTTCAATTTTAATTCATTTATTCAGCACTCATTAATCACTGATTATATGTTACAAAGTATGTTATCTACTGGAGACCTGAAGATGAAAAGTCAGAACTTGAGTTAAAGGTCTCAAAAGAGACAGGAGGAGAGAAGAGGAGACACAATCAGAGTAATGTACCATGCAAGGACAGAGACAGCAGATTAACAGAGTAGCCAAAGAGGCACACCCTGGCTGCTGCTTGTATCGGGACATGAAGACGGGGAGAGGCAGCAAACAGTGGTATTTTCAGGACATAGGTACAGAAAAATACTTAATAAAAAGAAGAAAAAACCCACAAAATTTGAAAGAATGGGGAGTTTTTAGAAGAGAACACTGCTAGATAGAAGTGTACAGCAACATGGGAGAAGAGCTGTGGAGGTCCAGAGATGAGGAGCCACCAACAGTGTGACCATTTGAGAGATTATGTCAACTTAAGGCAATTAGGAACTCTGCTTCTGTGTCCCTGCACCTAATGTTTTCTCTTCCTAGGCTATTAATTCCATGTTTTTTATCTTTTATTTATTATTATTATTATTATTATTATTACATTTTTTTTAACTGGGAGAGCCCCTCTTCAGCCTTCAAATCCCAAATCCAATGTAACCTCAACTGGAAGACTTCCTCAACTCCTGCCCCTCTTCTTCCCACCTTTCTTGGCAGGGATCTGCAGGTGCAGCCCATTTCTCAGTGAGGCTGAATTATCTGCCTAAATGTCTGCTCCCACACAAAGCCACGAGCCTTTAAGAGAATCAACACTCCTGTCCATTATTTCTACCCTTCAATGGCCAACATCTGGTCTGCTGTGGAGTTGTTGCTGATTTTATAAATGTTTGCTGTGATAAAATTTGCTATTATCATAGTCATCTAAAAAAAGACTCAGATACCTGTGACAGAAGACACTACACTGTTGATTTTTAATTAAAAATATTTATACAGGGAAATTTTGGAATGTGTTTTCACTGTAATGATTCAGGAATTCAGATATACAAAGACCCTAATGCTGTGTTTCATACTGGTCTCTCAATTTCACTTCACCCAGTAGAGGTCTGCAGTTAACATCACATTCAGGAGAAGGCTGATACACAGTCTCCACATGGCTGCATGTAAAACAGCAATGCTTAGTTTTCTGTACAAAGGGAATAGTGGCATATGTACCACTTTTAAATTTGGTTGAAGTAATAGTTGATCTCTGAGATACTTTCTATACTAGAACATGCAGATTCACCCATTTTCAGCCACAGCATAGAGTTCACAGATATCCAAAGGTAAAGTGCATCACCAACAAACTAGCAAGGACTGAGAACACTGCAAATGCCCAGGAGAGAAATGTGTCCTACAGTGGACTGGACTTACTTTTTCCCCCCATTTTACTGATATTTATACGTGCAAAATTTAAGGTTTACAATGGAGTTGAGCCTTTTATGCACATATCTATCTTGTCAAGGTGACAAGGGCTTTCCCCCTCTCCTTTTGTCCCTTTCCCTACCCACCCCTCCCACTCTCCTCCCCTACCCGACCCCCCTGTTTCACTTTGTTTTTCATTTTAAGTTCCACAGTAGTTGTGTTCTGGAACTCTCATACCAGAGAGACCATGAGGAAACACGGACCTACTTTTTTTAAGTGAAAAAGTAATTCTGCAAAAGTCCACAATGTGTGATTCTATGGTAAGGTCTTCACTCAAAAGAAATGCATAATGAATGTTTATAATAGTTGAGTTGTGGTATTCCTGCATTAAATTCCATCAGCCTCTGGTACATGTTTTTAAAGGAATCCACTTATATTTCAACCCACAGCTGTGTCATTGTAAGGTTGCTTGATTTCAAATTTCTCCTGATATTTTCAAATACCACAGTTCAGGATTATATGTATATGTGATAATGTTTGTTTCTTCAGAGGCATTACTTATTTCCATAGATTTTAATAGGCTTGCCTTATTTCTCTTCCTACACAAAGTGAAGGATATAGTTACTCTGGTAAACTTGTACAAGTCTCCCTTTCTTTCTGATACCAAATTTTGCTATAGTAATGTAACAAGTTATTGATTTATTACGAATAGGCATTTGTTTGCTATCAACCATAGTTAAGGGGACAATGACAAAACCAAAAGTTGTATCACTCAGTTATACACATATCATATAGGCTAACTCTTAAAAGAAAATGAACAGAATGTCCATATGCTTGAGACACCAAATGCCCCCTAAAAAAGAAAAAATCAAACCAGGAAGAAAGGGAGAGCAACAGAAGAAACAAATGAGTGAGGAACATACTCACAGACAAACGTGAGACCGTGGCTGGAAATAAGGACAATTCAAAAACTTGAAAGCAGATGGAACAAACACCACTTGGAAAAAGTAAAAGTCTGGCTGCTGCCAAATGCCAGGATAAAAGGTCAACTTCCATGAGAAATAAGCAAAGTCAGATGTGTGCACTGGTGCATGCTGTCAATCCCAGTACTCTGGGAGGCTGAGACAGGAGGTTACACGTTCCATCCTAGCCTGGGTAACTGAAGTGGCATCCTATCTTCCAGTAGATAATATAGCATGAGCTAGGAAAAAAGCTCAGTGTGAAGGACTCAGACTCAAGCTCCAGTATGGCAAAATGAAAGAAAAAGATAACTAAAGGAAGGAAGGAAGGCAGGGAGGCAGGGAGAGTGGCAGGCAGTCAGGCCAAGTGCTAACCTCTACCTCGTGTAGGGAATGGGCTACTCTTTTTCAGACCAGGAGACTGCAGCTTCCAGGTGGTGACGATAAGGCTAGACTCTGAACCTACGCTTACTCAGAGAAGTGGCTCTAGGCCACCGGGGAACACCAAAATAGAGGAAAAACAAGCATTAAGCACAGTGGAGGGACAGAGTGGCTCGGCAGGCATTAGGAGATCAGTGGGTTTGGAATCAGGGCAAGGACCTGCCCGGGGAATCACAGGGAGCACCAGGACAGCACGTGTGAAAGCCAGTGTTATATGAGAAGGTGAGCAGATGGCCAGTGAGTGGGCAGGAGAAGGCAGGGCTCCCACTGCTTGGCAAAGGCTCAGAGAAAGAACACGGACGGTGGGAAGATGGACCAGGCAGCAAGGCGGAGAAGTCTCAGTCGTTCAGGAAATGGAGGACAAAGAGGAGAGTCCCAAGAAGAAAAACAGGAAAGTAACCCTGTTCATTATAGTGCCAGGTGACACAATGGGGCTGAGCCACTGTACAAAGGTGAAGCTCTAAGAGGACCAAGAGCAAGACTCGACTCCTACAAAGGTCCCTTGAATTCTTCCTGATTAATGGCCACCACCCTGCACCCTTGGCCCAGAGTGGAACCTTTAAATGTGGTCAAATGGCTTCAGCTGTGGGGATCAGAGGGCTTCCAGGGCAGGAGGCCAGGCAGGTCATCACACTCAATTACTGGGTTTGGCAGGAGGAGGAGGGAAGAGTGTGGTTTTGGCAACACTGCTGGAATTATATGGCCTTAATTAGATTACTGGATCAACCTCTGACTAGCAACGAATGTCCTTGGGGAGGTCGTTTAATCTCTCTGCGAGAATATGTCTGAGTTTTCACAACTAAAAAAATGAAAATAATATTTCAAAGACTGCTTATAGGAAGCCCATAAGAGCAACAGTGTTGCTAAAAGGATTAGGATTTCAGCTGATCCTTCAATTATATACATCCTTTCACCCTCTGGCCTTACAAAAAAATAAAGGATAGCTGAGAGAAGTCCCCTCAAATAACCACTGCAAAGCAATGCACTTGCTTTTTATATTTATGATAGTGATGGAGCCAACTTTGCTGAACCGAAATTGGCTGTGTTATAAAACAGTATAATATGACTGAGTCATTCACCTTCAAAAAACCTGTAAATGAGAAACAGCAGGACAGAGTGACTTTGTATTTCTAGTGGCCCATGAATGTTGGACCAGAACCACCACACAGAACATTTCAGAGAAAAGAGAGGTCAGAAGAAAGGTATTACTACTTCTGCTAGAAACAGAGAAAGATCACATTAAGTTGAGAGCTGTTTATACTTAGGAAAAGAGTATTAGTTGGAGTCTAAACAATGGAATGCTGAATATTTAGATAAGAAAAAAATGCTAATTCCAAAAGTCTCTGAAGGCACAAAGAAAAGTCAAGAGGTACAGAGAGAGCCTGAAGGTGGAGTGAATGATACACAGAAACCATTTGATTTTGATATTACAGGAGTTCTTCATTTTTAGGAAATGCATTTCCATTTGAAGGCTTCCAAGTTAAGCTTTGGAGGAAAATTTGCCAGAGACATTACTTGAAATGAGAGCTAATAAGAATGAATTATAAACGGCAGATATGAGATACTTATAGATTTATCTTCCAATAAGAAATGGTTTGAAAACACACCCAGGTCCAGTTGTGATAACCTGGGGTATCTTATGGAAATCACAGAAGGAAAGTAACAGGTGTTAGGCTTACCTGTGCTGTCTTATCAGAATGATTTGATCTTCAAGAAGCTAAAGAAGGAGAAGGTTCTCTGTGTGTCTGTACCACCTGGGGGAAAGAATTCCCCCCATCCAGAACAGTGAGGGAATCTCTACATCATTAGCTTCAGTTCTGGTTAAAAATAAGGATATCTGAAAAGTTGTTTTTAAAAATAATAATGGCTAAGATCTACCCCGATCAAATCAAATCAATATTTCTGGGGCAGGGCCAAGAGTAGCAGTGTACTTTACAGCCAGGGCTCAGACCCCTTGTCTTGATATGTATCTTCAGATGAGTAACATAAACTCATAAAACTTGATAGCTTTCTAATAAGATCACTCACCTTCATTTTTTCTAGTAATCATGATTATGAAGATACACATGATTATTTGATTTTTTAGGTTGACTCTATTTATAAAGTAGGGACTAGAAGGTGGTCTGTTGATAGCTACAGATAGCTTGCCATTTACAGTTCTCACTTTAGATCAAAAAAGAGGATATCTAATTTACCAATAGTTCTTCCAGGATATATTAAACTACAATGATGAGAAATACATAGCTGCAAACACACACAAAGCAGTAGACAAGACTTGGATTCCCCATGACTCTCTTAAGGGCTGACCTTATAAGAAGCCACAAAACAGGCTCATCTTTTAACAGAACTTTATAGGCAATTACTGTATTTCAAAGTGAGCAATTAATTTCTATTTTTATGATAGTAATTACATCCACTCAAGATGGGGGATGGTGCACATTCTTGATAGCTATGGTCTTTGGTAGCTAAGGTGACCACCACCTTGATTTGTCTGGAATAAAGGAGGTTACTAGAACCTGAGGCATTCAGCTTTAAATCTAAGACATTCCTAGGCTAGCCATTCTTTAGGAAGTTCTGGGGACTCAAGACTTCCAATGTTAAACGGACCTAGGCCAAGTTGAGGTAGCCCTCCTACACACACTACTAGTTTCCAAGGTGGATGCACTCCAATTCAGGGAATTCCCTGATTGCTTAGTAGTAACTAAGAAGAAATAAGTAGACTACAGAAGCACTTAAATGTTGTTTCAGCCTCCTATCTCAATTCTTCAATACTGAGAACAGAAGCTGGCAAGAACTGTATTGCCTTTAACATTAACGCCTTGCATAGTGTTTTCTCAGATGAATACGCAGAAGAACATTGAGAACAGTCACAGTTCAGGCATGAGTGGTGTGAAAAAGCAGACAGGAGTCTCAAGCTAGATCTATAATCCCAGAAAGCAAGTGGAAGGTTTGCCAGGTGGTGGCGGGTATTTGGACCAGGGCAGTAAGCTGGCTCCAACTGACAGGATCAGAAACCAAGACAATCCTGAACTCATGTGGTCACAGCTTACAAAAGCTGACTAGTTAGCACAGGCACCAGACTATGAAATTTACCAAAGATTATATAACCAAAAGCCTAAAAAGTAAAGATGATTATTAAACTGTGCTACATACGAGAACATATGAAGTTACAGCTATAGGCTTTATTCACTCAAGTATTTTCTCCACATTTTGCACAGGCCAGAAATACATAAACCCACACAAAAAATATTAACTATACAAAAATTCTAGTGTGCAAAGCATATGTATTTTGAAGGATAATAAAAAACCATTTGCTTTTATAGATAGTCGACCAAATGCCTGATATCTCTTTAAGCAGGTCTATAACTGACTATCCTTTACAAATTACTTAAAGATAAAGTAAAAGAAAGATTTAGATTAATATTATTAACCCAGCACTCAAGAAAAGTGAAATTATAAATGATGTGTTCTGGCTAGCAGCAACAGACAGAGGGAAAATGGGTGTGTGTTCAGAAGGAAAATTAAACTTAAAATTAGATTTCCTGCCCACAAATTTTGACAAAACTTAAAGAAAATTAATCATCCACTTTACACTTGCGTTGCTGATCACTGAAAGCCTTTGACTCCACTTGACATAAGCAAATAAAGATGGTAACACTTGACATGCAATTCTTGGCTCACTTAATTGGATTGCTTCAAAAACCATTTTCAGTAATCAATGATTCCTAGTAAGAATCACGAAATAGTATTCTAGGCAGTTGAGAACAGAAAATGGTAAGACCACATTTTCTTGAGTTGTCTATCTGAGGTAGGAACCTTATCATCAAAGGCTCCTGCCCCTCCGTATAGTTCCTTGTCCATACAACTACCTTTGAGCCCAAGTAAACCCTCATAACTCTTTATAATTTGGGGATTCTAAAGTTAGACTGCTTGGGATTATCACCCCTCTAAATAGCTACATAACCCAGTGCAAATTATCTTGGTATATTTTTGTTTTCTTGCAATGTAAGATGGAAACAAATGCAAGTACTTCATAGAGTTGTGGAAAAATTAATTGAGATAATCAAGGGAAAGTGCTTAGAATCACACCTGTGCATCAAAAGTTTATGCAAATACATATTATTCTTATTATTTGTATTATTGTTTTATATTTCAGAAGCTGTGTACTTTTAAAACTAAAATCTCCGTTCCAAGCCAAGTTAGAGAATGGTAGAGCCTGCAAAAGAACACATGGCCGTGATCTTTGTCATAATGTAGTCTCATTAGAAAGTAGACGATATTACGATGCAGTCCTTATAGGCTTGGTGGATGTCCAGTCGAGGACAGCTGTTGGGCTCAGCAGTCCCTAACCAGTGTGAAGACCAGCATAGGATCAGTATGCTGCTTGGTAAGGATCAGATCTGTACCCTACTCCATCAATTGTAGTCAGAGGCAAAACATGCAGAGTAGATGGTTCTCTATTAATGACCAGATCAATCTATTTAATATACAAGGTTACTATTTGACTACATGTTCAAATCACCAGGACACTTTTCCATTTCAGGATTCCCAAAGACCTTGATGTAAACACAAGGATCACAGTTTTCTGAACTTCACAGGAACATGAGAACAGGGACCAATGTGGCATATCTAGTGGGAGATACAGATTTGTGACCAGCCACCATCTCTTTCTCCTCTAGTAATTTCTTTCATGCAAACCATAGATCCTACACTGTAAACAGTATAAATGTGGAAACTAGTGATCAATAATACACAGTGGACTATCTTAGCAAAGAAGAGGCTAAGTGACATGCCAGGCCCAGCTCCTAACAATACAAAATGGCCATGGATGGTAAGTAGATTTTTAAAAAACCTATCATTGTGATGTTTGGCACGTTTACCAGGAGGTAACATGAACCAACAAGGAGGGATTTCTGTCAACTGCCACTATAAACCAATCAGTCTTTACATGTTCATAAGAAATGCACAATCTTTGGCAGCAGGAGCATTTAAAAAATGTTAAATGTTTTTCACAGACTCAGAAATGCCTCAGAAAATAACTTACACAGGTTGATCCAATGAGCGTGTAATTGTTTATAGAGTTGGGGTGATATGAAACAATATTCCATTACTAACATGAAAGTTTTAATGGATTTGGAATTGGTCTTAAAGCCTTCACATCCCTTCTTCTTTCCCTTATCTCCCTTCTCTAGCTCAGAAGTACACAGAAGGAAGTCGGACACAGAGTAGACGAGGCAAACTGAACTGGAATGTTGCTTCATTACGGCAGCAGACTAGACTTTCTGCTCCAATTTCAACTTCGTTGCTGACCTCTTACAAACACGACAGGACTATGCAGGACTTTGGTCCTTTATCCATAGGTATATACTTTTGTGCAGAGAAATGAGGAACAAAAAGCAAAGGCCAAGTTGAAGAGACAAAGCAAAGGTAGTTATTTTCCTGCATAACTAAAGGATACAAAGTTCAAGCACTAATCCCAAAGTTGTAAGCTGCATTGAGAGACTACAACATTATTATCTCTATAGAATTTTCACATCTCCACAGCACACTCATCTGTCTCTCTTGGCACAGTCCACACTATGTCTCTGCCGGGCAAACTTCTGCCCAGGCACTGGTAAGTCAAGATGCACTCTTCTGCCTTTTCTCCAATAGCCACCAGAGTCTTTTTTCTTCCTTTGACCTCTCAAACTGCCTACTCTGTGCAGACGCGCCTAGCACTGACCACCCTGCTGTACACTTTTTTGTGGAGCCGTCTTATTCATGGAAGAGGATGATATTGTGAGGGCAGCTAGCACTACTTAACTTTTCAAGAATTTCAACAGAACTGTGAAGTATTATTTTCTACTTTTTATAAATGGACACACAACTTCCTCTGTGCATACTGAAGCAAAATAAACCATAATTTGAATACAACTTTTCTTTTCATTGCTGAGGAGGGAATCCCAGATACTTCATACTAACATATATCTTGGGCCTGCTCTTTTTTTTTTTTTTTCCTATTTCATTTTGAGATAAGGTCTTGTTAAATTGTCCAGGCTAGCTTAAACTTGCAATCCTCCTGCCTCACAGTCTCTTAGCGTGCTGGGATTATAGGCAAGAATCACCACACCCGACTAAGCACATGTGTTTTTAGTCTCCACCCATCTAGGGAGCTAGTTCACAAGTGTATATATTTACATAGCCAGGCATGTCCTATGATTTTTATATTGATATTGTAGCATTAATTATAATTGAAATTCCACTGGCACCGAGCCAATGTACTCAGTGACAGGAAATATTTTAATGTATTATCACACACACATATTATATAAAATATATATTTTTCTTAAAATGAGAGCAAACAAGCTATAACTACATATGTGGGTGTCCAAGGGCTGAGAACAGCAAATATTTGATGACATAAATGAAGAAATCACAAAGACATAGTGTGAGAAAATCAAATCACAAAATACCAGACACAGTGTGACTTGGCGACGGTACGAAGCTATTTACAGTCTGGGAGAGAAAGAGACAAAGAGACATACAGGCAAAAGGGAACATGAGAGCACATATGAGAGAGGACATGAGGAAATGTGAGGAGGGGAAGAGGGAGAGAAACAACAATGGGACATGTTGGTCCTGGTATGATGGTGTAAGGATACTCTAGCCTTTAACCCCATAAAGCAAGAGGGCTTATTATGTTTCATGTATTACTTACGCAATTAAAAATTATTCTGGAAAAAAGTTATTCTCCCCGAGTAGCCTGGGTACACTGCAAAGCCTCCGACAGGCTAGGCAAATCTGCGTGAGGAGCCCTTGCTCTTTGTCTCAGACTTTTCTCTTTTTTTACAGTGGGAAAAGTGGACGTGAAGGTAGATGACGGAGGATCTGAGCTGAGGTCTGTAAACACTGATCTGGGCAACTTTATCTTAATCACCTGACCTTTAGAAGAATTGTCACTGGTGCTTTGGTCTGCGAGAAAAAAATAATGTCTACTTTCCACAGTAACTCTGAGAGTAAATATAATGATTGATGTATCAACCCCTGATAAACTGAAAGCACTATCCAAATGTAGTAGAGGATATTATTTGTCGCTGTGATTATTACTCTCATAAAGTACTAACATGGTGTCTTGCATAGATAAGGCATGTGCAATAAATTAGAGAAAAGACTACCTATATTAGAATATGTGAATTTAGTCTTCCACATTCATTCAGTGTTAGCTCCTTCTAAAGAGGTGTTTTTTCTTTCTTTTTTAGTCCTTTAGTGATACCACATTTGGAATTTTTCTAATGAGGAGATCCAAAGAAGCTCTTATTTCATCCAATGTAAAATGCCACTGATTTCAAAACACATATTAATTTTATGTACCACTAAGGCAGAAGAAAAAAGATGCTAAATAAACCATCTCATACAATGCTACTTGATTTTGAAAATGTGGAAATGTGCATTTAAGAATCTATGAAATATAGTATTTAAATGAAAGGCTTCAAGCAAATTAACTGATCAATTATACACTGTGTCTCTCAAATGAAATGACTATTTCAATAATAAAGCATGGTTTTCTCACCCCAGTGATGTTTTACAGTGCCTTTTCTCCTCTGGATGTGCTGGCCACAGCATTTTTTTTCATGTTTTAAAAAATTATACAGAATAGATAATTACTAGTGAATGCTGACCTTTTCCTTAGTATGAGTAATTATGCTATTAAAAGCATCATTTGGACCTTAATTTGATATACAAATTATTCAATTACCTAGTCTGCAGTTGTAAGGACTTTCAGGAATCACCGCTTTTTGGTAAGAGAGGAAAGACAGTCCTGAGCATGAAATAGTTTGGCCATGCACTTTGCTGTAGAAATTTTAGTTGTGTCAAAACAGAATTAAAGTAGTGCCGAAACCAATAATCCCACTGAAATGCTTCATGACACCAAATTATACCTAATATGTCACCAATGAAAACACTCCTAAGAACAGGTCAGAGAAACCTGTTAAAAATCCCTTTACAAAAGCAGAGTTGGAGCATGCCAGTGAAAAATAAAAGTAGAATTAGGCAGAAATGACTCTTCCCTAAGACATTTGGATTTAATTTCCATAAAACTTACATCTATCCTAGGTATTGATTTATTACCTCTGTCATGGTGGTAGTAGCATTCACTGGTAGCAGTGACAATGGTGGTGGTACTAGGGCTGGAGGCAGTGAGGCAGTGGTGAAGGAGGGTGGTGACAGTAGTGGTAACAGCAATGGCAGTGTTGACAAGGGTGTTGGTCGTGGTGGTGTAGACTGCAACAATGGTGATGATGAAGATGTCAGCAGTGACGGTAAGGGTGTCAGCGATGGAGACAAGTGTGGAGATCCAGGTACCCAGGACCTTCCACAAAGTAGAGCGGTAGGTAGAACAACCTGGAAGATTTCTGGGTTCTACAGATAATGGGGTATATGAGAAGATCAAAACAGAAAACTGAATCCTGGTTTCCTTATTTACTAGCTATAGTGACACTGGAAAATCACTGATTCAATTCTCTCAACTGTAAAATGTAACGAATACCAAACACCATTCAGGTCATGATAAGCATTTGTGATCAGCCTCAAAGACTGCCAAAGAGCTGAGTTTCAGTAAACAGGAAGGAGAACAAGAATTGTCATACTTACAATATGTTGAAGTTTTTTTATGAAAAGATCCTAATAGAAGAAACTAAGTTGTTATAAGGGAGAGATTGAGAAGGAAGTCAGCTTTGTTTTTGACTCTAGTACAGAAAGGTGGTTTGAAAAAAATTCACAAATATCAATTTTACAATTTTACACACTTTTATCTTATTATAGATTTTGCCAGAGGAAAAAAAAGAAACAACTTAAAATGGTGCACCCTAACACACATGATGACTATTTCTCACTTGACAACTTGATAATTTTTTTTCTTTACTATCTATCTATCTATCTATCTATCTATCTATCTATCTATCTCTGCACTACTGGGGAGTAAAGCTAGTGCCTCTGCTCTGAACTATATTCTCAGCCTTTTATTTTAATTTTCCCATAATTATTTTTTATTACATTTTGATACATAATTTCATTCGTCTTGGAGAACTGTTACATATACATACCGTATCTTAAGCCAGGTCTTTACTTATTTTTTATTTTTTGAGACAGGGTCTGGCTAAGTTGCTAAATTGCCTAGGCTGGGCTCAAACAGGTAGTCTTCCTGCCTCAGCCTCCCCCAACATACTCTTATTCCCTCTTGGATCCAGGAGGGTGACTGACCCCTGCATTGTTCTCCCTTTCCCAGTGAGGGTCACTGAATGAGGCAGGGAGAAGGGAGAGAGCCTGCAGGCTTCAAGGCCCTTCCCTCAGCTTCCAGTGCTCCCTCAGCTGGCAGGTCTTTAGGCCTCAGCTCCAAGCCACACTCTGTCTCTTTGAGCCCTCCCCAGCCCCACAATCTCCGTCTCTATATCCCCATTTCCCATCCCCCCATACCCTGTTGGTTCTCTACACCCTATGCATATATGCAAGTAGCTCCCTCCTAAATGGTGATTTTCAAGCACCCTAGGTGAGCATGGGATCTACTTCCTGTCTTATAGAGAATCCGAAAAGAAAGGGAATTGTCCACTTCTCCTGGACTTAAAAGCACTGTAGGTATCCTGACACCCTGTAGTCCCCAAGCCCTAATTTTATACATGAGGGGGCCACATCTATAAAGCATCAGGGGTGTTTTCCTAAGTCTGTGCACTGACTTGCTACCACCTAACTCTGGCATTCCTGTCCTTCAGAAGTTCCAGGTAAAACCCGAATTGCTTACCAAGTCACAGGAGACCCTTTGCACATCTTTCTCTCCAGCTGAATCCATTAATCCTCCCCGACCTGCACTCGACATGTTGTTTAACTTTCCCAAACTAACAGATTCTCCAGCTAATCATGCACCTTCACAGGTGCCATTTCCTCAAACCAAAGGAACTGTTCTCAGGACATCACTGGCAGCGACATCCCCTGGAATTCTTCCCACACCAATCCTGCACTACACTCTTCTACCTCTGCACAGGTCTACTCCAACACACCACAAATCTGTTGAAGTCGTCTGTCTACTGACTTGATCATATTCCTACCCAAGATTACCAGTCACTATACACGAGAGCTGCGTTTTAAATCCCAAACCCAACAATACAATGATCATTATCATCATGAATATTACCGTCCGTCATCCTCACTGTCCTTACCATCTGCTCAGCAAGTGGTCTACCGTGGACCACCACGTTTTTACTTTTTTTTAAATACTAAAATTTTCTTTAAAATATTTTTCATTATATTAAAAAGATTAAGCAGACCCCCGTCTGGACATGCCGGACAACACTAACTATATGCCAAACATTATTCTAAGTGTTTTAGTTTTTATTGATTCATTTGTTATTCCCTTCAACTCAGTAAGACATATACTGATGTTCTTATGATTTTATATATGTTCAAACTAAGGCATCGGATGGTTAAATAAACTGAGTGGATCTTAAAGGCAGCAACTTACAGTGCTAGGAGTGAAGCCCAGGCAGTCTTAGTTTCATAGTCTGCCTTCCATGCTAGACTACTTTTCACAGTCACTTAAATAACATTTATTGGATTATTTAATAAATCTAATGAGGGTTACCACATACAAAATTGGATACTGGGGAAGCAAAAGAAAAATTAGAAGATATGGCTAAATCCGATAATAGAAAACTTTAAAAAATCCCCCTCTGAGCTTAGGTCCATTAGCATGACTCTAATTATTTACCCCGTTTTATGAGAAGCAGATAGGACTAACAGATTAACAAATTATTCAATCTTCCTAGTCAAGGCACTGCTTAGATCTATATGTGTTTTCCCAGAAGACTCACTGAGCAACAGAGCACGAAGGGCAATGTAATGTTTGCAAATTCCCTGTGAAAAGCCTTTCCTTCACAGAAACGATTTCTGTACTAAAAGAAAAAAATCTGGCACTTGGTATTCCACATGAAATGCAAGTGTTGTACTTGGGTGTCAGGATTATGTTTGCTCTCAAAGTGTAAAGAAATTTTTGACTTGTCCCTCGTGGTCCAGACTGGAACGATCCACTAGTGGGGTGGTGAGTCTCAGCTGCAGGTGTAGGTATACCCGCCATTCTTTCCAAAGCTTGGCTAAACTGAATCAGTTTTCACATTTGGGACCATGCAAATATAAAGAATCTCATCTTACTTTTTTCCCCAAAATACTGAGGATTGAATTCAGGGCCTTGGCAATAAGCTATAACCCAATCCCTTTTTAAATTTTTATTTTGAGACAGGGTCTCACTAAGTCAGTAACTTACTCCAGATATGGCGCAAACTTGTGATCTTCTTGACTCAGCCTCCCAGATTGCTAAGATTATAGGCAAGAGCCAGGCCTGTCTAAAATTCTCCTCTTTAGACAGAAAGTAGAAACAGTGTAAACAATCTCTGGGTCTTGCTAGGCACTGCATTTTGTTGATGGAATAAAATAATTTGTCTTGGATGGTTCTGCTCTTTTGGAACGTGTAATATTTATCTTACAGTGACAGTAGCCCATGTAGAGTCTAGCCCAGAAAGGTGATTCTGTTCAGCCTCCCAATGGTCCAACAGGTTCCATTTCAAAAACATCACATAGCTATTTTTATTATCCCAAGAACTCATAAAAAACGGACAGAGATGATTCCAGGTGATAGAGAAGATTACAGATGCCCAGATTTGCTAGCATCTCAACAAGTCTGAACAGGTGGCTCCAGGAACAAGACAATACTAAGCATGTTCTTAAAATTACTAAAAAATAAATGCTAAAATTATTGCATGCCCTTATTCACATATTGGTAGCTCCAAAGATCAAAAGTTCCTGCCAAGTAACCTGAGTGTTCAGAAAATGGCATTTGTTCTGGTAAGTGAAGCGGCTGCCACCAGGCTGTGAGCGATGCTCAATTTCTCTTCACAAATGCTAGCAACACAGCAAATGGAAGCCTTCCAGAGAGCTGGTCACCAAACAGTTCCAACCTGGACACATCACTTCCTGTACCTGCCCACACCAGCAGGCCTCTCAAATCATCTGTACGAGCTGTAGTACCCTGAGAGAGCTCAGTCAGATTCTGTAGCCTGTTCAATGCTCACTTCCTGATGGCTACTTCCCAAGTCCTCAGTGGCAGCTGCTGCTTCATCTGTGAGACTCATCCATGTGGGGCTGGTCAATGGTGAAAAAGCCTTTGCTGTAACACAACCCAGAGATCTCATACTCAAAGTATTTGCATTTTCCATTTACCTATACTATAAGCTTATATCTATAATGTTACCTATACTACTACCTTATACTATAAGCCAGTGTCCTTTCCATTTTTCTAAATGTTTGCCTTTATATGAATGATTCAACCGATCCTTTGTTGTGATACCAACTGAAAGTCTTTCACTTAAGCTTTGGTAGCTGGTAAACACAGAGAATATTCCCAAGCTCATTCTACAATATTGGCTGTGAGAATTTGCATTAGTCAGCTTTTAATCACTACAATGAAATACCAAAGGCAATTCACTCACACATACACACGCACACACACACACACACACACACACACACACACACACAAAGACTTATTTATTTAGCTCATGGTTTCGAAGGCTCTAGTTCAAGCTTGGACAGACTTATTGCCTTAGGCCCTTTATGAGGTTATTGAAGGGAAATGGCTAGAAGGCATCAGAAGAAACCATTTATATCATGAGCCAAGAAACAGAGAGACAGGAAGGAGCTGGATCTCCACAGTATCCTTGAAGGTCACACTCCCAACAACACAACTATCACTCAGCACAATTTACCACCAAAAGGTCCACGACCTTCTGCTACACCATCCTGGGGACCAAGTAAGGGACACATGAACCTTTAAGGGACACTCTTCTAAATCATAGCAATATCTAAAGTTCTGTACAGGATGCACATATATTGCCTACTAGATGGACTGGGCAAGTCCTTTGAGTTGTTCTGCTGAGTGTTAATTCACCAAAAGAGACAGAAGTGCAGTGAGAAGGACAGGGTATGGGAGAACAGATATGGAAAGTCATGAACACTGACTCTTCCTTTTGTGGCTGTACAACTTCTCAGCTGCGGGTTCCTGTAAATTAGGTGTGATACTACCTACCACGACCAGTGAGGCTGCACTATATTAAAAAAAAAAAATCCTGGAACAAGAAAATATTTGGTATTTAGATTCTCTCTACCAAATTTTAGAGCTATAAAAATAGCAACAACAGAAAATGTGTATATGTGTGATACACAATGTTTACACTGAGCTTGAGTATTCTGTGCACATATCTACCACATCAAAATTAGAATTCCTTCCCCTCTCCCTTTTTGGCCCTCCCACACCCTGCTCATCTCCCTAACTCCCTCTATCACCCCTATCTGGTTCTATTAAAAAAATGATTGTATTCTGCATTTCTAATATTACAGAAACCTGGAATATTTAACTTCTGTATCTGACTCACTTTGCTAAGCATTATGGTCTCAAATTGCAACCATTTACCTACAAAAGCCTCAAATCCATATGTCTTTATAAAAGAGTAGTATTCCACCTGCACATGTACCACGATTTTTGTATCCATTGGTTTGTTGATGAGTATTTTGGCATCTTCCATGTTTTAGCTATTGTTAGTCGTACAAATTCTTTAAAAGCCAAGTGAAGAACTAACACACATCTGGTAATACATCTTCTCCTTCTAGCTCTCAAGATGCCTTTGTTCTTATGCTAGACACCACCCAATTATTTAATACTTATATATAAATCCTTTTATGTCACCATAATTTAATAAGCTATTTTTATAAGGCAGTGAGTCCAACAATGATGAGAAAGTTAATTCCCTTGAGCCTTAGATAATTAGCATGATAGCTGGCCAAAATATTTTACTCCAACAGAGTGACCTCCTTAAGCGAAAGCTGTTGTTGCCTTTTCAACTGGACTAGAGAAGAACTCTGGACTGTCAGTGCCAGTGACCACCTGGAGCCAGAAGGAAACACAGGTGGGGTGGGGGAAGGATCTACCAGGCTTTGCAGAGAACAATTCCTTACGCCAGAGGAGATAAGTCATCAACCTGATGCAAAATCCAAGGAAAAGAAAGGGTAGAGATTTCATTTAAAACATACAGAAACACTTTACAAATGATAACTAATCCTTCAGACAATCTTAAAAGGTACTCTAAATATTCCCATTACATGGTTGTGGAAACTGAGCAACACCGAAGTTAATTTACTTAATTTCAACTCACCTTGCAAATGGCAGACTTGCCAAGGCAAGATGGCTTGAGAATTCTTGCTATTGACCACTACTCCCGGATGCCCATCTGCTTCAGTTACATCTAAGTCTCCTCTTAATGACCAGCCACTCAGGGCAGTTTCTGTCATCACTGTCTCTGTTGCATTGATCGACTTCATACTCCTGAGCATCTCTCCTGAGCAAAAAGTGGGAGCTCCAGGATCTCATTAGAAAAGAGCTGACATTCCATTATTTGACGTCAAGCTACCCAAGCAATGAAAATGTGTCATAGTTACTCTAGGCCACTGTCAGCAAAGTCCTCTTCCACACCTGGGATGCCAATTTCAACACAAATGGATTTGGTAGACTGTTTTCTCTCTACTACCTGATGAACAGTTCGTTAACAGTCAACATACCTGTAATTCCTTTCCTTAAAACTCTGCACTCAATCCACTTTTTCCCCAAGTAAAAGACAAATCCCTATGGTGTACTGACAGGTCTTTTCCAATCTGTCTTTCCTTTGTGCATATCTCCTAACAGTCTCCGTTAGCTCAGTCCTGTCAGCTACACTGGATTCCCTTTCTTTAACTTGTCAGGCACACTGAGCCTCAGGATCTTTGTGATGGCTGCTCCTCATCTGCAATGTCCTTTCCCAATGTACTTATAGCTTACTCTTTGAGTCTGCTTATGAGTTTGCTTATGTGTAACTCTTTGAGTTTGCCTACGGCCAGGAAGCTGTCCTGCCCATGACCCCACCCCAGCAATTGCTTTTTGACCCCAGCATACTCATCATTTGCTTAAATAGCTTACTCCTGAGGAGCAGGCTCTGCAAAAGCACATGTTTCTGTTATTTGAATTCACTGATGCATCCCTAGACATTATCACAAAGCACAAATTCTGCATACTTGTACAAATTATGTCCAGAAAACCATAGAGAAGGGAAGAAGGGTCAGAGGAAGAGAAGTATAAATGTAATATCAGAATTACATCTTGCAAGGTCCTTGGAGAACCAGAATAAAATCAAACAACACTGGAAAAAAAAACTTCAAATGAAGCAAAACTTGGTATGCATGTATAGAAAACTTTAGCATTAGGTAATTTAATGGCTTACCACATTAAGAAAAGTAAATGGCGTTTCTTTCTCACTAGTGTCAGTACAAGGAAATATTGTAGCTGATTACAGATGTTTGTGAAAAGAGGCAGGTGCATGTTCCCTATCCTAAATAGGATGTAGCAGTGAAAACCATGAAAAGGTGAGCAAATTAGTAGGGTATAGGCAACAGAAGCAACCTCTGTTAAAACCACACTAATAAAAAGCCTTAATTTAGCCATTCCACCTCCCTTCCACCCCAAGCAACTTCTGACAAATACGTGAGTGCTATATGAGTACCTGGTGATGCAAACATGAAGAGTAAGATCATCTGGTCATTATATGTTAAGTACAATAAGAGAAGTTGCAACAGCCTCCATACTCTCCTGTGTTACTGGGAACCCCTTAGAAGTTGCATCCACATTAGCAATCAGAAAGATTAAAAGATGCAAACCAGAGGTTAACCCTTGGATGTCTCACTGACTCCTTACTGCAATTCAGATCCAGACCCGATGCAGCTTGAAAGGTGATGTGGGATCACTTCTGCCTTTCTCTGGGGTTGCTACCTGGACTGGAATGCAGTGGCACTGGCCTTCTTCAGTCCCTTCCTCTAATCTTGCCTTCCTTGCTGTCCTTCTCCCTCAGCATTACTACTCATTCAGAGCGTTCTGTTCTTCCCTATCACAGCGTCTACAGCAATAATTAATAATCATGTATTAAACTCCATTTACAGCAGCTGACAAGTTCTGTGAAAACATGAGCTATCTTTGTGTTTGAGCATTTGTATACTTGGCACATAGTGCTATTTTTGGCAGAAAGTGGGAACTAAAAAAGGTTGGCTGACTAGGTGGCTGGGTGTTTGGCTGGTAGACTGATTAAAGAAAGGAAAGAAGAAACAGAAAAGGGAATACCAGGAGGAAGGATTGAGAATAAAGGAACACTAATGAAGAACCAACTAATTCTCCCCAGAGATAGAAAAGACCTTAAGAGTCTATGCAAAAGAGTCATTTTGACATATTTTCACCAATCATTTGAAATCAAAGACTTAACTAACCATGTGCTACATAGTATTGGGCACAGGAGGAATGTAAAAGCAGTTGATCACAATGCCTGACTCAATGATCTTAATAAATTTGTGAGCAAAACTGATCTACATGAATGGGAGAAAGCAACAGAGGCACCATAAAGAGTTTCATTAAATACAAAAAAGCTCCACAAAATAAGACTTGAACAGTATATCACCCAGGCAGCCAGAGGAGGGAGACAGACAAAGGAGTCATGGGGAAACCAAGACCTGCAGTTTACTGTGGAAGATATTTTCAGAAGGGCCTGCCTTGGATTTGAGAGTGAAGGGAAAACCTTCCATGGTCTAACTAATTTAATACTCCAAACAGGTCTATGAATCAGATCACAACTACTATCTTCATTTTACAAACTGGGCAAGACACAGCTCATTAGTAGAAGAGCAGGGATTCAAGCCCAGGTACTTTTGCTTCAAAGAAAGATGCCCAACTATATTTTAATAATGATCACCCACTATTTTTATCCACTGCCCCCACCCCCGCCAAATTGGTCATGAGTGTATTTTTAAGTCAGTAGGTGCAAGAGCCCACAATTTCTAACATAAAATAAGTCTTTAATACAGCAAGCTGGACCCCTGATACAAGATGACACCGACCCTCCAAAGACAAACATTATCAGCCATTTCAATCTTGTCCTTCCAAAATGAAGATTCCTGGAAAAAAATCATTTCAAGCTGTCATACTTCATTTTACTTCATGCGTTTCAACTTCAACTTTTACTTAATTCCTACCAAATGAAAGGAAGGTAAGAAAAATATAATAAATATGCTTTATTGCTTTCTTTAAAGCTATCAGAGAAACACTGATTCAGGATGCCCACAGAAGTCACCTCATTCCATAATGAGGACATTCTGATACTACTTCAAAAGATAGTCATCCAGAATGGGTCAAAGGAAGAGCTACCTGCTCTCTACTGCTCAGGGCTTTCACTTGGCATTTTCAATATTATTCCCAGAGAAGCCACAAGTGAAAGTAAATACGTTTCACATTCAGTGAAATTGGCAATTAGAGGGCAGTGCAGCAAAGTATTTTTAAAGTATTTGATCTTTGCCATCCATCTCAATCTAAAAAAAATTTCAGGTGCAAATATAATCACGGTAGCTTTATGCAGAACACAATGAGCCTCATGAATAAATTATTAGAGAGACAGGGAGGAGATATAAGGGCATTAAATAAAATTATTTAATAAAGTAATAATCATGTCACCAAGCATACCTGTTATTTGTAACAATCAAGACAATAATGGCGAGTGTTTAAGCTTAAAATACAACCCATCAGCAAAATCTTAGTAATTCCCTGCACTTGACATTTTAAGGAGATGCTATTTTGCATTAGCATGTACTTTGTATTGAGAAACATACCACTTAGATTTGTAAATCAAAAAAGACTGACATTATAAGAACCTATTCTTAAATCACTTTCTACATTTATTGTCCTGTTTGTGTCATCTAACGTGTCCACTTACAATTTAACAAATAAGAACTTCTGTCAATTACTCAACTCTTGCCATATTGAGACGATTGTTATTAGTTCATTTCATCATACTTAATTATGTCACTGTAATTACTGGCTACTGGCCAACTTTGATTTTCTGACTTAAAGATGAAATTTGACTATTTCAACTCATATCTATATCATCAATATTAATACATTTTATAAATAGCTAATAATACCTAATCTAACAGTACTGAAGAGTGTGCATAATTAACACTGACAAGGTTAAAGAGACATGTTTGGGGACCAGACACTGTTTTTATTTAACTTTTAAAATGGCACCACACTGTAACTCTTACCTCCATTTTAGAGATGAGAAATCTGAGGCTCAGAAAGCCTGCTGATAGTCATTAAGAGTGATCCAAAGCCAAATTCATGCATTCATTCACTCCATAAAACAAACAGTGGGAGGACCAACTCTGTGTTAAGTAGTATTCTCAGGAGTAAGGACACAGCGGGAACCTAAATAGAGAACACCTAAGAGAATATATTCTTATTCTAGTAGGACAAATAGACAAAAATTATAACAGAATGCCACATGGTGATAACTGATATGCAGAAAAGTAGAGTAAAATGAAAGGGGAGGAATGAGCTTGGGAGATCATGCTGAGAAGGGAAATTGAGAAGATGTAAGTGAAGTCAGTTTTGGGGACACTTGGAGGATGTTAGACCTGTTAGCCAAGTAGCCTATGCTATTTTATTAAAGTGAATTACATGTGATTGGCAGATAGAACCTGATCTAAAATGTCCCCCAAAGGATTCATGTGTTCAGATGTGGGACTTCTGGAAGGGGTCCGGATCATGGGGAGTTGCACTCATTAATAGATGAACCCACTGATGAGTCCACAGCTGAATGTGCGCCTACGTGGTGGCGCTGGGCTGGAGGAGACAGGTCACAAGCGGGCATGACCTGACCATATTCTTGGCCCTGTTCCTTTCCTTTCCCTCTGGCTCTTTCTCTTCTGTCTCTATTCCCTGGCTGCTATAGATTGAGCAGTCTTGGAACCAGCTAACCATGAACTGAAACCTCTGAAACTATGAGTCAAAATAAATCTCTGTTCCTTTGAGGGATTTGAGGGTATCAAGTGTGTTTTTTTTTAACTCCTTCTCAGCAGCAGAATGGTGATTAGTAGAAGGCGTCCTGGCTTAAATATAACTCTCCCAGAAGTTTTATCTATACTACATGAATAAGTCCTAGACTATACAGCATATGCCTATAGTTAACAATCCTGTCATGTTGACTTCAAAATTTGCACATAATATTATTTCCCAAGCAATAATAGTAATAATAAAAAATAAGAGCAGGAGTAAACGCTGAAAGGTGTGTGTTGTGTTAACAACACAGACTGTGGTCATGGCTTTGTGGGTATATGCCTACCTCCAAGCTCATCAAGCATTAAGTATGGACTGCTTTCTGATGTCTGTCATTTTCTAATAAAATGAGGAAAGCAATTCAAGTAAGTGTCCCTGTCCTCTTGCAAAGTTGAACAATGAGTTGAGATTCCATCACAAAGCTAACAGCAGAAATAGCCCAGCGCTTGCTTGCCTCTCCGTGGCTGCCAACACCCTCTGTCAACTCCTCCATGCTGTTTTCAGAGGGACAGAAGACAGCCAAAGAACATCAGCTTTCTTCTTTGGAGTGATTAATAAAAACTCTGAAACACCACTTCCTTGTCCTCCTACCTTCCTTCTTTGCATTCTTTTTAACACGTATTTGGGAATATGGAAATGAAGCAGCCCATATAACAACCCCAGGTGCTGACTAGCTTCTGTGTTACAGATCAATGCAATGACGCTCCTGGACCAGCTCTGGTTTCTCTGCTGGAAATCTCCTATTTGTCTATGGCTGCACCATGCTGGCTGCAGATCCGAGCCCTGGTTTTCTCCTGAACTCTTTTTCTTTTAGTAGACTGACTGGATGGTGGCGAAAGTCAGCAAATTTTAACCAGCCTTAGTCTATAGCTTTCTTATATTCAAAATCTTCAATACAGATTTCTCTCTTTCATCCTCATCCTTTTTCTTGTTTAACTTTACTCTGGGTTATGATCTTTGTGAAGTCTGTGAGTGGCATGCATGTGTGTGTAAGTATACATATACAGATGATATATGTGTGCATGCATGCATACAAATATAAAACTAAATGAGTTCTCCCTCAGCTACTTAGTGTTTATGAGACTTGTGATCAGTCCCAGCAGCTGGCAGGCATATAAATAATTTTGGGTTTTCTAAAATTAAAAATTAACATGTATCATTAAAACTATTGAGTACTGATAGTAAATTCAAACTCAGATGACTGGTTTCATCCTTTAATTTCCTCATGTATGAAACAGCACCTATGTCACAATCACTATGTGACGGAATTAATGTTGTATCAACCAAGGTCCTGTCAGGAGACAAGACACAAAAAATGAAAGAGGAGAGACATTTAATGAGAGTATCCATGGTAAACAGAGATGGCTCCAGAGATGTTCACATTCTAATCTCCTGAATTTGTGAATATGCTAGTTTTCGTAGCAAAAGGGACTTCGCTGGTTAATTAAGGTTACCAGCCTTCAGAAAAAATGTCATAAATTATTTGGGCAACTTAAACTCAAAAGGGGAAGAGTGTGACAAGGGAATTCAGAGAGATGTCACATGAGGACTGTGATAGTTTGAATCTTCAATGTCCCCCAAAGGCCATATGCTGAAGGCTTAGTTGCTTGCTGTGACACTACTGGGAGGCAGCAAGACATTGTGAAAGGAAGGCAGTTTGCGGGGCTGGAACCCTGAACAGGATCTTGGAAGCTCATCCTTCTCCTGTCTCGCATTTCCTTTTTGGCTGTTGTGAGGTGACTAGTAACCCTCCACCACACACTCTGCCATGACATACTGCTTCATCACAGGCAACGGGAGTGGATCAAAATCTCTGGAACCATGAGCCAAAATAAATCTGAGCTACAGATATTTCCCAGTTTGCAAAACATGCAAATGGTCTGGGTTCAGTTTCCAGCACTACATGAACAAACAAACTAAAAGACCTATCCTTCTTTTAAGTTAATCATCTCAAGTATTTTTTTCACAATAACGAAAAGCTAACAAGCAGTTAGCCATTTTTGCTGGCTGCAAATATGAGACAGGGGCGTGAACAAAAGAATTCAATCGCTAGAAACTAGAAAATTCAAAGACACTGATTCTTCCCAAGACTGGCCAAAAGGGAGTATAGACCTGCTCACACCTTTATTTTAGTCTGAGTCTGAGTCTAGCACACAGAACTATGAGGCAATAAATTTCTGTCATTTTAAAGCATAAAATTAATGGCACGTTGTTACAGAGATAATAGAAAATTGATAAAGCAATATTGACAAAATGCAGGAAGGCTTAATAGAACCAAGAAGGGAAACTAAAGTACCTCTATGACCCTAATATTGAGAGGCAGGTGCTACTTTCTAACCTCAAGAGCCAGGGAAGAATAGAAAGGCTTAGCAAGAGCGGAGAGGCTGCCCAACAGGAGGCATGGCTCAGGCAGTACAAGGCAGCCACAGACAGATTAGCCCAGCAGAGGCTGAGTGAGGGATCACGCTCCAACTTCATGCTATGGGTAGGCCCTGGGGTCTCCTGCTATCGGTTCCCAAGTGAAATGCAGAAAGGAGCTCCGTGACCTGGTTCTACAGGGATAGAAGGAAGCAAAGACAACTGCAAAGTGAACAGCAGGGATGGGACAAACAGAACACCCAGCCTACGTCTGTACACAGCCAGCATAAATCTGAGACATGACAGGCTTTCCCACTGAAGTAACTAAATCCAGCACAACCACAGAAGGGTAACAGTGACTTGTAGATTTTGTTTGTGTATTTGCTTTGCTGTACTGAAGAATGAAACTGGGGGTTGCTGTGCTATACTCCTAACCCTTTTTATTTTGAGATAGGGTCTTGCTAGGTTTCTTAGGCTGAGTTCAAACTTATAATCCTCTTGCACCAGCCTCCCAAGGGCTGGGATTACAGATGTACAACACTGTACTTGGCAAGAAACTTATGCACTGGGGGCCAGGAACACTGGGGGTGGAACCTGGGCATCCTGCATGCCAGGCTAGTGCTCTACCTCAGGGCTACCTGCCTAGCCCACAGGTTTTGTTACTGTTGTCCCACATCAATTTTATACAATTGTGCTGCACGAGACTTGAACACTAATAACCTCTGGAAAATGCATTCAAATCAAAAGACTCTAAGTTTTGAGAAAGAAGTGTAAGAAGGAGGCAAGTTTATGAATAATTAGACTACAAAGATCAGCGAGGGCTGGAGACAGTCTAGGTTATGTTCACTGTGCATCTAAAACACCTTCACCTGTTCCACAGTGCTTCTACACATACGGGGTTTAAAGTAGTCTCGGCTTCTGCCAGGCACACAGAGAATAAATGTTTCATTAAAAAAAGAAAACTACCTCTGGATGCCTCCCGGAGCTTCTGGTCAGAAAAGACTGCAGTTTGTGCATTTAGCCTGTTCAGGATTATGTGTGATAACAAGCACTCTCACAAATGTTATTTCATGTTCGTTTCCCAAATGACCTTCTAAAGTAGGTGCTGTTAGTCCTTTAGGGATGAGGAAAATAAAACTCAGGACGGAAAGTATCTAGCTCAGACCTTGTAGGTGACAGAACTGGGATCTGACCCCAAGCCTCCCTACTTCAGTGTCACCTTCCTATCCATTATTACATGGCCCAGCACAGCTCCTGATCATAGCCTTATCACTCTAAAGACAGTCCAGCAGAATACATGATGAGTTTTAGTCCTACAATCTGATTAACTTCCTCAACATTTAATATAATTAACTGTAACCTGTGACACCAGTATATTCCCTGTGTAGTTCAATAGCATAGTGTGTGATTTATAATGGAAATATTCTTACTGCTGTAAAGTACATCTCAGGCATCAAAGGCATCCAGTTAGCAGAGAAAAAAAAATCAAGAACACTTTCAAATGGGGGGTTGACTCTAGTGAAGGGATTTTTAAATGCCGGCAACTAAACCTTTCCCATCAGGATGTTTCTTCTTCATAGTGACTGTAAATTACCATCCTGTTCATGTGACAGGTTTACAATACCTTTAATTTTCACATTAAAAACTAATCGGGAACATTTACCTCATAATATCTTTTTATTCCAAGTACAGTTGTAATGGCTGTTTATTGTGTTTCTTCTGTTGGCTTTTTTGTTTAATACAATGAAAAAAAACCAACATAATTTAACTGTTCAAAACAGCTATGCAAGTTGTTCATTATCAATAGGACTTTGAGGGGAGGGGAAGAGGGAATGAAAGATTTGATCCCCAGGGGAATATCAGAAAATTCAGATAAATATGGGAAATGAATGGTTTTCTTACATACCAGTTCTATACCCTCCCAGCCTGTTTCCTCCTGGTAAATAGCAGAAATCTTTACTGAGTGAAATGTGTTAAGTCTTCATTATTTGGTGAACATCTTTAATATAAGGAGTCTGGGATTGTTGATGGAATAAATCATTACCATATGTTAATATTTTGCATCTATTTTAATATGAGAATCGTGTATATTTCCTATTTCAGATGCTATTCAACTTTGCTCAGTACCAACTAGAAGGGAAGGAAATCCGTTCATTGGAATTTGGTTCTGATATTGAGGGCAATTAGTTGATAATTGTGAACTGCTGTCCACCATTCTCCTAGACCTTAAAGCAACCACAGGCAGAAAGGGAAAGGAGAAAAAAATGTAAAGTTATTATTTATGTCAAGAAATCGATTCATTCTTATTATTTTTATCACCCCCCCCCAAAAAAAAAACCAAAAGGAAAAGCAAAATGTTTCAGGAAAGTGAATTGAAACCTGTGTTCAAGGATTATAATAAAGGCAGGATGTTTTTTTAAATGAAAATCAAGATTTGATTCAGCTCGGAGTAATAAAAAAATATAAAGTTCCTTTCTTTTCTCTTCCCCTCTCTTATTTCTTTTGCTCTCATAACTCAGGATGCTGTGCAGAATTTACAATCTGATATCCCTAAGATCTGACCTCAGAACCTAGCCAGCATCTTTAAGTCCAAAGTCACATCTAAATTCTTGGAGCAGGAAGGAACAGGAAATGAGGAGGAAGATGAACATCATATACTATGGCCTCCTCCCAGAGAAAGTCCTGGAAATTGTCAAAGAAAAAAATCTATTTGCATTCTCATGGCTAGAACTTAGCCACGGAGTTACACAGAGCTGCAAGTTACGCTAGGAAATTAAGCCTTTACTCAAATAGCACTGTGGTTTTACTTTGTGTACTGGCCACTGACCCCAGGATGCCTTGAAGGCCAGGTAAGCACTCTAATACTGAGCTTTATCTCAAGCTCTTTTAATTTTAGACAGAGTCTCCCTAAGTTATCCAAGCAGGCATTGAATTTTCTTGCTCAAGTAGCTGAGATTTTAGGCATGTGTCACCACATCAAACCATGAAGCTTTTTCTATTTGTACTGGCCATTTCAAACTTATTGCTCAGAGCTAGAGTCATAGCACAGGGGTTAGAGCATTTGCCTAGCAAATATAAGGCCCTGAGTTTAATTCCCTAGCACCACATAAGCTAGGTGTGGTGGTGCATAGCTATATTTACAGCATTGGGACGTCTGAAGCAAGAGGATTGTTGTGAGTTTGACACCAGCCTGGTCCACATAGTGAGCTCAGGACCAGACTACAGTACAAAGTGAGATCCTGTCTCAAAACAAACAGAACACCTTTACTACTCATTCAAATGTTTGTTTGACTCTTGCAGTTTTTTTTTTCAAATTGTGTTATTTCGCTGGCCCTTATAATTAGTGTGTATGACATCTTTATAAATTTTGAATACAAGCCATTTGTTAAATACACATTCCATATACAAAAAATGATCAAAAGATGTGGTAAATGTTTTAATTTTTTTAAAAAAAAACTATTAAAGTAAAAGATGCATTGCCAAGAACAATGCAATAAGTGTGTTCAAAATGAGGAATAATATTTTGAGTATTTTGATAACAATAAATGGCAATTACTGTAATCTTTAAAACATAATAATTAAAATGATCATTAATTATGGATAAACTATTTCTGGCAATTTCTGTCAAATAAAACACTGTAGTGTTTCTTCATCTACCTTATTCACCAGATCTGGTACTACGTGCCTTCGGGTTCTCCTTCAAAGTCAAAATGACCATGAAAAGTAAATTTTATATATCAACTCAGGACACCAAGGTAGCCACACAGTGCAAGTCAATACAATCATAAAGAGGACTCCAGAACTTCTTCAGAAGGAGGCAAGAACGAGACAAGTGTGTTTGACCTCAGGGGGAGCACTCTGAAGGACATTAACAGCAATGTGCCTTTTACTGTAATACTTCTTAAAATACCATAGGTTTTTATCGTATCTTATATTCCACTTAGTCTAACAAATAGTGTTTAACCTTACAAATTTATGAAAAATATTTTAAATGAAGCTGGAAAGGATAGAAGTTACGTGATCTGGCAGTGGTGGAGGGATTCGTTCAACTGAACCAGCTTTGCCTCATTCCATTTTCACTTGTTGCCATAGTTTCTCTACTGTTTTGACATTATTTCTAGATGACTAATACTTTTTGTATATCTCATCAGCTGTTTCAGCAGTATTATTACAGTAGGAACAGTGTGTTGCTAAATTATTTGAAAAGAATAACATCTGTTTTTTCATTACCTTATAAAGTTATGTAACATGATAACAAACTTAAAGAGGGAACTTGATGCATACTGTGGATTATCCAGTTCTGGAAAATTCTTTAGAACCTAGTAGGTTCAGATTATGGTATATAAACTACTACTCATCCAAAAACAAATATCCTACACTCAGATAACAGAAACTGGTTTATTCACCATAAACAAGTACTTACAAAAATATGTATATACAGTGTTAAATAATAACCTTCAACAGAGGCAAAAAAAAAAAAACACCCACGAAAAATATGAGCGACCAGCTGGAGAGCTTAATGTCAATAATCTGTTAAAGGTAAATGCTGCTAATGTTGCACTGGCCTGGAATATTCATGCTGACAACCAACAGCTCAAAAATATTATTTTAAGCTGAAAATTATGAACATGTGCTAGGCAGCTGACCAAATGAGAAACTCTGTGGACATCCCTGAATTATCTCCCTTCTTCTTGCACCCACACAGTTAACTACCAAATATGACCAATACTAAATTTTTCTCAAATTGATTACATCTTTCCAATATGAAACTGGTTTTTTTTTTTAGAGCTCCCACAAGCAAAAGCCTCTAAATATTCTTTTCTCTAGCTTCTTTTTGTTTCTGCATATTTCCCATGATTCTGTTTAAGAAAAGTCTAGGTCCTTCTAAATCAAGACACTATTCAGCATCTGCCACTACCCACTTTTTAGCTGTGGTAGGCAGAAAAACAAACTCCTGAAAATGGCCACATAAAATCCTTAACACTTACAAATACACTGATTTCCACAGCAAAAGGGACTCTGCAAACACGATCACTTTGAAGGGACAATAACAAGTGTCTTTATAAGATGGATGGAGTTGAGGAACAGGATTAGGAGATGCTGTGCTGCTGGTCTTGGTGATGGAATGGACCATGAGTGTAGAAACAGAGGTGTCTTTTAGAAACCTGACAAAGACAAAGAAACATACTCTTCCTTGGAACCTCAAAGGAGCTGCCACCGCTTTACTTTTAGCCACTAAAACTCATTTTGGACATCTGACTTCCAGAAATGTATGATATGTATGAAATGTATGCTGTTTTAAGTCACTGTGTCTGGCAACTTGATTCAGGAGCAACAGAAAAGTAACCCGACAGCTTCCCTTGCTTATGCTGTACAGATAGCAGCAGCAGTGACCCCGCTGGGTACTGTGCCCTTCTCTGAAGCTGTGTTCAATGCTGCTGCAGGCAGTAGAAGGGGCAGTCACTCATGTCTTCACTGAAGCTGGTGCTCATAAACATTTGTTGAGTTAATTCATGAAGGATCAGAGGCCATCTATTCATGGCGTCCCCCGTCCTGAACACATTTTTTTTTTCATTTAATGGATCTACTCTTCATCATCAAATGTCTTCCCCAAGGACTTGGTCCGTCCTTCCTAGCACTTTCCATCTCTTCATCTTTTAGCTTCTTGTGTGTATGTCTGTCTATTCTACAAAAATAAAAGTAAAGTCCATTTCCTTCCGAGTGGTTGCCACAGTGTCTCATACAAATTGTGTGTACATAGTGATGAATGAATGTATTTCTCAAATCTCAAAAATGTAGTGCTTATCCCATTTTCTGATCTCCTAATGGTGCCTTTATAAATAACCACATAATATTCTCAGGCTGCCTCCCTGTCCACTATCTGTACATTATGTATGGACTTGTTATAAGAATCATACTAGCAAATGCCCTTATAGTCACATCTCACAAATGAATGTTGGTTGTCATCATGTCCCCGAGTAGAAGATGTAAAATGACTGACATATATTCTGAATCAGAGTATAACTGTTTCAGACATGTAAAAATATCCAAGTCGAATACAAGAAATCTAAAAAGAAATGCTAATGAAATCTGTATTGCCAGTAAAGTTTAAAGACCAAGATAACCCTAAATAGAAAGAAAGTCATCAAGCTAAAACAATGGAACAACACAGGATAAATAACACAGAGAACAGGAAGCAGATATCTAAGGAACTAGAACAAGCCAGAAATATGTTCCAACAGGGTGTACCACAGTGAACACAAACACCTCACTCAGCCCCAGATCCTTCTGAGTGCAGCTGAGATAAATGTAACAAATGTACCTTCACTGCTAAGGCAGGTTTTTGCAAACCATGTAGTCAGTCCATGACCACCCAGTCTGCCTTTAATACTGTTCACACAGTATCTGTTCCTCTTCCCTTAGGACAGGTTCATTAGTAAATTATTATAAAACATAAAAAGGGTGAGAAAGTGTTTGAAATAAAATACAGAAAACTTAATACAGACTAATATGTTTTATTTAAGATCTGCCACATATACACCTGTAACATTTATTATCTCACAGCACTCTTAGATGTACAGGGGTAGCTCCAGGCATGTCACCAAATCAAACAGGGAAAACACTGCTTTGAATTAGATTTCTACTAATATCAACACACTATCCCTTCCTTCTTCCTCTGAAGCCTATGATGCTGGCTGTTTACTGGTAATGCAGACTGACCTGGCATAAGAGAAATTCCTTGCAAAAGGTCAGTGTTCACATCTAGAATTCCTTGGCTTATGATGTATAACATGGAAAATACAAAAATCAATAGAAACAGAAATGATATTAAGATATGTCACAACAGAAAAATATGCCCATAGGATTCACTTTAAAACAAAAGTATATATTTGTTTATTCATTCATTCCACAAACACAGAGACGGCCCCTACCAGATACAAGGTATGTGGTAGAAATGGTATATACAATAAGTGAAAGACAAAAACTTTACTTTTCCTCAAAGAAGAATGTATTTTGAACTATGCACTATGAAGTATCCTAATGTGAAATTCTTTAAAGGTAAGCCTTGTGACCTACTAATAACAAGTTCATTTTAGACACAGGCTCTCTCTGGTGACTACATACTGACTTACATGGGCAGAAATTTCTCCCTACCAGTATAGGTTAGGATATATTGAAGTAATACCTTCAGATCTGACTGCCTTAAAACAAAGTCACTTTACTTCTGGACCACCCAACAGACCCATGACTGAGGCTCAAAAGAGGTATCTAAGGAATTGAGGATCATCCTGATCTGGACATCATGACAACTACAGAGGAGAAGGGGACCACTTGACCTCAAACTAGAAGTTAAATGCTCCAACCTGAAAATGAAATATTTGCCACCACTCACAACTCATAAGTTCAACTTACCCAACCAAGGGATCAGAAAGTTTAGTCTTCACAGGCCTGAAAGTAGAGGAGGACTAAATGTCGTCACCTAGAACTAATGATTACCACTGCAGTTTATTATAAGCATGAGAGGAAGGGTGAAATTGTGGAAAGGACAATTAACTTGATCTATTTCTAGTTCCAAAGCATATTAGCTATATGATTACAAAGTCACTTAATCTCAAACCAAATTTGTATGTCAACAATACCTTTCCTGACTACTTTGGATACTGAGTCTGCAACTTCAACAAAGCAAAGATTGACAAAACTGTTCTGAAGTCCTAATATTGTTCTAGAAGTGGAAAGCAGTCTTGAATGAGTTGCATGTGTTTCAGGAGGACACAATTGGAACTAAAGGAAATCTGATAAAGCCTGGGAAGCTGCTACAATATCAGTGTGGATAAATAACATAAACTCCTTATGAATTCTGGCTATAGACCCCAAGACTTACAACTTGAAAGCCAAGAGCTGCCCAGCATCTCTTCTCTTGAATAATGAAAAACTTAAACGGTGCTACCTCCTCAACTCTGGAATCTGCTCTTTATTTATCAACAAGGTGGTCAAGAAATTATCTCTACTATGGCTTTCTAGGACTCCTTGCCATGACAACAAAGTATCTTTTCATGCCATCTCTTACACCATGCCTTTTTTTAATCCACATGAGAAGGTGTTGATCTGGGCCCCAGATCCCTTTCCTTTTCATATCCCTGAGGTTTATT
This sequence comes from Ctenodactylus gundi, assembly GCA_004027205.1. Taxonomy (NCBI): domain Eukaryota; kingdom Metazoa; phylum Chordata; class Mammalia; order Rodentia; family Ctenodactylidae; genus Ctenodactylus; species Ctenodactylus gundi. The sequence goes on along the minus strand of PVKB01000095.1, from coordinate 951,424 downwards.
CTTAACCTTACACCAGCTCTTCCATTTTTTCCCTTCTACATTAATCTCTCATATATGATTAGAACAATGTCCAGAACACAGACACAGAAGTTCTTCATTGTGAAGCCATAATTGGTCTCCATGTCTCTCTGATTAGAACACAAATATTATCCTATCTTGTTTTCACATTTATTTAGTTGTTATGTACAGCTGTTGGTATGAGTGTCTTCCTACTACATTTGAGTGGTGGAGGGCAGACAGCCTGTCCGTGACTCACTCACATTGTTCACTGTTGCCTAGCATGACAGCTGGATAGCTCAACACATAATGGGAAGGAAGGAAAGTCTCACTGGGCACATTTTTGGTCATTTCCTCATCCTTCTCAAATGGCTGCTGACTGACTAGGCCTAGATGAGGAGTCAGAGCCAATGTAGCCCTGCTTTTTTGCTCACTATGAATCTTCTCCATTCACACTTTATCCAAACTTTTAAAACTGTCAGTTTCATATCCCATTTTCCTTGCATCCTTCTTTCTATAAAACTAGCTGTTCATCAAAATTGCCTGGGAAGCATTCCAAAATAGAGACAGATTCAAGTAGATTTTAAGTGCTCTCACCACAAAAAAATGAGCATTAAAACTGTGGCTATGTGTTAATTACCTTGATTTACTCATTCCACAATGTATACATATTTCAAAACATCATAATGCACACCATAAATACAGCCAAGCTTGGTCAATAAAAACATAACTAATTAAGCAACTTTTAAAACTACATAGACTTCTGATCTTTGTAAGATATATTAGATTACTATTTTGTGCATGTAGCCTAGGAATCTATCCATCTTGGGCACTAGCTCTTTGAGTGGCATTTGGAAAGCATCTGGACCTTCCAAGTTCACACATGGTAACGAGTAACCGCTATAAATCTATGGTAATACAGGTGTATTAACAGAGACCTCAGCTCAGCGAATGGGCTTTTACAAGCATTTGAATGACCTGGGCATCCTATTAAAATGTCGATTCTGACTCAGTAGGTCTGGGTTGAGGGTCAAGAATGTGAATTTATTTCTAACACACTCCCAAGCTACTGGGATGCACATTTTTAGCTGATTTATTAGAACACTTTTTAAAAGTACATCTCCCAAAGACTCTATTATAACAGAAAAAAAGAGAACACGTAAGTTCAAATTTGTAACATCTCTTTCCAATAAAGTCAGTCAATTCAAAGGACCAGTGAGACTGATGAATATAAAATTTGAAATCATGAGTTATATGAGACAAATTCATATTAACATCAATATTTTATTTTTGCAGTTTCCTCAGTGAATCCTGATTCCTAAAAACAAAATACAGTCATCTACAATTATTTAGCAGCTGGCCTAACAATCTTACTGTGGGTGTCAACGAAAGAGAAACAATAATAAAAGTTTTTTTGCTTTTAAATATCTGTGTAAAAGTTAAAGCACTAGTGTTCTCCTGTGTGTGCATCTGGAAGATAGTTCAGGGCATGCTGTTGCTCATTTTCTGGAATGAAATACAATATTAAATTCAAAGCAAATATTTCCTAAATTTCTTTCAACCACCTCTAAAGTTTTGAGAAAAAAATCTTAAAAGCTACATTTTGATCCTATTCAGCAGATTTTGCAAGCTTTTCCAGAATGGCTTATGGCAGGCCAGGCCTTTAATCCCAGCGCTGAGAGAGGCAGAAACAGGACTATCAGTGTTTTGCTCCCAGACTGGACATCTTGGTGAAATTCAGTACCACAAAAAAACAAAACAAAACAAAACAAAAAAAATGTACCCATAAAAAATGGACTTGATCCCAAATGGCACAAAAAAAAAAGGAAAAGAAAAAGAAAAAGAAAAAGAAAGGAGGTGGTTAAGGGTACAATGGAAGAGAGTAAGAAAGATCTCTTAGGTAATAAAATGAGAAGGATTTTGCCCATTTTCTATGACAGTCTAGGTACATTGGTTTGGTCTCCAGAAAGTTTCAAGGTAATGATTTTATACTTCTTTTACTGAAGTTCATGCCAAAACAATACATTTGCCAGAATAAGGCATTAGTGTGACAAGTCATATGAATAACCTTGTGGCACAGGCAGAGATATTAAAAACATCAAGGTAATAATTTTTTATGTTCAATGGTTGATGCTGTCTCAATATTAAAGAGCTTGGTGGCTTTTAATGATGAAAAAATTATGAAAACATTAAAAAAACAATTTTATATAATTATTTGGAGTTTGCTTTCATTTTATAAACAACAATTTAAAATAAATCTATTAATGCTGTCTGTGGAGATTTGTTGCAAGTACAAGAAAATGTATCATCTTCTGCAGTTTGGTTTAATACTAGAAAATAGGCTCCCCTATCACTAGTGCATTATAAACAGAAATTAAGAAACTTATATGATTATTTCTGTGACTGTGAGTGGGTCTTTAATAGGTTAAATTATTTAATGGGAAAGTATTAAAATCATCCATTTATTTCACCAACATTTATAAAGAGCTGATGGGGCTCAGGGATCTTTTATCAGTCAACAATATTTCAAAGGCTTGCCTATCCGAACCTTCCTTGTGGTCCTGAAGAAAACTTCCAACACAGTTCAAATTTAGGCTCAAAGGATGATGAGTCTATGGACAGTTAACCCTTTGTTTTGAGATTATGTCTCCTTATAATCATTTTTGACAAAGCTGCGGAGAAGTGTCTAAGTCCCTACATTAGTCAGAAACCAAGCGCCACCTGCAGGTGGGCTAGTGGATTACAACATCATCCAATCTCCCTTCACCTGACTTCTTTCTCTCAATCTTGCCTTACTCTTCATAATCAGTATTTCTTTTTCTGTCCCAGAGGAAATCCAGTTGCAGTAATCACTTTTGGAAGAATTTAAGAATTAATTTAATCACAAAAATTTGACTGAGATGATTTTATAACGCCCATAAGGTATAGTAACATTAATCTTGGAAGTTGGCCACATCAGGTGAAGATCTTAACTCAGACCTCTCCATTTAACTGTGTTTATGAATGGTCTTAAAAGCAAACTGCTGAAACAATTTTTAGGCAATTGTGCCCAAGTAATACTTTGTGCTCAATATTTTCCTTGACTTACCTTCATCCCTGCTACCATTTAAACCAGCTTTCTCATCACCTCTCTTCCTGTCAACATTTGATCACATTCGTATTCACTATTCACCCACATCCTGAAGCTACAATTAAATGGCAAGGTAAAGTCAACACCACCTCTCCATGACCTCTGCTCCTCCACTAGGCCTTAGAAAGAAGGCTGGAAGACAGCAGCATAATTATCATATATGCATTCTCTTTACAAGTACATATTTAGTGCCAGGTCCATCTAGTCCTCAAAACTACTCTACATGATCCAACCACAAGTATTGGGAATAAATTATTAATATTAATAATTTTCTCAGATTTAGTGAGAAAACCTAGCAATATGGCTTGGACTTCATATTTCTAAATAATTTAGGGTGAGCTGGCAAAATTCATGGTTTGTAGAGAGAGTGGTGGGCTGAATGGTAGCTCTAAAAGCCATGTTCATGTCCTAAACCATAGAGAACCTATGACCTTATTTGGAAAAAAAAGTGTTTGCTAATGTAATAAAATGAAGGATCTAGGGTCGATGATGAGACCATCCTGGATTGTCCAGTTGGGCCCTAAATCTGAAACAAGGGCTTATATAGAAGAAAGGCACGGGGTATTTCAGACAGAAAGAAAGATAGATGACAGAGACATACAGAAAAGAAGACACCATGAAGACAGAGAATGGAGAATTTGCCTCAAGCCACTGACACAAAACAACAAATGCTTTCCTAAATCTCCAGTAGAAGTGCAGCCTTCATGACACCTCGATTTCAGATTTCTAGCCTCTAGAACAGTGAGATTAAATTTATGTCATTTCAAGTTATTCAAGTTGTGATAAGTTGTTACAGTAGGGACAGCAAACAAACACAGAAGGTAATACATGAGCTTCCTCTTTCTGCATATTTCTGGCTCCACGTTCTTCTATATCTGCCACAAACTGGAACAGGACAGCATTGTGATAGAATCTGAGATCGGGTTTTAGTGGAAAAAAAAAAAAAAAGAATAGCTTGAGCAATTTTCATGACCCAGTTTGCTTTGACATTACTCAAGCGTAATTAACCTTGGCAATCTGTGGGACTGGCTTCTTGGGTATTCATTCTTTTCTTATGAGTGAAACTCACTTTTCAGTGCAGCACTGTGAAAACTATTCTTACAGGCTCTTTGGAAACTAGTCATGTGATTGAGTTCTAGTCTGAGAGATGTAAACGGAAGTTACATCTCCAGGAGAACTGCTTTTAAAGGGGGATAGATGACTCCAGCAGTCACTTTTGACCCTTGGGTCTTACTGCTCTTTGAACTTGGTATGCAAATCTGATGAATGGAGCTGAAACCATGCAAATGAAAAAGCCTATGCTACAGAAGGAAGAGAAGAAAGAAGGAGACTCTGGCTCTGAAGACTGTACATCTGGAAGTCAGTCATACACTGCACACTCTGGGTTTCCTATCACTAAAAGTCAGCCATATACTTAAGCCACTGTTTAATTAGGTTTTCTGTAACTCACAGCCACATGTAATCCTAATATGCCCACCAGCTTAGGAACAATTTTTTTTTTTGTGAACTCAATTACAAAGCTCTCTATATCAGGACTTACAGGAAATAACAACCAAATAAAGATGCATTATGTTATGTTCTATTTTCTAATAATTTTTATTTTAATAAAAGCTTTGTTGCTCACTGACCTAGTCTCTAACAGAACTCAGGATCCATTGCAATGATTACCCTGATAGTACAGGTCAATAAATACTAGAATATTTATCCCTGTACACTAGCATCATGGGTCAGAGGAGGGAGCAACATAAGACAGATTGAGCTCTCGCTCTGAAGGTTGCCTTCTTTGATTTTTTTTCCCTTTTCTTTCTCTTCAGTACTCATGATTGGACCCAATAATTTCGCACTCAGCTACATACCACATCTTTTTATTTTTACTTTGAGACAGGGTCTCACTAAAATTGCCCAATTACCCAGTTGACCAGGTAGAACTTAAATGTAGGATCCTCCTGGCTCAGCCTCCTGGAGTGCTAGGATTGTTTTGTGACATCATTCCTGGCATCTATTTACTTTTGGTTATATCTACCCAATAATCAATAACTTTGCTTTATTATTCCTTTTGTAACATGCTGCCTGTTCATAAAACCTAATAACTTATTCATCTTTGTGTACCTGAGAACCTAAGAATCCTGAAATCCTACTTAACTTTGATCTCTGGTGAGCAAAGTATCTCCCTAACCCTGCATCAGGTATAGATCATTTTGCAGGGTCCTATTCCTCACTAACAGTCTATGTCCTGTCTGAAATTCTAGGTCTTCCACAAAATCAGTGTTACTTCTACAATTTTCAAAGGGGAGAAAAGGATCTGGGAGATATAAGCTTTGCCTTTATGTCTATGCTCATAAGAGCTGGAAAAAAGTGATACCAATTTAGTCTGGGTTTCTCAAATCATAAATCAATGAGAAAGCATTTGGCCCAGACTTGATGCGTGAGGAGTCATGACTATTTGATGTCTTCAACAACACTGGTTGACAGACACTAACATCACATTCCTCTAATCGTTTCCTACAGGAACATTATTTACCAAACCAAACCAAACCAAACCAAACCAAACAAAAATAAATCAGCCACAGCCAACTTTAAAAATGTTGTTTAATTTATATAACCTTAAAAAAATAAAAAATATGACTTCTAGTATTATCAACAGATGGTTCTACCTGTAGGATAGAAAGCTGACAGCTTAGTAATAGAGAGGTTCAGAGGTGATCAAGAGCCTTCAGCTATTAGAATGTTGGTCAATATCATATGCTATCACGAAGCTACACACTGGGGTAGGGCTTTCAGTTGTGGGTGAACATGTCAACTTGTCAAGTGATTACAGCAAAAATGCATTCTTCATGGCTTTGAGATCAAACCTTCAAATATGAAGCACTCAAGTCTTAAATAATAAGTCTGGCTATAACCTATTTCACTTCCCCAAATCTTCACTTACAATGCTACATTTTGTGAACTGTAAAATGCAGTCACACTGAATACCTTAATTTCCCACCTTTCCAGCTCTGTTTGTGCAATTATTCTCTATTCCTAGAAAGAATCACTTATGTGTTCAAATATTACTTACTTAAAGCTCTGGTCAAAAGATACCTCTTCCTCTAAGCCTTCTAGGTAAGAAGTAATCTCTCCTTCCTCTCAACTTCAACTTGTGTGAAGTTATAACCAACCAAAAATACACGTCTCATTTTAAATGACAGACTGTGAACACCGTGAAATTAGGTAACACAGATAATATCTGCCAAAAAGCACATACTGAGGGCCTATTACGTACCAAGCCTGATGCCAGCCATGATTTGATCAGCATCTCATATATTCCCCATTATTCTTATTTTGTAGATTAGAAACCCTGGGGTTCAGAAAGGCAAAGTAATTTGCCAGGAACCCAGAGATAACTGAGATTTGTATTCAGAACTACAATACCAACAGCAGGAGTTAATTGTACATTAGCTCCCATGTATAACACAGGCAGAGACTCAGAAACAAGTGGAAAAAACAACTTCCACTTCTAACTCATGGGTAAAGTAGGGCAAGGGCAGATCTTGTTCATTCTCAAAATGAAAGTAATGCCTGCTCCTTCACATCCCCAGAGAGTAGAATCTTTGTACTTTTTATAAAAATTAATGAATGAATCAAAGACTAAAATAGCCATTTCTCAAAGGGGTACTTGTTTGTTTCGGCATCTGGAAATCACCATTTTCAGAACTGATAACTTCAATGTGCTATTACTACTTTGATTTTCCTTCATTTTCTATATTTCTGAGAAATCTGCACAATTGCTATTTATTTATATTTGTTATTCTTATTTGGGATGAGGGCTTGATTATTTTCTTTCTTTTAAAGCATGGGGGCAAATTGGAGTATACATCAAATGATCAGTGAAAACAAATTTTTCTTTTCAACCAAATTCCTGTGAGTAGCCAAAAAGGCAGAGTATGACAGAAGCAAAAATTGGAAAGGTTTTCCTCAAAACTCATTTTACTCTTCAACTTTGAACATTAATCCAGGTACATGAAACATTAAAAACGGAACTTTAATGTTACAACATGATTGAGTATCTGGTATCAGACCGAAGTGATGGATCAAATCTCTTATGGAATTTTCTGTGTAATAACATGTCATATTTTTAATAATACTCTGGTCTAAATATTGACAGTGAATTGCCACATGGGAGGCAAGAGGATGATAAAAAAATATCAAGAATATTACCCTTTTCCCTTTAAGGCTCAATATTTTCCTGGTAAAAGAGCATCACTTTCTTGGATGGTTCTGAATTGTCTTCAGTGAAGAAGCAAAAAGATCACAAACCAAGCAAAATGCTAAATAATTACATTAAAAATTTAAAAGTTCTTATGTGAACAGATTTGGCCTACTGTCCAAAATTTAGTATTATTTAACCCTCAAAGACTGACCAATAGCCAAAACAGTTTCCAAGCCTATGGTGAATAAATACACAGGGCAGACAGGAAGGTTGGAGCAGGCCTATTGGCTGGCTCCAAGACTGCAGCGTGATAGCCTGAGGGCTTCAGAAGCCTCTTTGGAAAGAAACAGGCATTTTATTGTATCTCCATAAAACCGGCTCTGACTCAGGCAGGAGCCAGCATACCCACATATGTGTTGTTCCCGAAACAGTTCTCTCAAATGCATAAGCATATAATTTGGTAAAGTCCTAGATATAACCTCCTCAAAACTCAAAAATGAACATTGCCCACAACACCTTTTCCTCAGTCCTTTTGTATTAAGTCCTGCTTGTGGTAAACTTGTTATTTTTAATTAAACATTTAACATCATAAACACCTTTGCCTGAACAGTAACACATTTTTTTTTTAAAAAATTTTGCCCTTAACAAATGTGTAAATAGCCCAAATGGACTACTGTCTAAGATTATAAATCTTGATGGAATAATGTCTGTGCAGTAAGGCATGCTGTACCCTAAAGCTTAATGTGCAATAAACTACTTCAATAATATTGCTACTGATAATGAAAGCTAATAAATCTGAGGGTGAGAGTCATCAGTGCAAACCACACTGGTCTGTCTCTCTGTCTCTCCCTCTCTCTTTCTCTTATATGGATACCTCTTTTCAGATTCTCCTTATTTTAGTGGAAAAGTCATTTTCCTAAATAGGTATCATTAGACTAGTACTTAATAGTCATCAGTAATCTTTTATAATTGTAGTTTTCAATTTTTATTATACAGAAAAATCCCCTGAGAAGGTGGATTATCACTTTCTTTATCCGAATTTTTAAAAATCTGCATGAGAAGGCTGAGACAGGATCCAAGAATCTTTTCTCTCCTCCTCTGCAAGCAAAAGAGGAGCTGACCCGGGCCGTGTGCAAGCTATATGAGCGCTTTGCCACTGAGCTACATCCTAAGCCTTCCCAAGAATCTTTACTGATGAACATCTTATATGATTCTGATGCAGATTACATGCCAAGAAAGAAGCATTCCGTTGAGTGGTCCTATTCATTTTATCAAACAGGAAAAGAAACTCTCCATATTTTATGGAGGATTCTTTCATAATATTCCATTATTCCCTGTGAAATAGGGTGATACTTTAATGTATATAATTTGATCACTGCAGACAGATTTGGACAACACAAATCTAGGAGAAGCCACCCACCATAAATCAATGAAAGCAATCCCTTTACCAATGGTGATTTCATGTTCACTTGACAGGGCCATGGTCAAAGGGTGTCAAGGCATCACCTATTGGAGAGTGGCAACTATTGGTCAAGTTGAGATATTATAGCCTTGCTGTAGAAACTATGCTTCCCAGGAACTATCCCCCATCACCAAAAATGCTAGGCTCGAAAAACATTATTTATTCATGTAATATTCTACACTGAGTTCCTATCAATTATTTGGGTCAATAGTTAAAAGTGCTAATAACTCACAATATTTAATATATAGAATATATTTTCTCTAAGCAAAGAAGATGGGACTGTGGTTACTCTCTACCAATTGTAATGCTAATACAGTTTGCAGTTTCCAAGGAAATTCAAGTTAAAAGGTATACCAGTACTGCTGTCATTTAAAAAATAAACTAACTGTGACAGTCTAGGATATTATATTTTTCTTCACAAAGAACCTACTGGAATTCAAATATTACTTTGCTTATCACTGACAACTCATCTAGACGGGTAGAAGGAAATTGAACTGTTAACAAAAGGGATGTCTTAGTGCAAGAGATTCACCAAATTACAAAGGAATAAATAAGTAAATACAAATACTAAAAGTTGCAGAGATTAATTTAATTTGCTTCCTTCCCTGGAAAGCACTCAGAATGATGGGAATAGAAAGGGAGAAAAAAATCAATTTTTATTTAGAGGAACTGACAGCAATTGAAATTGAAATGTTCATATAAAACAGAAAACCATTAAAAACTGTAGGTGATTTGACAATTCCCACTTTTCAGAGTTTACGATGTTATTTTAGGCAATATACTATGCAGTGTCTAGCAGGTCAATTGGAAAATTTAGAAATCTTTCAATGTGTAAAAACAAAGTGGGCGAATGGCTGTTTTGTGGTTGGAAAATCTGCGGAGATTTGATAATGCAAACTTCAAAACAATGTTTGCTGAACCTCTGCTGTGTCAATTAATGTGGTGGGGCCAAAGCAAGTCTGTAGTTCCCGGTGAACAGGCACCTTCTTTCTTAAACTTCTACATTCAAGCTTCTGTAGGAAGCTCTAAATTAAAGGGGGAAAAAAAAGCATTCCTCAATATTTTGTAACACAAAATCCACAAAGGAATATAGATTTGCACTGGGTTTTAAAATGTCATATGGGTCATTTAGTGGGAAATCTGACAGACCCAATTTAGTTGCAGTTAAACCATTTCCCACCTTGACAACTTTAAATGTGCCCAATTATTTTGTAGAAGCACATAAAGCAGTATGAAGAGCCAGCCTTTCACTACCTTTAGGATGAGCAGAAAGACAAGTCAAATTTGCTTTCTGCTTATCAATGAAATCAAGACCTTTAATCCTAAATAAAAAGGGAACAACATAGTAGTTGAACCTTTTTTAAAGGATGAATGGGTCACTGTAGTGGATGTTTTCCCTGTCCAACTATGAACTCTGATTCCCTTAATCTGGAAATAGAATCTCTACTGTTTTTGGAGTACCTCACCAACACTCTTAGGCCCATGCATCATGCAGACAAGAAAGTACAAAGTGGCTCCTGAATTCTGAATAGTTGGGCAGGAACTTTAGAACAGAGACATTTGTCTACTGAACTTGAAGCTACTGATTACCTCAGGCAGGCAGCAGAGTAAAGAAAGAAAAAAAAAAGACTAAAGAGATGAGCCTTTTGATATAATTCAAGCCCTGGATCCAGCCATATCAAAGCTGTTTTATTGTTGTTGTTTTGCTTTGTTTTATTTTAGGACAAAAAAAAATCTACTCTACTATTTGGTTGGGTGATTGGCTGATTAGTCAATTGCATGAAATAGTCTAGATTACACTTACATCATTTACAATTGAATACATTTTGAAAAATTCAAACATAGACAACCTTGCACTAACCACAGTCATAGTAGATACTGTGAGACCACACACACACACACACACACACACACACACACACACACACACACACACATATACATACACACAAGGAAAAATTACCGGACAGTAGTTTAGGGTTTAGATTCTTAGCATGGTGTTGAGATTTATCTGGAATCTGGTCCCAGTCATTTTCCCAATGATATCACCTAGAACATTTTCTCCTGGTTTCTAAGATTCATTTTTACTGATATTCTGTAATATATAGGACATACCTTCTCTTTTGTGCCTCTATTTCATTGTCCGTATCATTCTCTTGGCTTGGAATTCACCCTCTAACCCCTTCCTCATTGTTCAGGCTACAGATTACTCTTCAAAGCCAAGTTTAAACACTGTTTCCTCTGTGAAGCCTTTCTCTACCTTGTAGTCAGTTATAATTATTCTTTCTCTGAAAGGCTCTTTTTATATGAAGTAAAAGATTTTAAAAGCATTTTATGCACTGTTGAGACCTATACAATGGTCAGTTATTTTTAATGTGACTGAGCAGTTATAATGTTTTCCTTATGGTTATGTCATATATCTGCACTTCTTTACTTGACTGAGAAGGTAGGCATGATATTTATTATTCCACAGACAAGTAAACTGTTTAGGCAAAATAAACACTAAGTAGTTGATTCATATCAGGCATGCATTAGTCATAAAAATTAAATAAGGCGCCTATCCCAAATGCAGCAAATTCAAGGAGAAAGAGATTTAAGATAATATTTTAACAACAACTTTTAAAGGAAGAGAAGTTTATGCATGTCCATCAAGATACATTAAAAATCAGAGGATATAAGGCAAGTTGCAAGGACTGCAAATGGCCAACATGGCTCACAGAGTACATGTTAAGCTGCAAACTGTAACTGTTTCTCTGAAGAAGATGCTTCCCAAAATAGATCCCTGAACCCAAAAAGACAAATCTCAAACTCTCTCTGTTTCAATGTATGTTAGAAAATCAGATCAAATACAGAAGAACTGTAAAGAGCCACACAGTCTCTCTACTTTAAAAAAGTACAAAATGCAGTTGCTCTAGAGAAAAAGGAAGAAAATGCCCTTAAGGCAAGAAGGAGAGTTGGGGAGAATGAATTCAGGGACTGGAGGCTATAATGGTGACAGAAGTCATAAACTGGGCTCCCTATAGGGGATACAGAGGTGATGGGAATGATGACAGAAGACTAAAGGGAGAAACTGCAAAGTTCTAGTATCAAGAGTAAAGGACATCTGCCCTCAGTTTGGGGGGGACACTGGAAAATGATGGGAGTCATAGCTAGCCAAAAAAACAATATGCTACCAGTACACCATTCTAGCCTATTACTTCTTGTGGGAATTCTGGTCCAAAGTTGACAAAAAAATCTGACTTTCCAAAAAAAACCACTTCATATTCTTATTTTCAGTAAATTTTCTAGTATTAAATACTAGCAATTAATTTAAATAAAACTTATAAGACACTATGCAGGCCAAGCAGAAATATCTGTTGGTCCAATTCCAAATCTGTAGTCTCTGTTATATAAAATATTTAAGGCCAGCAACCTAAGTTATATGGCAGTTAGTTATTTTTTTAGCTTGCATGCTACATGCTACTATAGAATAATGAGTTGACAATGGACTGCCCTAAGATAAGCCAAGGGACACAGTGGGAATTTTGAACATTTACATCATGCCTTATCTTTACAAATCACTTTCTTATGCAGTCTTTCAGTTTATCCTCAGAGCACTTTGGAAAACAAGGTATTTTTATTTCCATTTTCATATTAGCATTACAGGAGGCTCTGGAGAAGGCAAACAGAGTTACCAGGAGTCATTTATATTCCAACTACCATTCATTCACAGTGATTTTTTTTTTTTTTTTAGACACAGACTCACTCTGTAGTCCCAACTGGTCCTGGGCTCACTATGTAGTCCAGGTTAGTTTCAAACACATGACAATCCTCCTACCTCAGCCTCCTGAGTGCTGGGTTTATAGGCATGTACTACCATGCCTGGCTAAAATTAATGTGATGCTGGGGAGTCAAACCCACAACCTTGTGCATGCCAGGCAAGCACTCTAACCCCTGACCTATGCCTCCAGCCCTTCACAGCAAATAGCTATTGAACAGCAGCTACCAACTGGCCTTTCTTGTTCTTTTACTCTCTACACTGCTCTGGGATGGGCAAGGATAACGAGTTGCCAAAGATCATTCATTCTCTTTTCATCTATAATACATTTAAAGTGGCTTACAAATTGTTTAGGTTGTAGACCATCTGTGAATCATTATGCTCTTTGTACATGAAATACTGATTTAGTCAATGTAAGATAATTAAATTGAGACAATTATGGGTTATATGAGATGCCTACCTTGAATTAGATTATAGTATGGACAAACGGTGGTAAATAACAAAGATTAAACCCAGTTTATGAGGGAAAACTCTTCACACTGGGAAAAGAGCAATATCAAATTAGCATGCATTTGTGCAATGAGGAAAGGTCACCTACATTTAATGCCAGCCCCCTTCTACCAGTTCCCAGAACAGTAAGATATTTTGAGGCAAAACTCAAAAAACCCCAAGTCTGACATACTGAAGAAGCACCTATGAAAGTGTGAAGACTTATTTGAAGGAACCCTGTTCATCTGAGGTTTCCTTTCTTGACAACTTCCTCACTGATAAGTTCCATTTCGATCCCAGCCTCCCCTTCCCCCCACAACCTCAAAAAAAATTAAAAAACCTACTGTGTGAAACTCCTACCCTTGTCATCAGTCAGCAACCGTTCAATCTGAATCCTATTCACAGGAGGTTCATCTGGAGGTGTTGTTAAAGCCTTGCCCTAGGACTGGACCTCTTCAGAAGACCACAATTCCCAGCATGCCCTCTAGGATTCAATCCCATGACTTGCCAATCCCCCTATGTTATTCAAATAAGGAATCCAATTCTTAGTGCTCTCCGAAGAAAAGGCTGGTAGTTCCCAAGCTATGCTCTTATAAAAGGTAGCCATAGAGTCATGCGTGGTACTGTGGTTCCTAACAGCCTCCCCCAACTCTGCATTCACACTAGGATCTGTGAATTTGCTAAGCGCTCTCTGGAACCCTGGGAATGTAGAGCAACTCAGGACTTTATGGATACCTCCTCCTTTTTGTTCTCAACTTTGCATGTTTTGGGGAGATGTTGTATATGAATAATATGCTGCTTACACTAAATATGTGCACTACTCTCAGTGCAGGAGACCTAGAACCTCTGGGAATAAGATGCTATCTTTGACAGCAGATGGGTATGACTTAGAAGAATCTCCACCCAGCACTTTCTATTTCTCCTTCCCTGGATATTAAATGTTTTCATTCCATTCACATGTTCCTGTTGGCACATTTTTTCCTTATATCTAACACATGGTTCTTTTATATTGCTAACATATTTTTCTTTGTTTCTGACAAATCAATTAATATTTTAATAGGATTTTTATAGACTGTATTTTTTTTTTTTACAAATTTCACACTTCAAGACAATTTCAAGAAAACTTTGAACCCTGTTTTCAGGCTAACACTTGTTTTCCTTATACATATGAACATCTTTCTCTACAAAGAATCAGTGGGAAAGAAGCCATTTCAAGTTCGGAATGGTTCCTGGCTTAAAGAGGGCACTTCACATACTAGTCACCAGGGAGAATGGAGTAACTGAGAAGAAAACCTGCAAATTACTCTAAAAAGAGCTACAAAAAACATAAACCAAACCACTTTACATAACAGTTACAGTAGTGTTTTGGGTCAGCTACAGCTATAAAACTTGCTACTTCACTGGAAAAACTGCTTCACATGTCAGTACCTTAATTTCCTTATTTTTAAGATGGGGATAGTAGTAGCACTACCTCCAACAAGGCTTCAGCACAGAATAAAACTAGTACTAATGCTAAACAACAGTTATTGGTACATGGTAAGTGACTGAGAAATGTCAAAAGCAATAAAGCAAAGTAGAGTATAGTATACCTATAAAGGCAAACTGCAGAAATTGCCAATTAAATATTTATAGGATATAAGTTTATGTATGAAGATGAGACCATGGAGATGCCGATGCTTTCCATTAGTAGAATATGAACCATCACACAAAGATCAGAATCCAACATGTACATATAAGACAGTTTTCAAAGACAACACAGCCTGGAGATTTGTAAAATTGTTATAAAATCACCCAGAAATTACTGGTATCATTTTAGCTTTTGAATAGGTGAGTTGTTAAGAAACACTTTGGTTGAAACTCAACCCACTCTAAATTAGCTCACACCCACCACACCCAGTATGAGTTGGAGGGGGAAGGTCTTGACTCACAGTTATTGAAAAGGCTTTCAAACACAGGTGATTCAGGTCTTAAGCAATGTCATTCAGGTATTGTTTCTTTCCTTCTCTCCAACAGACAGAAAAAAGATGTTCAGCAGCCACCATAGACTTATTTCCTACTTCTTTTTTCCCCCAAAATTTTATTGATATGTATATGGCAAAATTCAAGGTTTACAATGGAGTTGAGCATTTTGTGCACATACATATCCTGTCAAGGTGATAAGGGCTTCCCCACTCTCCTTTTGTCCCTCCCTCTGCCCATCCCTCCCTCCCTCCTCCCCTCTTTCACTTTGTCCTTTGTCTTAAGTTCCATACGTGTTGTGATCTGGGTCTCTCATATCAGAGAGACCATTCGATGTTTCACCTTCTGCTTCTGACTTACTTCACTAAGCATAATGTTCTCTAGTTTCTTCCATTTGCCTGCAAAAGCCTCCACGCTGTTGGACTTTATAGATGCATAGTATTCCTTTGTGTATAAATGCCACATTTTGTGTATCCACTGGTCTGTTGATGGGTATTTTGGTGCCTTCCATATTTTTGCTATTGTTAGTTGTGCTGCTATGAACATGGGTATACATATATCTCTGTTATATGTTGTTTTGGTCTCTTCTGGATATATTCCCAGGAGGGATGTTGCTGGATTGAAGGGGATATTTATATGAAGAGACAGTTCACTCATGAAGAAATGCAAAAAGCCAACAGATACATGAAAAGATGTTCAACATCTCTAGCCATAAGAGAAATGCAAATCAAAACAACACTAAGATACTATCTCACCACAGTGAGAATGGCCTATATCAACAAGTCAAATAGTAATCAGTGCTGATGAGGCTATGGGGAGAAAGGAACCCTCCTGCACTGCTGGTGGGAGTGTAAATTCATACAGCCACTTTGGAAAATAGTATGGAGAT
The DNA here is from genome assembly GCA_004027205.1 of Ctenodactylus gundi. Classification (NCBI taxonomy): domain Eukaryota; kingdom Metazoa; phylum Chordata; class Mammalia; order Rodentia; family Ctenodactylidae; genus Ctenodactylus; species Ctenodactylus gundi. The sequence goes on along the minus strand of PVKB01000095.1, from coordinate 935,552 downwards.
CTCTTAAAAGACTGGAAATAAATATCCCCTTCAATCCAGCGACACCCATCCTGGGATTATTTCCTACTTCTTCAGCCACTTCGAGGAAATATCTCAATGTTTTAGGAAAAAAAAAACAGTCCTTAGGGATTTCTAACTGGACTAGCCTGGGTGACGGGCTAATAAGCCAAAAGAGGCATCTTTCAATAGATGACACAGGGAAGTCATTGTTCTCAAAACAAAAACTCTGTGACTGAGAAATGATCGCAGACATTCCTCCACAGTGAAAATCTACATCCTGTTAGCCAGGAGACCAGTATTTGTATCTTGAGAAATCATGAAATAGCTCCTTTTATCCCACTCTTTCTGATCCTGACCCTACACACCAGTGTCCAAAAGGCTATAAAGTGATAGTGTTTTTAGTTTAGTATTTGAGGCATTTAGACCAGTGTCTGTCTAGCATTTTCCAAGCGAGCACTAAACTTTTATGGTACTAAACGGGAGTAAAGGAGAATCAGTTGGCACTCACTCATTGCTCTCAGCCCACATGATGTTTACCTTGGAATAAGTTTTTCATGCCCTACCATACAACCATCACACTGAGTAAGTGGGCTGCAGTCCACGCGAGTAAAACTGAGCACCATATAGTATCATCGGGTCTTCACAAAGGCTTCTGAGCAGGAAGGCATGCTCATGGAAAGCAGAATTATGTCATTTTAAAATAATTTCAATGTCCTTCCAGTCCAGCATAAGGGAATGGCATACTGCACATACTCAGTAATTATCTGGGGGTCGGGGGACGTGAGCTCTTAAAGAGTGTGTCAACTAATGAACTTCATAGTTTCAGATAAGAGAACTACACTGAAAAGACAGGAATCACGGAAGTGCAGCTAAGTGTCTCCAGCAGGGCAACAGTTGCTGGAGATAGGGGATGAACCTGGTTTATTTAAACAGATAGGCAGGCCTCTCATGTAGGAATGAAAGAAATCTACTGCATGGTAGCACTGGCCCTATCTCCTCATCAGATCCTCAGTAGACACACATCTTTTCTGAGATTTGGGGGATCTGTAATTTTGAACACAACCTTGAAAATCAAATCTCTGGAACTGGGCATATAGTTCTGTAATTAGAGTGCTTGCATAGTAGGTAAAAGGCCCCATGTTTGATCCCCCAGCACCACATATTATGTATGTGGAAATGGCAGGGCATGCGTATAATCCCAGTACTCCTGAGACTGAGGCAGAAAGATTGCTGTAAATTCTAGGTCGACCTGAGTTACAAAGGAGTTCAGGACCAACTTGGACTACAGAAAAAGACCCTATCTGAAAATGAAACAAACAAACAAACAAAAAAACCCAAATCTCTACTTCCCACCAAATTTTATGGAACTGCTCCAGCAAAACTGAATGCACACCTGGAGCTATCATTTACTGAGCATCTTCTATATACCATGCATTCTGCCAGACCCTTATCATTTCCAATTATGTTAATTATTAATAAAGATGACACTAAATTGCTAAAGTTTATGAGCCAAAGTCAGAACAGAATTCAATGCAGATCTAGCTGACATCTTATGTTCTTTCCTCTAAATAGAAATTTAAAGTCCTCAGGGGCTACTTTCCTAATCAATATACAGCCATATATTTATGTCCATTTTAAAGTATATGGAGCACAATTTTTCTTGTTTTGATAATTTATAGAGGAGCAATGGCTGGTTACTTTTTTCAAGTGACATGCAGCATTTGATGACGCTGTCCACATGCAGCAATGCTGATGCATGACTATGTAGACAGGACCCTTCCCACCACAGTTCTGTCTACACAGTGATTTATTTTTTGGGATGGTTGTCAGAAACAAGTTGAAATTTTCAAAAAGGGAAAAATAAATCCATAAGTTGTCTAGAACTGTACACTTAAAATTAGGACTTGCTTTCACTGGTCACTAAATAAAGTAATTTAATAATCTGTTTGCTATAGATAATTTGTCTAATAAAGTCAAAACAACAAATCAAGTTGTAGGGGACATCTGTATTTACTGTAGAAAAATAGTAATTATGTTAGTGCTTCTATAAGTTATATCTGCCTCTTATGTGATTACTGATAATTTCAGGCAACAGCAATTTGGAAGAGGTTTTTGTGGTCCCATGGTAGTGAACACTCTAAAGAAGGCATTATAGATGTGAGTGGAGAATTACAGAAGGGAAGGGCGAGTTCATTCCTACTGTAAATTGCTTGGTTTAATCTCTAAAACACATACATTATTAGACTATAATTTAATTATCTTATGACAATCAAAATTTGAAATACAATACCAGCATTTAGCCAAAAAAGAAAATAAAGGTATAAAAATATCTTTTTATCTTCAAGTTCCTGACTTTTCTGAAACTATAGTCAATTTAAATCATTTAGATGCCTACCTGAACATACATATACCTGCAATGTCTAAACTGGCAGGCAGGGCGAGAGAGCCCGGGTGTGAGCTACTTCAAAACACAGCCATTACTGTTGTCAGGGAAAGAAAGAACCCTGTACCACAATGCCAGTCAATTCTTCTCCACACTATCAGAATGAGGATCAAGGGGTAGAAAAACGTAACTTAAAAATATAAATGTTCAGTGGAATCTAGATAGTGACATATTTAGTCCAAGGCACGTAACTGAATCAACCATTTCTGAAACCATACAACCTACTTTTAATGAGTCAGGCTGTCACTGGAAAATGTAAAGAGAGAAAGGACCCAATGCCCAGGAAAAGTAATCAGGAAACCAAGGGGCTTATGTCTCTCTTCTGGGAGGGAGACTCATCAATAAGATGTTTAAAGACAATCACTTACATTTTTGCTCTATACAAATATCAAAAGGTCAGAGAAGCTCAATTTACTGTTTCTTATACAAACTTTTTTTTTCATTGATGTAGAAAGGAGAAGAGTAAAAAGACAGTAAAACTCTAATCAGTCTAAGAGAAAGGTTAAAGCTATTCTTTTTTATATCCATTCCAGGTAGTGATCCATAAAAAATAATTAGGACAAGGGTAAATCTATTATGTAGCACAGATATGCCATCGGTCTTGTCAATCTGTATTTGTTCAGAAAATAAGATTTGCTACACTCTGTGCAGGTTTATAACTAAAATGTATATTATACATATATGGGTAAACATTTCTTCCTTCTTGCCATCTAGATTATGTCTGTGAAAATACCTGTCTGACTCATTTCCATTAGTCCAAAGTAGCATTCTTGTGCTTGCTGATGTAAAAATTGTAGTGTTTCTTCCTACTTCATTCGATATTTTTTTGCATTGACCAATTCTTCACACATTTCTAAACATCCATCATGCAGCTGTTATCTCTGCCTAGCACTCACTGTCTGTCACATTTCCCTTGATCCTCCCTTTGAGCTAAGCTCCTTTAACATTGGCTGCCATGTCTTTTTTCTTCATCCCTTTGCTGAGCGGAGGTGGCTGAGCACAGGGTCTCTTACTCTCAGATGTTGGCAGTGCTATGTGCAGGATTTTGTATTAGAGAACTGTCAGGCTGGCCTGAAGGAGGGTACATTTGAAATCATTTCTCTTATTGAAAGATAAGTGTGCACTGTCATTTATTCTTCCATTCTTACTTTTACCTTTCACACTACTTCCATATTTATCCTCCAGCAGCCTGCATATTTGACAATACTGCTGCTGATAGTATTATGCTACCTGATATGCACACGCAAGGCTGAAGTGACTGATGCGTGACCTTCAGAGTTTTTTATGCTTAATGCATGCATTTGGGATCAAGCCAAGACTGTTTGGGTATGCTGATGATCTCTGTCTTTACTTTTCTTAATGATAATAATGCTATGTAATAAAGACAAGAGTCCGTTAATCTTTTTTTCTCCCTAGGTAATTAAGTGCCATATTTCTATAGCCACCTTGTCTTGCTGGCATTAAGCCAGACTCAAAAGCGTGAACAACTGCAAAAGGGAAGCTTTTCCCCTTTTGCTGTGTGTGTTGTGTGTGTGCATATACGTGTGAGAGATATACAGACACACACAGAGAGAGATTGATTTTGCTTCATTCAGATTTATATGGGATAAATTCAGATTTATATGATCAATAGAGTATCATACAGCGATTTAGTGTAGGAATAGGAAATACACTTTGCCAACAATTTGTCCAGTATTCCCCAAATCGTGAGTTCTCAAGGGTGAAAACTGTGTCTTCCCATAACTTTACTTAAATACCATTAATTGTACAGGTGGAGCACACACTTAGGAGAAGGGTGGGGACAGAAAAAGCAAACAAGAACAAGAGTCATTTAGGATGCGCTTGAGAAAACACGAACACATCACCCAACTCAAATTTTAGTTCAAGCATTTATGGCTATTCCTCACAGCTTGGTCAGCAGGGGAGAGAAGTATTTTCTGCAATATTTTGGGATATTTCAATGTATTAATGCCAACTTTACAGTAACAGAAAGGCATGTGTCAAATACTAAATTAAACATGAATGTCCACATACACAGATGCAAAGTTCAGTATTTAATATTCATAATTTTATAAAAAGCCAACCTTTACTGCAGTTCCCATAAAAATAGAGAAGAATAATTTCACAAGAAAAGATACTTTTTCACAAAATTGTTGTGAACTTTTTATCTATTGGTGACAATTCAAGATTAAGAAATTTAGTCACCAGCTTAACTGTAATTGTTATTGGAATTTTCCCTAATTCATTACCTTGAGAAACAAAGGTATCATCAGACACAAAACACGTGTCAAAAACAACACACCTTAATGGAACACTTTTTTAAAAGTATACATGAGTTAAAGATAGCAAGCAAAAGAATGACAGAGTTTTTCCTGAGGGCATAAGTAACTAAGTTAAGGGCATCTAAGACATGACTACAGACAGATTATTCTGGTGGAAAGATGTTTCTTATGTATTCACATTTTTTTCAGAGTTCTCAACTTAGTAAAATATACAATGTTTGTGGCTTTTTTGGTCCTTGGGGGGGTCATTCTGATATTTGATATTTCTCTAGCTGAAAATGCAATTTTATCCGGCTTTACAAAATGTACTTCTTAGATATATATATCTCACTCATAAAACATATTTTATACCTGAAAATAGCTGGCCCAGCTGAACTGAAGGGGTGTACGACATGTGTGCATTATGATGCACAAAACATTTTAAAATTAGCTCTGGGAGTCACAAACGTTTCAGGGACTGCTGACTCAGGACATGGTTTATTGATGTGGGAAGGGAGGAGTAGCAAGTGGGGGTATTCCCTTAATCTTCTGTAGAAGTGGAGGTTATTTGTGGAAAAATGATACACGAGTAGTGATAGGTCCAGATTTGGAGTAGTTCTTGAACTTGAAAACAGGTCCCAATGTCAGAATGGCTCAAACAGAAACAACTACAAATGGTCACTTAATACTGACTGTAATAGTGTGCAGGACTCTCTTGTCATTTCTGTCAAATTTATCTTTGTAAAACACATGAGGAATCATCAGTGATTCCTAATCCTTAGTGACTGAAGTTAAACTTTGTGGCATACTTTGCCTTGCCTTCATTTTGACATCATGTCTGCCTGGAATACAAACCTCACCGGTATACAAATTCACTTAGCTCTCTCTAATCAATACCCATAGCTGCCGAGCTGAGAGAGCTCTAGTAAGTCAGCCAAATAGTTTTCTTGAAATTCAGTGCCAGGAATTCAGGAGAGACTTGGTGTTACAGGTGGTGCTGCAGTTAACCCTAATCCAATCACTCAATTACTCCCCGTCAACACCTACCCTTTGCCTATTACACTATTGAATGGGAACTTTAATTCTTCATTTCGGAGAAAAAGAGGAGACGTCATAAAGGGCTTCCTAATCCGCCCACCACTACTGTCCACCTCTCTTGTCTCTGGGCCTACTTCCTTTGTTTTCTCTCTGGTAAATATAGGCACTTAGTTAAATCAAACTGTAGCATCTGTCCATTCTTTCCCCACCTTCTTTAGTTCTCAATTTCCAGGGGATCCTTCTATCAGCATACTAACGTCTTTGTTATCTTCCATCCTTTAAACAATACATGCTTTACTCCAAGTCCCACTCCAGGTACCATTTTATCTTTCTTCACTGTAGAGTAAAAAAGCCTGAGAAGTATCACCCTTGTCCTTGCTCTCCAAATCCACCTGGCCCATTCTCTACTAATTCTATGTCTATTATGCTTTGTACTCCCAGAACTGCACTGAGATCATTCTTTTGGTCATCATAAACCCACACTGCTGAATTCTAGGATTGGTTCTTGGCCACCGCACCCAATGTATCAGAAACATTCATTTGTTCTACCTCCCCGAGAAATACCTCCTAGTTACAGCATCTAGGTCATGATTCATAACCTTTTCCTCCTTCTTCATTTTTTTCCTTCCCCTACTCCTTACTATCTCCTTCATTCCTTCATTCTCAGTTGTTCTCTTATTGCTGGGACAAAATACCCAATATCTTCAACCTAAGGGTTCCTTAATTTTAGCTCACAGTTCCAGAAGGTCACAGTCAATGTATGGGGGGTGGTTAGCAACAGTATGAGTGCAGATGTGGAGGTTGAGGCAGCTCTTCTCTGCATTGCAAACAGGAAGCCAAGTCTGAGAGGAAGGGCAGAGCTACCCTGCCAGGTCAAGCCCTAACCAACTGCCTCTTCCAGCCAGGTCCCACCTCTCAATAGTACACAGTATTCATAGGTACATGAGGCTTTTAGGGGATATTCTAGAGCCAAACCACAATATTTAGTCCCTGGCTCCCAAAAGATTCAAGTTCACCTCTTTACAAAAAAAAAATGCATTTAGTCCTTATAAACAGTTCCCAAAGTCATGACAGTTTTAGTACTGCCAAGTCCAAAGTCTCCTTGATATTAACATATAAGATACCCAAGTATTCAGTGGTCCCTGCAGCTCTTTTCTAACTCCTCTCTTGATCTAAGGGAATCTATCCAGACTCATAGCTTTCAAAATCATTTATATGCCAACATTTCCTCAAATTCTGACCTGCAATGTGGACTTCTCCACTGCACTTCAGGCTTATCTATCTAGCTGCCTGCTCAACATCTCCAACTAGAAGTATCTGAAAGAGGAGTCTTGGTTTCCATTTTCACATAACAACCCTATTCTTCCTTCAGTTCTTTGAAGGAAGTTAATAATTAACATCTTCCAAATGTGCACTCCAAAAACTTTGAGGTATTATTAATTACTCATTATCCCTTGTGGACAAAGCCATATGTAATCCATCATTGAAAGACAGTTGTTTTACCTTTAAAATACATCACACAACAGGACACCTCCCACTGCCACAGCTCCCAGGCTAGCCCACCACTTTCTCCCCTGGATGGTTACAAGTGTGATCATTGCTTCCCACGTGTCCCTAGTAATCTACTCTCAACACAGCAGCTACAGTGATCCTTCAAGTTGTATCATAGCCCAATGAAGCTTTACCCTTTACAATATTCACAATATTTATTTATTAATTTATTATTAATTTATTTATTTATTTATTAATATTTACAATATTACCCAAACAATATTCACAGTAGCTTTCCAAGCTTTATGTGAGCTTCAATTCTTTCTCAGTCTCCAACTCTAACTCCTATCACTCTCATTTTTTTCTGTGGAAACCCCACAGATTTCTAATTGTTTCTCCAACACATCAAGAAAGATGTACCTCTATGTCCTCATATGGTGTTCACCCGGTGGGAAAGACTCTCCTCTGATAGTCACATGGCTATTTACTGCACTGCCTTCATGTCTCTGACTACATAAGAGCTTGTTAGTGAAAGCTTGCCTAGCTGCTCTGCATTTTCGCTCACACACTCCCCCAACCCCACCTACCCTTCCCCTTGATCCCTGCTTGTTAATACCCTCCCATGGCCATTGTCATCATTTCACACTATACATTCACTCATTTGTTCACTGATTAAATTTTCTGCTATAACATATATAGTATTTGGGCAAACATTGATGATTTTAAGCTCCTTTACATTCCTAGAATACAAAGCAGCCACTAGGCAATCATATAAACTGAAATAAACATTAGTTAAGACAAATAGAGCACAAAAGTTCTTGTCGTATCAAATTATACCTATTCCAGTGATTTCACATCTTCATATGGACTCCATATGCTATTCCTTGTAAATGAAACATGTCCCCTGCTTGTCCAATGACTGGGTAAGATTGAAATGTCTAAGACTTTTCATCAATGTCTCTCACCTGTCTTGCTTCTCCAGATATCTTCTGTACTCCCAGAGCAGTTCCCAGGAAAGTGTCTCAATGCAGTTAGACTTGTAAATCCATGTGCTCATATGTTCAAAGCAACACTATACACGTAACTGTCAAACTCCATCCTATAGAGAACAGAAGTGATCCCTGTCCTACCACCTGGCTCTGCTGATGTCTATGAAGGTTCACAAATTAAAGGGTTATAAATAACAGAGCATCTAATGGCATTTTATTTTAATTGTTTTACTTCTTTTTGTTCTTCACAAGGCTGAACAGTGGGACTAAGTTGTGCTTAAGCCAGCAAAATTTGAGTATGTGAAGATTAAATAGATACTACTGATAGATAATAAATAACACTTATGTGAAGCTTATTATCATCCTGCTGATTTGTGCAGGTTTCCTCATTTAGACCTCAGAACAACACTACGAAGTAGAAACTATTAACCATTTGCACTTATGGTCCCTGAGGCCCAGACAAGTAAATAATTTTACCAAAGGTCATACAATGACAAAGTGCAGGGCTCTATAACCTTGATCATCTGGTTCCTGATATCAAGGAGCCTCAGAACAGTCAAAAAGAAAATGAGGAATGGCTCTCCAGCCTGGCTACAGCTCAGAATCCTTTGGGATGTTAAGTTGCAACCTTTGGTTTCAGCTCCAGTAATTCTGTTTCCAGCCTAGAAATTTGTATGTTGAACAGGCACCCCAGGTGATTAGGATGCATACAATTCACTGCCCAGGTGTATCAACAGGAAATAGCCCACCAAATAGGGTGATTCAGAGAGATTTAATGAAAAGATTACTTAGAGAGGTGCTGGCAGGTATAAGATAAAATAGTAGCCTGGAAGAGAGTCATTCATACTCCTAGGCCAAAGGCAACAAGGTAAAGGAGCAGATGCAGAAAGTGTGGAGAGCTACGGCTACAAGAAAACACAAGGAGGCCAGAGCCTGAACACCATCAAAGTCAGAAGTACTCCAGGGCAATCAAAGGCCAAAGGTCAAGAGAACCTGGGTACAGTCTGTAAAAACTAGCCCAGCTGGCCTCAGCATCTCAAGAGCTGAGATTAAGGTTGTGCACCACCCTGCTTGGCTTATATGATGATGGAAAACCAAACCCAGGGCCTTGCCAGGCAAGCACTCCACTGGGTGAGCTCCACCCTCAGTCCCCAAACAACTTTGTAAGGCATGATGCAAAGCAGAGCAAGAAAGAAGTATGCTGATGGGAGGACTGGAGAGAAAGCACTCTGCATTCCAGGCATTTGAGAATCAGTTTTGTATAGACAAACTACTGGTCCAATAATTGTACTCACATATCAAAAAAAGACCTGCTTATATACTCAAATGAATCCTTCACTCAGTTCCAAACACAGCTCCCTGTCTGCTGAATACCTTTATGTTCTGTTCATACACATACCCCCTACCTACCCTTTCCTTGTTCTGCACTCTTATTTACTGGAGGGCACTGTTCACCAAGGCTCTTCACCAGAATCCAGAGACTCCCATGCAACTTCCCTCCCCCACCTCTTCCAATGAGTTAACTGTGAATTCTTTATTCTATCAACTCGATAACTTAGATCCACCCCTTTTGGTCATTCTCACTGCCCCTTCCTTAGCTTGAAGTCACAGTGTCTCTGCTTGGGGTCACTGTAGGAACCTCAAAACCAGTCTTTGTGTATCCAGTATCAACATTCCAAACTATTTTTCCAGAGCTGCCAAAGCATTCTTTTGAAAATGAAAACCCCTTCAGATATAGTGTAAGCTTAGTATCCTAGTGCAGCTCCCCGTAGGATAAAGGTAACATGGAGATACCAACTGTGAATTCAATGTGTTTCCTTAATTCCATTTCTGGGCTACTTTGCTAACAGAAAGGAAGAAGTATTGATTCTTGTATAATTACCATGGATCAAACTTTAGTAATTCTAGTATTGTTGTCAGTCTCCACTATTCCTATTGGCAACACAAAGAAAAAATATTCCACTGCTTCATCCTTTCACTCTCAAATTCTTCCTGTTCCCAATCATCAATTTAAATTCCAAATTTCTCAAGACATATTTTGAGCTGACCCCCACATAAGGCATCTACCAACTCAATAGACAGCTGGTTACATATGGTTAGACAGAAATACACTGCACATTTATAAGAAGCACCACTCCCTACAGCTGGACATTAATCAACATCTACTCCCTGGCAAGTTACATTAGTACATTTTATTTTACATATGCAATATTCTTTTGGAAATTCACACTTCAAATGTATCTATCTTATTTTGAGAGGTACAGTGGAGATCCTTAAAGACTAGATCTTCCCAGGATGTATATTAAGTACTAACTGAATGCTTTTAATTCACCCCTTTTTATCCATTCTGCCATGGGATTAGAGAAAGAAAACACATTAATATGTGTCAAGCATTTACTATGTGCCAACCATTATCCTCTGTGCTGTGCATTTAACAATTCACTCTCACAACAATACCATTTAAAATATTCTGCTAGTTTATACTTCAGGAGAAACAAAATTAATATAACTTCATCTAAAATGGACAGCACAACAATAAGCTGTAACTGCCATCCTTCACCCTCCTTCTATCCCTCCCCCCCACAAACCCCAATACTGTTAGATTTGGTATGTGCCCTTTTACTCCATGCTTAATTACATGTACATAAATATAAGTAATTTTTATATAAGTTGAATCATACTGTGCTATATGATTCCATTTTCCTTTTAATAACAGGTTTTAGAGGGCTTTCCATTTCTGGGCTCACTCATTTAAATGTCCACACAGATTCTACTTAGTAGATCACTGATGTACTAATCCCCTTACTGACAGACCTTAGTTTATTTCCACCTTTTCATTCTAGTAAATATATCATATTTTGACTACTGTACTTCGTTATAGATGTAGATTATTTCTAATTTTTCTCTACAATAAAATGTGCTAAAATAAGAATTCTGTACATACATCCTGTGCATAACTAAGGATTTGCTGGTGAATTTTTAAAGTGTAATTTCTACATTAGAGGATATAAACATTTTATGTCATGAAATTCATGACAAAATTGCAAAATTGCTTGAGTAAAATATTCTCTTGAACAGTATACAAAGATGCTCACTGTGCCACATTACCTGTTAGCAACAGATATTTTAATGTTTTCTTTAAGTTGTGCCACTTTTATACAAAAGAATCTCATTTGAAAATGAATTTCCTTGATTAGCAATGAAGTTGAATCTTTCTGTAAGTTTACATTCACACAAAAATGTTTTCTCTGAATTGTCTATATCCTTCTTCCTTTCACCTGTTCAGTAGTTCATTTTACGGATTTGGTATATTTAGTTTACTTGATATGACACAAAAACTAATTCAATATCTGCTGTTACAACTGACTTTCCCCATGTTGTCACTGAGGCCTAACTGTTCATTGTGACTTTTTGATATACATGAATATTTAATTTTATGAAGCTTAAGAAAACCTTTCTCCTACATTGTCTTCTGGAAATTAGAAGCTGTGTTTTAACCATGCTAGATTATCAACCCACCTGGAATTTATCTTTATATATAGCATAAAGTAAGGCATCTATTAATTTTTTTTCCTACCCAAATGTCGTTATCCATATTTAGCAAATAACAGAACTAAAACTTATAAAGGTTAAGGAACTTGCCTGGTAGAAAAAGGCCTAAAAAGACTGTAATCTTAATGATACTTTCTACTAAACCAAGTCACCTCTCAAGAGAATGCACAAAACATTCCACATTAAAACATTAATGCACTCAGTACAAAGAGCCTAAAAACGTCACTCACATTGGCTACACTATTTCAGCAGCAAGAAGAGTTTTGGCATCGCTGATCACACACAGATATACCTGCCAAGGTCTGCTCCACGTTTGCTCAGAGATGGAATCATGAAGTCCAGGAATAGAATGCCATTATTATTATTCAGCACCAACTAGCTGCTATCATGAAAATGAGGATGCCTCAAGTTGACACTTCTCAAATAACAATTCTATGTTCTCTGGGATGGCATGGTGCCTGACTGATAATACAACAAGAGATGCCTGGGGATTGGCATTCTACCCACAACTAGGGAGCTGAACTATTCTGACTGCACCTTCAACCACCAGGTCCTAGGGAATCCTGACCCCCTGCAAGCTAAACGGAGAATTTGCTTCAGCATTTTTTATTTCATCTACATGAGGAGGCCTAGAGTAGACATTCTCTAGGGTTTCCCCGGTGTATCTTTGCATCTGGGAATGCTTCCTTTGCCCCCAGGGCAGAACTACAGGGTCTAAGCGAAAGGATGCTGGTCACCTTGTTTGCGCCATAATTGGTTTCCAAAAGCTCCCACCAGACCACTCAGACTCACTCTCTGCCAGAACTTAGAGTTGGAAATGAGGGAGTGCATGCATGGCGTCACAAGCCTAAATTTGCACCATGTAAACTCAAGACCTGCAGGTAGACACTGCACATGGAACAGCAAGCAGAGAAGCTTGCAGCAGGGATGAAAAGAGGGAAAGGAGGCATGCAGAGATGACAGAGGCAAAGAGAAGAGCTGGACGGAATACTATGTAACCACGAAGAGAAAGATATGAAGTTTTTGAAAATGGGGCCACCCAGAGCCAATAATGCTCAATGAAATGGATCAAGCACAAAAGACAGACTACAGATGGGTCTCCCTCTTATTAAATGCACAAAAATAACATAAAAGGCCCCAGTCTGAATGGTCAGATAGGAAAAGGCTGAACCTCTGAAAAATCGGTAGACATAGACACTAATTCCCCAAACCCTATGGTTCTAATGTGTTACAAAATTTGAAATTCACATATTTAAAAAATGTTAAATTTTATGTCATGTGAATTCTTTTACCACAATAATTTTCTTAAAAAGTCAAGAGCTGGAAACAATAAATTCCAGATTTCTAATGACTTTCCTGTTTAGATCATTCACTCAACAAATATTTAATCTGTGCTTAATAATTATCAGACATTATTTTGGTGACCAAGGGCTATAATATACCATTCTCCAGCCACAAAATATTGTTGTTTTTCCTCCAGCTAAATGCCAGAGATTTCTATTTCTTGTAACCAGAGACTTACTAACTAACAGAGGTCCACAAACACCCTCTATCTGTGGTATGGGTGTCTTACACTTTTAACTGTTCCAGATGCCAACTCCATTTAGGAGGCAGGCACTGGCCTAGCTGTGCTATCACTCATTTTATTCATCTCTCTTGTCCCTTTAAGGTGACCCCACATTCTTCTAGGGTAGTAGTTTTTAACAGCTATAGCACAGGTCCCCAGGGTACTGTGACCAGTGATGAGGTCTCTCATTAGTAATATTTTAATTATAATAAAATGCCAAAGCTGGCCAGCACTTTATGACTGCTTTTTCCTGAGCAGACTCAAGGTCATTTGTAACAATGTCAGCCTCTCCTGCATTCCTACAAGCTTTCTTAGGACAAGAGAAATCTGATGCCACCAGCATGCAAGGCGGTAGGCTCAACTCTACGCATGCACACAGTACTGTGTTACTTCTGTGAAAACCATCCTTACTATTTACCAAGAAAAGTAGAAAGCGAAGAACTTCAGAAAGGGAGGGGGGAAGGTTTTGTAATTTTGACGTGATACATATGTGCACAAAACACTCAAGTTTAATGTAAACATTATGTAGTGCATATATACATATCAATAAAATGGGAAAATAATTTCAGATACTGTGTGTTTCATATAATTTTAAATACATCACAGGAACTTAAATAAACTGCTGTTGGTGCTGCTCTGACAGATGTTACACAAAGGAACCGTTCTGCTCCTTTAGCCTGCACCAATGCAACTGACCTAATAAAATGTGTCTACATGTGCTTAGGCCTAACACTTTGAAAAAAACTTTTCTCAAGATGAAATATGAGCAAAGATTAGGTGAAGAAAATAAAATAATGAAGTCAAACAAAAGAAGAGGTTTGTGAAAGTCTTTTTTTTTTTTTTTTTTTTTTTTTTTTTTTTTTTTTTGGCTGCATTCATTTCTGATAGGAAGTGCAGCTCTGTCAGGCCATGGAATTCTGGTAGATTAGTAACAGATGAGGGCAGGTGACCTGAGTAGGACCAATCAGGATCCTATCTGAGAAAACTGAGTCTGAGAGAACATGATCTTTAATCTCAACCAAAAGAAATGCATGAACCTGGAGGACAAAGAACCACATTTCCCACAGAATGAAGCCAACCCAGAGAAACCACTACATAGTGGTGTTTAGGAGCTAAGTACATGTGTGTTATTTCATAAAATCCTACGAAACAGAGCTATTGGACTTCCTTTTTCTGATGAGGTTCTGAGTTAGTCTCTGTCACAGATCCATGCAATCAGAGAAGATTAGATATTTTAATCTATATATTTCTGGCTTTAAGGCTCAGTTCCTCCAAGTAGGCAAAATGTACTATTGAAATTTGGAGATAATCTGAAACTGCCTGTCTGTGAGCTTTTGGACATCAGCTGACACATATTCATCGGTTTTAAGTTGGGAGTCCAGTCAAGCAAATATCATGTGTAAAGGACCATACAGTAAACATTTTATACTTTGAGGGATATAAAATCTGTCAAACCACTAAAATCTGCAACTGAATTGTACAGATAACTCCAAACAAATGTAAATGAATGTACATGGCTGTGTGCCAACACAACTTTATTTACAAAACAGGCAGCAGAAAGAAGTAGGGCTTAGTCTTGTCAGTAATAGTTTGCTGGTTTAAGCGATCATATGCCATGCAACTAGATTTAAACTCCATGTGGACAAATTCCATAGATTAAAACATTTTAATTTACCCACAACAAACCATACACACTTCAGTAACTGAAACAAAAATACATAACCATACTAATTGACTAAGGTGGTAAATGTGTTACTTCTTCATAATCTTGAGGATTTTGATGGTTGAAAAGGAATGTGGCAATTATCTCACCAAGGATAAGCAAAGAAATCAAAGAGAGCAGGCAAATCTAGATGCCGAACATATGTCTTCTAAAAAGAGCAGTCCACTTCGCTCTGTGCAAGAATGAAAGAACTGTCCAGCCAGCAAGAAACAGTCTACCTCAGCTAGGGGGAAAAATAAAGGGAGCTTCCAGACAATAGCTGGAGAAGAAGAGAACCACTACCAAAAAGATACACACTCTATGAGATGTATACAGATGATTTGATCATCTTACGCTCAATAAAATGATACATCTATTTTCATTCATTTCCCTAGTATTTGTTTTAAACATTAATCTTAAGAATAATTAAATGTTTTAGATATATATTTAAATATCTATAAACTCATGATATTTGCTAATGTGAATATATAAAATACAAAAGAAAGAGTATAATCTTAGATGGTTTCTAAGGGAATATCGTTCTAACAGCAGTTGGAGAGGGCACTCTGATTTCAACTTCCAATGTCACTATGTGAGGACACAAGAGAACTGTCTTAAACTTCCAGAGCTAGGAAACTAGAGAGCAAGGAAAGATAATTTTATCATGATCACTTTTATGAGATTACTTCTAACTAGATCCAACTGAAAGTTAGTTTCCAAGTACACACACATTTAGGTAACGACAGACTGCCTGTAAATACTATTTAACAAAATATGTCTTGCTTCTATTATAAAGAATAATTTGCTTTTGAAAAACTAATTTGTCTTGTTTGTAATGTTAAAAACAACAACAACAGAATTGTGGACTTCTCAATGTTGTCTATTTTTTTTTCCTTTCCACCATCACTCCTCTTTTCCTCCAAGGTTGTCTGTAGTCTACAGTTTGCACTAGAGTAGACAAAAAATAAGCAAAGATAAGGCAAATGAGAAGGAAGGGGAGAGAAGAGAAGAGGAGGGAGAGTAAGACACACACACACATACACACACACACACACACACACAGAGAGAGAGAGAGAGAGAGAGAGAGAGAGAGAGAGAGAGAGAGAGAGAGAGAAATGAAGAAGTGGGGAGGAGAGAACAAAAGGTGAAAAAAAGAAGGAAGACAAATAAATGATGGGAAAAGAGAGAAAAAAGAATAATAAAGCAACCAAAGAACAAAGAGGGAAAAAAAGCTATACTTGTAAACCTACCTCTCTTTTCCAAAATGTTAAAAAGACAGGGGCTCTTGAAAAGTCTACTCCATGCCCAAGACCTTATAGAATTTCTGCACAGCACCTGCCTACTCACTTTGAACATTCCTCCAAGTCTAGACATTTAGTCATAAATTCACCTTTCCAAATTATGATGCTAAATATACCTCTTTGTGTACAGCTGCCAAATCTCTTATCTTTGCCACTGATCCATCTCCAGGTCTCTTATTCTGAGTCTTTAATGATCCCCAGGAATTTCCCCTTAGCATACTTGCTTTTACTTCAAATCTATACGTGATCAAAAGAAAACTCACCTTTTCCTTTAGCCAGGATCCTGCCATCAGACCTATTGCAACCCATAGTGAAAATCTCAAAGATCTTAACTCCACATCCCTCATTGATAAAGACCCTTCTGGACAAACATCTGCATCTATTTCTCCCTTGCATTCTCTTGATAACATTCAAATTCTTAGGCATTTGTGAATTTCGGGAATGGTCTTCATGTACATTTTTCACCACTTTATCTCCAGCATCTTCCCATGACAAGCCAGGAGATTAAAGGAAATATCACTTTTTTTGAGACAGGGTCTGGCTCTAAAGCCCAGGGTGGTCCTGAGCTCACTATGGAGCCCAGGCTGGCCTTGGACTCACAGCAATCCTCCTCCCTCAGCCTCTTGAGTGCTGGGATTATAGGCATGTGTGCCACCACACCCAGTTATGTGGTGCTGGGGAATCGAACTTGGGTATTTAGCGATTGAGAATGGAACTTGGGTACTTAGCGGTTGATGTAGTGCTTGCTAGGTAAGCACTTTAACCACTGAGCCATTCTTCCAGCCTCAAGGAAATATCACTTTTACCTTATAATTCTCTTATTACAAAAATGCATGCACAAGAAAGTCTAAATCCCCAGTATCGTATTGAAAGACCTCTGCCATCTCTTCTGTACCTATCTTGTTCATCCATCCCAGACTGAAGCCCTTTGTAGCCCAAGCTTGACCATTAGCTCTCCTCAGATGCCCAGGCTTCAGTGTGTGTGTGTGTGTGTGTGTGTGTGTGTGTGTGTGTGTATGTGTGTGTGTGTGTGTGTGTGTATATATATATATGTATGTATGTATGTATGTATGTATGTATATTTGGTAGAGCTGGGATAAGGCTTCAACCTAAATATGTGTGTGTGCATGTGTGCATATGTGTACATACACACATATTTTTAAACATGCAGCCCATACAATTCTAAATACCACAGGCATTTGTGCTTACGGTTAGAACTGCTTGATTAGCGTACCTACCACTTCGTCTAGATCCCATACTCTGTCCAAAGTAGAAAAAAGAGAGGAGAGATACTACACTTCAGTGTATCCTGATGTATCCAACAAAGAAACAAAACACATGACAATTAAAATCATGACACCTAAGCAACTGAAAGGTGCAAAGGTGCCTCCCAATTTCAGAAATGTTAAAAAGCTAATAAAAAGTACATCTCTGAATTGATGAAATACAATTAATGTGTGATTAGTTCCTATTAAAGTCCGGGCAAATGTGTGGTTGCATGCCTGGCAACTGAGATTAAGTTCCCCGAGTTACACAGCTTGTAAGAGACCATGCCAAGATCATATTTAACTCCAAAGCCTTGAGGCTCCCTGCAGTGTGCATGAGCATTAGAGCGCCAGGGTTCATGACAGGGATTCAACCTCTGCCGTAATCCTTCCTGTGGAGTACATACTGAACAGTTAGAATGGCACCTGGCGCAAAGTAGGCTCTCAACAAACGCCAATGTTCCCACCTCCACACAGCTGGATGTGCAGTGAAGGAACTGAGAAATGTCTGCCACTGGGAGTGACAAGAGAAAGACACACAGCACTTTCAGGAAAAACAGCACAGGAACTACACTGAGCCTCAGTTAATCTGAGAAGGATCCTGGACCAATTGGTGCTTAAGCTGAGGCTTGAACACTGATGAGTGGCACTCAACTATAAATCAAAGGATAGAATGAGTTTTCCATAAACCATAGGATATGAAAACAGCCCTGCAATCTTCTCTTTTTTCAACCAGAGGTAACACTGAACAGAATCCTTCCTCCTGGCTCTGTGCCCAAAGAATTCCTACAGGTATCAAACGTTTCTAGGTGAGGGCCACCAGGACAGAAAGCAAACTTAAGTCCATTGGCTGTCGAGCAAACGGATGAACCGATCAGCTTGCAGTGCAAGTGGCAATGGAGCAATAAATTAGCCCTATAAAACTTTTCATATTTAAATGTTCAATATCTCTTAATTATAATGAGATATTTCTACAGAGGATTCTTTCTTAAGCAGGCAGATAAGATTAAATTGCTGAACTCACTCGGCAGCCTCTTTGCACCTCCCTATCTCCCAGCCCTCCATTCAGGCAGCAGACTTAAAACATTTGGGAAGTTTTATTATTCAAGGTGATGATGTCAGCCTCAGTAGATCTGCAGCATGAACTGGGACAGAAGGAAGGTATTAAGCAGACTGCAGGAACCCAACCCAGTCAGCTCCTGGTGCCTCGAATGCAACAGAAGGCCACATTGGTTTGCTTTAAGCAGGCTCCTGGCAAACACAAAGCCAAATTTAATTGCAGATGTAAAATTTTCCTTATTGAAGAACACTGAAAACCATTTTTCTTCTTTTTCTCTTTTTAAAATAAAAGATGACAATAGCCATGTTGATAGGGGTTCTCATAAGACGTGCAGACACTTGCTTGAGACACATTCAGGATTAAAGACACAGAAGCTCCAAGGTTGGTAACCAGTAAGGAGATGGGCAATCTTTCAGAATCTAATACTAAAAAATTAGCTCAAGCTTGTCACCTTGGACAACGAAGAGCTAAACATGGCATTACTCACAGGTACTTTCTTCCAAAAGTAGTAGTAGTAGTAGTAGTAGTAGTAGTAGTCGTAGTCGTAGTCGTAGTAGTCGTAGTAGTAGTAGTCGTCGCCGTAGTAGTAGCAGTCGTAGTAGTCGTAGTAGTCGTCGTCGTAGTAGTAGTAGTAGTAGTAGTAGTACCACATCTGTTGAGACCCTGGACCTCTTATTCCCTGTTTATTATACCTGGAATATTCACCCCCATTTTGCTGTTAAGTCAAGAATGACACAAGTGGGGCTTTTACTGGTACTGTCAAGGTGAGGTTAGTCTCTGCTCTCTGTTAACCAAAACCTGCTCTTTAATATATATATATATTCCTGAATATGTGATACTAAGTAGTAATTCATCATTTACACTTCTGATGTCTCACTAAGCTACCAAGGACCAAATCTGTGCCCTGTTAGTCCAAGGCCTCTTACACTTGTAGCAATATTCAGTATAAGTTATACACAACCTAAGTTGAGAAAAATATTAAATGAACAACAATGTACACGTCTCTCTGGTAATAAACTGGTCTGTATGGCAGCCTTAAAACAAAGCATAAAAGCATATCAAATCAGACTCACAGATTAATACAGATTATGTACCAAGCTTCGGTCATTTCTAGAGGTTTCCCATATCAAACAAAAACATGCATTTTCTTAATAGTTTTCTTTACAATTATTCTATTACTAGTTTCTCTTGTCCTAAGTAAGAATAACCAAGATTTGATGATGAAATATGTTAATTAAATTCTGTTCAAATCTACATAAAATATGAAATTACAACATCAAATGTTGTTCATCTGTACACCAATCTCTAGCATATGAAAATAGAATGGTACATGTAGCTGACTTAAAGAAATCCTGAATTAATAAAATATTCAAACTGACACAGTGATTAGATATTTTCAGAGCCATTCACATCAGACATGGAAACGACATCTCCAGAGGATCTCATTACTTTTTCAACTCAAATTAGTGACTGGCAGACTTCAGGAAAACATCAAAACCCCAAGCTCTTACTTTTGTGTTTTGCTCTAACAGACACGACAAATATAAAAAACATAAACACTTTCAAACACCTAAAATAGTATTTCAAGCATCACAAAAAATGTATCCTTTTATTAAAAATCCTGGAAAAAAATCAAATAAGCACTGGTGAGTTAATAGATGTACTGTTCTTTCTCTTTTACAGTTTCCTAATAACTCATACTATAGCTGCAATGGTTTCACAATGAGAAAAGTGAACAATATACTATACACTTTGGACAATTTAATGTGCCAACCTGGCTAGCTTATGGCACTGAAGCACCTAACTATTCAGCCAAGACTAGTCTAGATATTACTATATAAGTACTTTTGTAATATTCAATTGAGTGGTGTTTCAGTGAAGCAGATTACCTGCATACGGTGGGTGGGCCTTACCTAATTAGTTGAAAGCCCTAAATGGAAAGCCTGACATTTCTCAAGAAGAAGGAATTTTGCCTCAAGGCCAACTCAGAAATCTCATCTGAGTTTCCAGCCTCTGGGCCTGCTCAGTGGATTTCACAGTTGTCACTCCCCACAATCTCATGAGCCAATTTCTTAATTAATCAGTCTTTCAATACATATATAGATCTTGATCTAGATATCCTATTGGAATTGCTTCTCTCAAGAACCCTGACTAATATACCATTCTTTTCCATGCGTGTGGCTCTGTTGGAGGGAGGTTTACACTTCATGATGATCAATTAGCAGTTAAGGAAGAAAATACAGGCAAATAATAATCTGACAACTACAAAAGAGCTAGCATTCATCTGTTGTTTGTTAACACAACAAATGTGAAAATAAAGCAAATCAAGGCCCACACAGGGCATTTCCGGAAATCAATTAATTACAAATTAGTCCCCACGAAAACTTTTTCAGGGCACATACTGAAGAATTCCTTTCCTGATGTTGTTTATATTAACACTTGATTTCCACTCTTTGTTTTGTTTAAAATCACTAATAAACAACTAAAACACTCCTCCTCAAGTTCACGGTTTGCTTATCGCAATTTTCTCTCTTTTTGAGAGGGTGCCAGTACAAACATATTAAGTTAATTTCCCTAAAGCAACAGCATTCCTCCTCTTCCTCTCCCCACACAATGAAACCCAGTAGATACCTCCTAGTAACTCACTCTGTATCACTGACATGCAACAACATGCTTGTCTTCCTTCACATTATCACAGAGACACTACATACAAAGCCTTTTGTTTATTGAATCAGGCAAATGATTGAGTTCTATAGCCTACAGGGAAAACCAAATCAATATTCAAAGATAGTATCATAAAACTTAAATAAGAGGTCTTTTGTACTCAGTAAAACCACACAGCTCATATTTCCCTGTTTCCATTAATTAACTGAAAGTGCCAAGGAAGTGCAGAGCAGCTCCTGGATCAGCTATATGTTTATGATTTTTCTTCCTAAACTGAGAAATTAACCAAAATACAATGTTTATCATTTAGCCTAGCTACAACCAATAAAGCCTCTTTCTCACTGTAATATGAAGGGACAAATGGGTCCACAAACAGTGTGTTCTCAACTCACTACTTAGCCAGTGACTTTTAAAATAACTTTTTGGGCATAACTACCAAGCTTTGGCAATTTCCAATGAGTTGTCCTAGCTATTAGCCATGTTCCTGACTTAGAAAAAAAGAAGAAGTCACGAACTCCAGATGACAAAATAAAATTAAAAAGGTCAGGGAAAAATACTTAGCAGAAGCACTGAGCAAAAGGTATAAGATTGATATTTGGATTCTTCACTCTTCTGCCTCATTGATGTTTTCATCTCTAAAATGTAGGGGACTAGAGTAATAGCACACCAGTTAGAGTGCTTGCATAGCAAGCACAAGGCATGAGCTCGACTCACCCGCAACACAAAAACTGGGTGCATGCCTGTAATCCCGACACTCAGGAGGCTGAGTCAGGGGACTGCTATAAATTCAAGGTCTGCCTGGGCAAGCTAATGAGTTCCAGACCAATCTGGACTATACAGTGAGACATCGTCTCAAAAAAACGAACAAAAAAGAGCAGGAAATAGGAATCTATTTACTAGTACATCTTAAGATTTAAATGGAAAATATTTCCATTCAGAGGTATTTTCTGATATCCTCTTCATATCCCAGGATATGATACGTATCATTTTAGAGTCCAGAACTGAAAATGCTAAGCTTGTATCTGTCAACATAATCTTCTAGAATCACTATAAGGCCACAATAAATTGAGGGAAAGTTTCAGAATACTAGGTAGCAATGTTCAGGACTCAAGTAACAATACTGCTGAAGACTCCTGGGCAGATAACACTCACAATCCCTATATTTTGCATATATGTTGTCTACTATTTGCAACTGGTGATTGACAAGTCTATCTAAGTTCCTTTGACTGTCATCAAAGAATAACTTTTGGATTCAGCTTCCTTGACTTGTAATCATTATCATTATGTGTTAATATTACATTCAAATCTAATAAATGCAAAAGAGTTAATTGGTATTGATGACAAAAGACAGAGTTTGCCCTTAGGAGCTCACAATCAAGTATCAAATAGGTATGGGCTTAACTACTTACTGTATAAAAGTATTACTGCAAATACACAAGAAAAAACAAAAGATGAGAGAATGCTTAGGCTCGTTTTGATTAGGGACAAGATAGGTCAGTCTTCATGAAAATGACATCATCTGAAATGAGTCTGTAAAGATGAGGACAACTACAGTAAATAGGAAAAGATAAGATACGACAGTCCAAGGACAGACACATCATAAGTTAATCTACATACTATCTCAATTCACATCCTGAAGTCTAGAGGCATACAGACTTTGTTGACACAGGTTTTATGTATAATTACATCTTGGTGGTTTAGTCAGGTTCCCTGTTGGCGGAACAAGGTATCCAACACTGACAACTAAAAGAAGGAGAGGTTTCATTTATCTAATGGTTTTATAGGAGTCAGTACATGGTTGGCAGACTCTAAAGCAGGAATGTCAGGTGGAAGGGTGTGGAGGGTTATGGAAGGGCAAAGCTGCTTAGTTCATGGCAGGAGGAAGCAGAGGAAGGGAGCAACACCACAGTAAAGATTAAGTAACAGACAGAATACTCAATGTCACTTCTCCATGACTCACCCAG
Source organism: Ctenodactylus gundi (assembly GCA_004027205.1). Classification (NCBI taxonomy): domain Eukaryota; kingdom Metazoa; phylum Chordata; class Mammalia; order Rodentia; family Ctenodactylidae; genus Ctenodactylus; species Ctenodactylus gundi. The sequence continues at coordinate 912,255 of PVKB01000095.1, read as the reverse complement.
ACACACCTGAAAATGTGTTGCACCAATCCCCTGGCAGCACCCAGCAGACACACCACATACATGCATGCACACATACATACTTACATACACACACATACACATACATACATACATACATACATACATAATTATTATGTAACTTGACTGCCAGTATTATGAGATCAATTCATTTGGGGTGATATACATTTAGTTCAACCATTTTAACTAATACTTAGCATTCCTTGTATACACATAACATAGTTCATTTATGTAATCTAACATTAGGAAAGTTATGTTGTTCCTTATTTTCTGCCATTATACACAATGACATTTCTGTAAACGCCTTCTTTCCCACATTAGGAAATTTCTCCATACAAGTAGGATCTCTAGGATATCAGCATGTTTTTTTACGTGTAACTTATTGAATTATATGCACAAAAGAATGCGTATTCTTTAGCTTTTAGGCCAAGTTTCTAACTCCGTCCACTGCATCAGAATTTTTAACTTTTTGTGGTAGTGGAGATGGAGCCCAGGGCCTTCACACTAAGCTAAACTCTCAGAGCATTTTTTAGCTTTGATTTTGAGACAGAGTCTTACAGAGTCTCTAAGTTGCCCAGTGGGGCCTTCAATTTGTGGTGTTTTGCCACAGCTTTCTAGAACACTGGGTATATTATAGGTTTGTGCCTTCAAGTGCAGAACTCAAAACACTTTTCTACAGGCAGACATAGGGATATACACCTGTCATCCCAGGTACAAAGGAAGTTGAAGCAAGATCACAAACTGAAGTGCAGCCTGGGCAACTTAGCAAAATCCTTTATCAAAATTAAAAAAAAAAAAACTTAAAAGGGTTGGGGATGTAGTTCAGTAACAGAGCATACGGCTAGCATGTGAAAGTTTCCAAGGCTAGAAAAAAAGGAGGTTCCTTATTTTTCTGTCATAATTCCTTTATCTATTCCAACTCTGGTGCACTGAGGGTACCAATTACTAATAAATCCAAGTTAAAATATTGTATAATTTTGAGTTTAACAATCTATTCATATATAGTAAAGCTATTTTATTAGGTGCACTCTACTTCAGAATTGTCACATTTTACTAGTAAATAGATATTTCTACATTGTATGGTGACTACAAGCCCACACACCATCTTTGGAAGACTGTTGTCAGTGACTTGTCCCCTGAAGGAAGATACCCTACAATGGTGAACCTGGGTTAAGACACAATGGGAAAGTTGGCGGGGTTTCAAAGTCAAGTTACAGGGCTGGAGGCATAGCTCAGTAGTTAACAGCACTAGTCTGGCAAGTACAGGGCTCTGGGTTCGATTCTTCAATACCACATAGGCCAGTGCCAGCATGGTGGCACAGTACCTGTCCCAAGGTTATCACTAACACACAGCTAATTTGAAAAGTAAGTTTTCAACTTGCAGTTCCTTAAACATATGAGAAGTATGAATATAAATCTCAAAGTCATAGGAAGATATGTAGATGAATTCAAGTATTTCTAGAAAGATAGTTTTCCCCATCCTGAAGCCAGATTAATACAGATAAATTTCCTTTTGCTTTACCAAACTAAGAGACATTCTATTTACACCACTCTTTCCTTCAGAACATAGTCTTTGCAGGGTATTATTTTATGTGGGTACTTCAAATAACAAATGAGCATTAAAAGGCACACATGCGGTGCTAGCAGGGCCACACAGGCTCATTCCACATATTTACCTTCCATGTTCTCAGCTCCCTTCAGGTTTCTTACATGTAGTGATTTACTTCATTTCCTTGTAAGATCTGCCATATACTTAGTAGGATGTATGTAATATTTTATCTAATGTTTCTTGGGATTTGTAGTAGGAAAGCTTTTAGTTTATCTACTGTGCATTTTTTGCCAGTATTAGACAAGGAGACATGTATCACACGCACTTGAAAGAGCACCTGGCCCGTGATAGCTACTACTCAAGTGTCTGCTGTCATTAAAAAATTCTTTTTTTTCCGCATTTAGAAGTTAGACAACTTACACCACAAAATTCAGCATGCTATTCTTACTGGAATATTATACAAAGGTACACATTTTAACACAAGTATAATCCTGTACGGTATCTAGTCATTTTAAAAGGTTCATTTTGAAATCAAGTATTTATCATTTATTGAGGGATAGGCTTCAAGAAACAATAATTTTTATTTAAAACCAGATTTTAAATTAAAATCTCAAAAGGGATCCTGCAAAACCAAGATTACATCATTAGTTGTTAACGTAGCCAAGAATCGAAGCCCTCATGCCTTCTGGGAATCACTGTGTACACAGGCTAAACAAAAGCAAACACACTCTGAATATAAGAATTTAAGATTTAGAAACTTTTATTTGCTCAGGGTAAGGAAAGAGCCTTTCCAAAGGATTTACATGATCATATATTTTGATAAAGTCTGTGAAATTTGCAAAAGTAAAATATTTAATTCATAGAGAAAATAACTGTCTCTAGCCCCCATCCACTGTGCCACACCTTCCTCATGCTAGGTAGTGCTAATGTAACCACAGCGATTTTGGGGATCCAGCTAAGAATGAGTAGAGTTGGAATCACACTTAGTTTACACAGTATTACGTAATTAGCTTACCTCCATGTAAAGTTACCAGTGTCTTCATGTAGGACTGATTTTCAAAAATGTGTCTAACACTCTTCCACCCAGATGGACCCACTCAGCCACGAGGCATCAACATTTGACACTGAAAGTATGCGAGGAGCAGAGCAACAAGCTTTGAAAGAAAATGAAGTAGGAGCAAGCCTTGGGGATGTTCTCATAATCTTTAGACATGGACCATTAAAAGATAAGAATCAAGCTCTTGGAGACACCAAGTCAAAAAGGAACACAGAACAGACATGACACCATGACTTAAACAACTATGAATATAGTTCTTTTCTTCTTCTTCTGAACTAAATAGAATAGATAGATAAGTAGAATGGAAAATACTTCATGTTTTAGATGTCAGACTTATATTATTGTTTTAACCAATTAGCATATATCTATGAGAGGTCACATGATAATAAATCTCAATACAAGTGAAACCAAAAATTTTTGGTCAAACCCACTACAAGAAGATTGAATGATCTGTCTATTCTTGTTAGATAATTTATTACAAAATGATTATTTTAGGAAGAGGCAACTGATATGCAAATTGTTTTTAAAAATATAGGGGGAAAGGTACTGCAGAGGTATGTCATTCTGTTAAGGAAAACTCACTTTTCTGAGTTTTGTGATGTTTGGGATTATGTGTTAGCTTTTTCAAATTTGCACTTTTTCTTACCATTTAAGAATAATACTTATACCACACCAACTTTTTAAACTTGAAAATGTGTAGCATAATTCCCCAAGCTGTGTGAACTTCAAACCACATGAAACTTTCATCAATACAGGATACAAAAACAAAAATGAAGGCATAAGAAAATAAACAGAGTATATATTTAATGAAATGAACAATGGTATGTTAGTCCAATACTAAGAAAAGCTAAGCCTTTCAAAACGCATAGAAAAAAAAAAAAAAGAAGCTAGAGGAACAGCAGTAGTTACAGTGCTTTCCTAGCAAGCCCAAGGCCCTGGGTTTGATTGTCCAGCATCACATAAGCCTGATGTGGTGGCGCATGCCTCTAATCCCAGCACTTGAGAGGCTGAGGCAGGAGGATCGCCCTGAGTTTCAGGCCAGCCTGATCTATACAATGAGTTCAGGACCAACCTGGATTACAGAGTGAGAGTCTGTCTGGGGAAAAAAAACAAAAAGAAATAAAATAACTAAAATACTTTTATTTATTTATGAGGTAAGAAAAAAATTAAAAGCTCATTTCTGTATATTAATTATATCTACACTGTTCTTATGTAAAATTAATTTTAAAAAAGAAGTAAAACCATTTATAAATATCCAAGATTTCAAATTTATCACTGTTTTAAAACTACCTTCTTCAATAAAAGAAGCCAATCTAACTACAAGTAAAAAAAAAAAAAGAAGATTAGTGTGTTAAGCTTCAGGGTTCAAGAGACTATCTGAATAATAAATTTTGTTCAGGAAACTATAAGTTACAAGAACAAATTCCTATTTGGTCTACAAATACTCAAATCAATACCCAGGAATCAAGTATAAAAGATAAAAACTGAGAAAAGTAACTGTAATCAAATAGTTTAGGCTACGGCATTTCTAAAAAGAAATTATCTTCCCTGAACATTTGAAATAAATGAAAAATGATCAATACTATCATCTAATATAATATACACTGAGTTTTCATCTTTTTTGTCAAAAATTTATTACTTGCTAAGGGGCGCTGCCTTTGCTGCATTCCTTGCCTATTGCCCTTTGACACAACTGCGACAGTTCACCAGGCAGCTCAAATGGAGGAGAACACATGAGGAGAAAGAGAAGACAGGCCTACTTCAAGGTGAAGACCCAGCTGCCATCGGCATGGAGCTGCCAAGGACTGTCACAGTAAGAGAAACAGGAAGTGCTAGTAAGAGAAAGCAATAAGAAAAAGGCTGATGACAATCTTGGAAAACACTGAATTTGAGGAATGAATGAAAAATCAAAGGTAAGAGGGAGAAAGGTTGCTGAATTGTTGTTATTGTCAAGATAAGAGATGTGAACATACATTTAGTCATTGACATTTTAAGAGAAGGAAAGATGGAGAAAAAAAATAAGAGAGCTAGACAGCCAGTCTTGTTCAGAAAACACGCCATGACTAACCTGCAGCCCACCAATTTTTGCCCTTGATTTTGTTTTTTATTTTATAATAAAAAGGTTAAAAAGGAAGTTCTGGTTCTTCTACAGAGTATACTATATATTTTATGTGATCCACAACAGTTTCTCTTTATTCAAAAAGAAAGAAACAAAACAAAACAAAACCAAAAAAAAAGAAAGAAAAGAAAAACAGTGGCTCCAGGTTGGACATCCCTGAGAGATAAATTTAAGAGAATGCTCATTCATGTTTGGTAAGGGGTTAATCAGAGTTTTAACTTTATTATCAATCACACATATACATTGTTACGCTATTTTATATGTATTAAAAATTATCATGAATGTAAAAAATAGTGTGAGGAGAAATATATACACAACCTTGAAAATCACCTTTAGCAGCAGCAGGAGATGCCAGTTTCTTCTCATTCCATGACAGTAAGAGACACCAACAGCCTTACTCAGAGCATAAAGACCATGAAGACACAGCCTCACCCAGCCTTCACTCAGGGAGGGTTCTAAAGGGAACGCCAGGAGGAAGGCAGAGAAAACCTGAATCACAGAAAACAACTAACCTAAACACAACTTGAATTTCCTCACATTTTTCTTTCCTGAGTGAAAGAAAATCTAAGAAATAATCCATGGATAAAGAAAGTGTGCCCCACCACCACCTCAGCCCACCCAACCAGGTAAAGCATTAAGAAAAGCACAAAGAAAAGCCACAGTAAAATAGGGCAATCCGAGACAGGCAATGTCTGTCTCTTGCACCTCTGTGGCTCACATCCTGCAGGCTTGTCCAACTTTTTTGGCTTCTCTACCCATTAGTATTCTCACAAGTAAAATGAGACGGTTGGCTTAGATGATTTGGAATATCCGCTGCAATTGCAACCACTCCCTTTCCTTACGTTCTCTGTGATTTTTCATTAACAGACACCAGCCTTCTTGAGAAAGGGCTGTGAAGCCCAGATCTCTGCAGAAGCCCATCTTCAACAACATGGCGAATTGGCCTCAAACTTCAGTGACTCACAAAAGTGCACTAATAAGCAATGCTGTAAATAACTTCAGCAAGCTGAACTCCAGATGTTGCCAATAAATATTAGCCAAGTAAGCCCAAGAGGAGAAGGAGGTCATGCAAGGAGAGGTACTTGTGTTCGAAAAGTTGAGGTGTAAATGCTAAGCAGTGCATGCCAGATTTGCCTTCAGAAGGGAAAAATAGGTCAGCCTCTCCAAAACATAATTTCTTAAGCAGATTAACCCTTATTTCAGGCCCTAACATGCACATACACACACAGTCATTCAAATGACACTAGACAAACAGAATTCTTCCTTTTAGTCCAGCAACGGAGGATTGCTGAGGGTGCTGAACACTCAGTGATACATCGTAGAAGAAATAATAAGTGACATGAAAGGAACTCATGACGTCAAACACATGTAGAAGCAGAGACTAATTGCTGTCAACTGTATACAAATGCGAAAGTGAGACACAGGGGAAATCCCTGCCTCAGAATGTCATGACATTGGCAACAACTGTGAGGCTCAGGAGGAAAGCTTGAAAATATTCAAATGGCAATCCTCTTTTAGCTCACTAGTTCACAGTAAATAAAAATTGATAGTTTTCTACATTAAAAATAAAATCATAATTGACACAGACATTAAAGTAAGAGCAAACCATGTGTATTTTGCCAGAGGTTGTGCTTGGCCTGCGGTTTAGCACAATTCCTACCTGAGAAGAACTCAACACCTAAGAACCTAAGCCGACTGCAGCCTTGTTGCCTGTGTCACCTGGTCAGCTAAGACTACAGTGCAGTAACAAACATCCCTCAGAATCTAAGACATGATCAAAGTTTATTTCTTTCTTACACAAGTGTGTTATAAATCAGCTGCCACACAGCTGCCCTCCAAACAGTGACTTGGTGATTAGAGTACCCTGACAGCAGGCGCTACGACCTTACCACCTAGCCACCACAATCCCACAAATGGAAGGAGTCAAAATCCCTGGAGTACCAGGGAACTAGTAGTCTAGAACTAGTCAAGCCCAGAGAACGGAAGGAAAGAAGTGGATACTCAGAACACAAGTAACATTTATTGTAACAACTGCTTCCCTACAGGAAATTAATAAACCTAAAGCCAAAACCATCACCAGCTGCTCATCACCAAAAACCACTTTCCTATATTCCAACTGTCCGTGGACTATCATGGCTTCATTGTGCCACATGCATAAAATAAAAAATTGGTTGAAAAGAGACTAGAAGGAGCTATTTTCATCCAACTGCTTTCATTCTGTCCCGTTACCCTTAAAACTAAAGAGGAGAGACACGGCCATCATAATCCAGTGAGGATACAGCGAAAGTGACAGAAGAAACAGGAGCGCAGAGGCAGCAAAACTGAAAAGCTACCATCTCTTAGGGATAGCGACCAACAGAAAACCCTTTGGTTTCTACATATTGTCTTTCTTCTTTCTTCTCCTCCTCTCTCTTTCCTCCCCTCCCTCCTTTCTCCCCCCCCCCCAACATGGCAAATGTGACTTTAGCCAATACCTTCCCTTGAAATGTGGATTAACAAGTGTTAACAGCCTTCTTGACATCTTCCTCACAGATTATAAGCTGGACAAGGTCAAAATAAAATTCAGAAATCTTCCATCCTTTGTTTCCCCCATCCACACTCTCCCTTACCAGTTTTCCCTGTCTCGCTAAGTTATACCAGACTCTGGTTAGCTGGTCAAAGGAGAAATTTAGGAGCCACCTATGATTACATCCTTTGTCTCTTGGATTACATCCAACTATATCTGACCAGTTCTATCTCCAAATTAAGTTTTAAATTTGTCCACTTCTCTTTTATTATCGCTATATGATAATTCCCTTTCCAGTTAAAGTAGGCATTCTAGATGTAACTAGAAATTGTTTCTTTTACACACTCAAAAACTATCAGCCTATTGAAGACTTAATATACACTGATTATCATAAGAATTCATTCAAAAACCGAGGAATTGAGTACTTTTCATTTACCAGGGAAAGAAGAAAGTCTTAAGGATCTACCATTGACTGGACAGAGTTTACACTGTAGCGGATGCTAATACCAAATTACAAAAAAAAAAAAAAAAAGAAAGAAAGAAAGAAAAGAAAACCCACAACAAGTAAGAAAATCATATGCTGTTTTAGAAAGCGATGAGAGTATTGGGAAAGGATAACAGGATAGTTGGAAGTCAGAGCCTTAGAAAAGAGGCCAACATTTAAATAGAACAGTCTCAGAGAAGGTTCCCTTGCAGCAGAGAATTGAAGGGAGTTGGATGAGGAAGCAGGACTAGACAGTGCAGAGGCTCTAAGGTGTGCAGGTGACTCCTTTGAACCAGGAACAGCCTGGGTGTGAAACAGCGTAGTTGCAGACGACGTAAGTGGTTTGCCAGGGAAGAGCTCACACAGGGCCTAGAAGCCCATGGGAAAGACTCCGGCTTTTCATTTGAGGGTCATGGGGAGGGATAAGAGGATAGTGAGCAGAGGACTGACATGACATGGCTCAGCCATTAACAAGATTATTCTGGAAATTGAAATAAGACTCATATTTTACAATGAATATTATAAAAATGCTGCTTATACAAAAAAGAACACACAAGGGAATAACAATAAAACAAAGCTTGCTTTGAAGATTTTTTTAAAGCATCTTCAAGTTCAGCCCAAAAAATTAGTTCATAGTATTGCTTTAATGAAACTATCTTATGATCATCCATGAAGACAGTGAATCTAAAATTCGAAGGCTTTATTAAGTAGTACTGCAAGGGAAGAAATCTTAGTGGCATGGGGGGAATGCCCTCCTTAGCACTACTACTGTAATGGCAGAGCATGACGAAAGTGTATGTCGTTCCTTCACTGATCCCAGTGAAAGAGACTGTATTTTCAGTATCACAAATGTGTAATATAAAAACTACAAGAGCTAAAACCTCTGTGAAATTATTACCATTGCTCTATACTGCCAATTTTTAAAAATATGCTTGGTATAATTTTAATTAAGTTGTTAAAATAGGAATTGTTAATATTCGGGATCTTTTTATTGCATTCGAAATTCATTTTATGGCAGTGATATTCAGCTTTGGCCAAATGATTTAACTTTCGGACACCCGGTATTTAGTCAAAATATATACTTAGTATATGTCAAGGACTGTTTGTGTCTCCTAAAATTCATATGTTGAAGCTTTAACCTGGATGTGATGATGGAATTTGGAAGTGGGGCCTCTGGGTTAGAAGATATAATCAGATTAATGTTCTTCTAAAAAGAGGCCTGAGCCTGCTTTCTCTCTGCCACACGAGGATCCAGCAAGAAAGTAGGAAGAGGATACTCATTGGAACCAAACAGCTGGCACTTATACTTAAGATTTTCCAGCCTCTGGAAATAAGAGAAAGAAAGGTCTGCTGACAGTCACTCAGCCTGCAGTACTTTGATAGAGTAGCTGACAGCAGACATATAAAGGCACATGTAAAAGTAACCTTCAAAAACTATTCAGACAGTCCTGAAAATAACACCACAGGCTTTGCTAGGCACACAGTGGTCTGGTTTTTTCAGTTAGGAGCTCCTAACTTAAAGAGAAGAACTGCTTGCTAGTTTCTTCAAGGTAGTTTTACCAAGATTGAGAAGCTGAGGGGAAAGTTAGAGGCATCAGCTGATGTTCACAGAGAAGACCCCGGATAGTGCAGCTGGGAGCATCAGAGGGATCACAGGCCCTGGCAGAAGGCCAGAGAGACTATTTAAATGAAGATTGGGATGGCTGCCATAGATTGCAATCAAGTATGAGCATACATTTCCTGAGAGAAAATCTCAGAGTTCCTAAGGATGATGAGTAATGGACGTATCCCTTGTCCACCACGTACACAGGCAAGGCACCATTATAGGAACCCAGCAAAATTTATTTGCTGTTCACTTGTGGAGAATCTAAAGACAATAAAATAATTATAAAACAAAATAGAAGAGAGCACAGGGTCAAGAGGCTTATGGGTCACACAAACGCTCATTCATTGGAAATCTAATCTTAATTATCACTGCACACAGCAGCAGGAACTGATATTATAGCAGTGAAGAAGGCAGACATTGGTGCACTATCCTCAGGAAGTCTAAATTCCAGTGGAGACAGAAAACAAGATGATTTCAGATGAAAAGGATGTCTGCAGAGGACATGAAAGGGAGTGATGTCAATGGAGTCTGACTGGGAGACTACCGTCATTAAGGCGGCTGGGCCAGGACCCTTGAAGAGATACAGGTGAGCTGAGAAACTAGTAAGAAAGAGGCTACACAAAATTCAAGGGAAAAACTATCACAAGCAAAAGTAATGGCAAGGATCAACAGTTTCCTAAGTTATTTTGTGTATACAAGAAACTGAAAGGCAAGTCCAGATCTCTTCAACCAGAAGAAAGCCTGATGGAAGACAAGGAGGGTCCAAATATGATACCAAGCCACTATGAGGAAGTGAGCGAAAGCATCCAAGTCATCGCACATGAATGTGGGAATGGCTCAAATCAGAGCCATTTTAAATTACTTATTATCACTCATTATAACATTTATCTTCTTTACAAGTACAAACATTTGGCAATCTACACTCAAATATAAACATCTGCATATTTATAAGGAAGAAATAGAAAAAAGTAGGGAAAGTGATGTATGTACTTATCCCTCCCCACCCAACTCTTCTCATCAAAGGCAGCTCTCAGAAGCCCTGAGCGAATGGCACGCAAGGTCTGGCTGTCCAGTACCACAGATGAGTCATTCTGAGGCACAGCTCAGATGATTTGGCATTGCCAAGACACACAGATGCCCATGTAAACAGAGACCCACCACCTACCATCTCACTGAAACACATCTCTTCCTCATGGTTACATGGGACATCAATGTTATCGTCCAGGACTACTTACCACCTGGTCTCTTATCGACAAAGTTTGCTAACTCCTTTTAAATGTCACCCAAATCCAAATATTCTTAGTTCACCAGTTTGCAAACTCTTATTCTAAATGGTCATTGAAGTCTATACGGTCATAGTTCAATAGTAACAACAAATATAGGCAATTAGGGAAAGCAAAACAAAGAATTCCAAGAAAACCTTACCAAACTAAATAAAAAAAAATTTACTAAACATTCTGTAAAGGAGATATATTAGCATTTATGTATTGACAAAGAGTGAATGAACTCCACCTGCTTAGAGAAGATGTGTGCTTGTTGAATAGTCAAAGTGCCCCTCCCTCCCAGTATCAGACCTCTTGCTGGTACTCAATCTCTCACAGGTGGTAGGTAGAGAGCAAAGCCTGGTTTCTTGCACTACCCCTCCACTGATATCTTTGCATAGACTCAAGTGGTTCTGCTTCTCACGTCCTTCACTTGGCTGTAGGCTTTTCCAATGACTCTTTGTCAAGGACTGGGAGTCTTTCCATCATAACTACAGGATGAGTTTAAGTCTGCTATGAGTGCCACCTATGTATGTCTCTATCTTTCTTAAGTACAAATTTAAAAATCTGCCTTCATACAGATGCATGGAATTCTGAAATATTCCAGTCATATGAGATGTAATAATTCTTTAACTGATATTAGAATGGGAATAATGACACATCCTCAAGAATTTCTAGACAGAAAAGGACATAGTAAAGCCATCTCCAGAACTATAACACCCTCTTCCGCAGCGGACTAATGGTGTTGTGTCAGCCTGGACAACAAAACTGGAACTGGGCCTTTGGATCTACCCACCGTTTGGAGCTCCACATCCCCTGAACACCACTGTTTATTTTGTACTTTAAAATGGCACATGGTATTAGTCTGAGTCCACCAGAAAAATGCCATGAGCCATAAGGATCCACATTATTGTTTCCTACAGCTTCATCAGCAAAGAAGAGTTGAATGCACTGATAATTTGTTAGAAGAACTATGTTCCTAGTGCATTATATCATGGCAGGTCTTAAGATTTTGCAAAAGCCATGTAATCTCTAATGTCTCCCTTACCTGTAAAACAGATGAGATGGTCAGATGCTCCCTAGGTTTATTTTCTGTTGACCATCCCATGAATCTATGGCTTAAACTCTCCTATGTACTGTCATGCTACTCAGAGCTTCACATGTTGGTAATAAGTGCTTACATGTGCAAATGTGAGTTTTTGTAGGTTCTTCTGAGATCTGTCCACGTGTCCAGTGCAGAGATACTGGGGCCTTAGAACTCACACAAGCATGAAGTCATTCTTGTTTGTCTCTCTTGTTCTGACTCTTCTGACAATCCTTAAAAGATTGCATATTATGTTTCTCATGCTTTATGTCCTTTCCTATCACTGGTGACATAATATTAAGTTGGCAGCTTTATTTGGAGACACTTGTTTCTGAAGCCAAGAAATGTAGATAGCCAAGAATGAGATCATTCTATCCCCAAATCGCCACAGATCTTCTCAGAGGCAGCTGAGTAATGTAATTTGATCAAGGTGAAGCACAATCCACTCTTCATCTTTTAACCTAAGTCTAAGTTCTTTAAGCTTTCTGCTCTAATCCCAGATTAATGGCTCCCACTCATTGTTATAAATGTCCACCAGTTGCACTGCAGTCAATTCTCATTTATCCGCCTGTGGCTTATCCAAAACACCAAGCTTTCTCCTCCTGCCTCCAGCACCAAGTTCCAAGCCAGTTCCTTTAAGGCTGTGCCAAAGAAATACAAACTAAATCTAATATTAGCCTAATGAGAAAAGGCTATCTGCTGCCAAAGATTCAAATAATGCATCCCAAAGCCAAGTGCAAGTAATTATTCACTGTTTTAAATGCTGGCCTTATTTCCCCCTTATATAATACAGCAATCAAGATTTGTTGTTTCTCTCTCTAAGGAGTAAAGAATACATATAGCATTTTAACCTCTTCATTTGTCTTTTTGGCCAGATTCTCAGTACAACAGACTGTATTTTCTGTTCAAATAAATAGGATAATTGTTTATTTAATGTTGGGAAGTAAAAAACAAACAAACCCTGAATTCAGAGCTATCACAGTTGAGTTCCATCCTCCTCCAGTTACTAGTCAGAAACTAAATTTTCAGAGTCATTTCATTCTTTGGTTTCTCAGGTGGAAATGGAGATTTTATAAATAGAGGTCAAGAGGCAAAAGCAGAAGTGTGAGGGATTCTCAAGAATCTCCAACTCCTGGAACTAGTGTTTGTGACTTGAAAAAGCACTAAGATACAGCAAGGTAAATTTTCCTTATAAACCTCTAGAAATTGAGCACCTCTAATTTCCCAATGCTGTGTTTAGGCCACTTGACACATTCTAGAATTCCAAGATGGGAAATAGCCAGGATACTGCCTGCTGATGACCTGATGTTATTCCACAGCCAGAATCAGCATGGAAACTCTAATTCCAACTGTCAGGTCATTTAGGAATACCATTTTCAAAACAGATTCCTGTTTATTTTGACTGTGTATGTATTTGAGTGTGTGTGTGTGTGTGTGTGTGTGTGTGTGTGTGTGTGTGTGTGACTGAAGGACATCTCTACCCAGGTCTAAGGACAAAATTCAAAAAGAATGCCAACACTATTCTATCTTTCATCTTATTCCTATATGCAAAGAACTTCAACTGACTCCCCAGCAGGCACTGGCCAGCAGAACTTCCTTCATGCTTCCCATGTTCCATGTTTACATATGTGCAGCCCCCAAACATATGTGGTGAGTGAGCGCCTAAAATGTGGCTGGTATTACCACAAAAACAATTTTTTATTTGACTTGATTCGAAAAAAATTAAATAGCTACATGAGGCTAGTAGATACTGTAATAATGACCATGCTATTCACCTTGGCTTTCAAATTGCATGTACCGGGCCCAACTAACCGATTCAAGCTCAATTTCCACAATAGAAATCCTGAGTCTAAGAGACACACTAAGAGAATTTCTGCTGCCCGCCCCCCTACCTTGGACTAAGACTCTCAGGCCTCATTACCAGGGTTCTGTCTATTCTTTGTGATCTATATATGAATCTTATTCATATTTTATACCATAAGTCAGGATCTACCTATGCAATGTGTCCTTGCTGATGTGTCCTCACTAGCTGTGAGAACAGGGTTAGCAAACCTCAAGCCTGGGCCTCTCTGGGAAGATCCTCTATCCTACAGGGTTGTTTTTCCTTGGAAATTCCTATTTAGAGTTACACTTGCAGAAACTGTGCCTTGGCCTTGAGTTGAGAAGACTAGAATGGTATAAAAGACTGGTGCAAAAGAGGCTGTGCTATGTCTGTGCCAGAGTATTGGAGATGCATCTTCACTTTGATGTTCATTTGTGACAGCTACACACTCCCCTCGTGTAAGGAAGCAGAAGAAGCTGTACCCTTGGACAACATCTCTCCCCTTGTGTGATAAAAAAACTACAGTGCCCACTATATCTCTTTCATTGAATGATTCTGTAAAGCTAAGTACACACAGTTTTTGGATCTTAAAACTGTAACCATAGCTGCTAATTCAGCTTGCATACTCTCTGCATGGATTCCCAAGCACTTATGGCATTAGGATTTAGGTTGACAAATAGTTTTTGCAGATTCCATTTCGATTGTATTCTTTTTTCAACTAGATTGAGGGTGCCTAATAACAGACCTTAAGAAGAACTGTGTATTCTATCAATTTCTCTCGAGTATGTAAGAGCTAGAAACAACTTACGTTAGACATCATCCTTCTGGAATTAAGGTTCTCTGTTTTCTGGGCAATTGAGACCAGTAGTCTCCCAATTACTTTCTAAGAGAAGCAATAGTTAATTCTCCTAGAATGGAATAAAAATTTACATAGGTTTATATATGTATGTGTTCATGATTTTTGAAAATTATAAAAGCAATATAAATTTCAGAGCCAGTACAGTAGGTAATCCCACTCAGGCTTTTCAGATTTCAAATAATTCCCACTCAAGCTTTGGTATTATTCAAAAATACTAGAAGATGCATTTCTATTTTAAAATGTATGTAAATACAAGTTTAAAGTCAAGGAAGAGAAATGTCTAGTTTCTGAAAACCACAGCAGTGAGAAGGCATAAAGTGCACTATGCCTGTTGGATCTGGCACAAGCAATATAGTGAAGGACTGTTTCCAGATCCCAGTATCAGTGGAAGGAAAGTGGCCGAGCCCACAGTACGACAGGCAACTGGAACCAGTTTCTCTAGATAAAGCTTGAGCTTGAGGAATACATAAGAGAGGACTTTATTTGACAATTAGTTGAAAGCAAACACACAGATTGGCAAATTAAAACATAAATGTAATAACATCTGATCAGAGCACCTGAACCCTTAGGTTCAGGCAAAGACAAATGAAAAATTATCTCATCAGATGACTGACGTGACCCAAAATACAGATGGTCAGAGAAACTTGCCAATAGCTCATTACTTTAGCCACTAAATTTACTAGCAAGAATTAAAAGACATACTAAGAAATTCTCCACCCTACAAGGCAGAGCACTAATCCGCAAACAGGGAATGCCACAGCAGAATCATAAAATTAATAGGGAAATATAAAAAAGACTTTAATGTAGATATAAGTAAAGAGCAAGGCCTTGAGTTCAATTCCCTAGCACTACATAAACTTGGCGTAGTGGCACACACCTGTAACTCCAGCACTCAGGAGGTTGAAGTAGGAGGATTGCCGTGATTCCAAGGTTAGCTTATATAGTGAGTTTAGGGCTGCCTGGGCAATACAGCAAGACTCTGTCTCGAAAAATGTTAATATAATTAAATGAATATTTTGTATTTTAAAAATCAAGAAAACAGAAGCATAGAAAGGTTCCCTCATATCTCAACGCACTATAAATTAGTACTCAAAGTATGAAGTAGACCTTCCAGATACAGAAAAGGACATATTTATATAATTGGAAATATACTGTGCTCTTTTGCTCCCCTCCCCCATATAAAATATGACATACATTTCCCCCCATGGATATATAAAGGCCTCTTGCAGTCTTATAAAGGAAGAGCTCTACTCCATTGCATGAATATATACCATTTTGTTAGTCAGTGTCCATTGTTTTCATATTGTAAACAGTAGTACAGTAACGATTCTCCCACAGCCCCAAACAAACTTTGTATATCTGATTATTTCCTTAGGACACATTCCCAGAGAGGAAATTACTGGCCCCCAAATTACATACATTGAAAATTTCAATAAATACTATTCTTCTAAAAAAGCTGTACCAATTTACATTACAGAACAGTTTTAAATGCACATATTTCTAATCAGAGGTCTTTAAGGTAAATTTAGAGATAGTCAAGTTACCAGAGATTCAACTACCCACCCAAGAAAAAAATGATGACTACTAACTCCACTTGCCCCTAAATACAACAAAAAAGAAAAACTAAACATGTTTACACAAGTAAGTGGAGCACAATTTCAGTATCTACAACACTGCTGCACTCATTACTGTGGGGAGCTATAGCTGTTTCCAAGAGGAACAACTCTTGCCATCTAGTCCTCCATGGAAAAAATTGGACAAGAAGTATGTTTAAATTTTACTAGAGCTTCTAGTCTGTTCACCCCTAAATATGTCAGTGTGAAAACAGCCACCACTGCCTTTCAATCTCATTTGGTTAGGGGTCTTACTGAAGATGAATTCATTTTACTCAAATTAATCTGGTTTCAATATATAATCTATTCCCCAAGACACATTCATTAATGACTTCTTTACTTGTGACAAAACAATTGTAATAGCATGGTGACTGAGTGGATCTACAGACCAACTCAAAGGACCGTGGAACAAAAGTTCTTAATTTTCTATAAAATTACACATCCAAAATAATTCAGAAGTAATAAAATCACATATCTAAATCAAAATTTCACATTATCAATCTTCCTATAAATAAAAATATATAATCTGAAAAGGTTTACATTAAAAATTAGATAAATATCATTTAGTCTTTCTTTGCTTTGATTTTTTTATATATTTTAAGAAAAAGATAATACTTTGAAAATGATAATACTCAGATGACCTCTATCTTGCCAGTAACTGAAGGCCCTATGCGTATTTTTTTCTTTGTCCTTTCAGGTCGCCTTATAACACACAGATTTACCAAGTTTTGGTGTCACAGCAGGGCCCACTTATTTCCAACTTCAATCATAAACCACACTTCACTGATCATCAACCAGTTCCTATGAGATGCAACTTCTCTCACTTAACATCTTCGGTGCAAAGTATCTGCGATACTATACTCACTGATCAATTCCCACTTTGTACCACACAGAAAGGTGTGCACATGCACACACACACACTACAGTACCTAATGTCACTAGTTTTAATAGAGCAAAAAAGAAAATCATATCTTCATTTGGAAGATATTATTTGGGGGAGAGAGAAGGTGACCATTGTACAAGAGCAAACTAACTTTTCTACATTATATTTTTCTCAGGTGCTTACATTTGCTTTCCAAGGTTCACATAATTTTATTCACTCAACAAATATCTGAAAGAAAATTCTCCTTCAGGGAATACAAAAGCAAAGAAATGAAAAATATATAAAGATTAATTCTCTCATTTCAAACAAACTATAATGAGTACCTTTAACACATTGCAAGAATGTCTTCATTGATGTCAGAGAAAAATCCCTAGTGACAGTTCCATCACAGAAATCTCTTAAAAAGAAGCTGTTCTCATTACAGTACTACCTACATCAGAAACCCATATGTTCATGCGTTTGTACCTTTACCAATATATACTTTGTCAGTACGAGGCTAAAAAAAAAAGCAAAGTATTCTATACCAAAATATTCTACAAATTAAGGTCCTGTTTATTATCAGTCATCTCATAGGCCAGTTATGAGGATACAATAAGCTAGTATACCAAGTTTTTCAAATAGTACTTTTAATAATATATAAAGCATAATTAATTAACAGCATTTGTCAGCAAAAGCACCTCGTACTCAACTTTTTAACAAAATGTTTGCATAAACACAGAATAATTTGATCTGCTTATCCTGATAGGGGGAATAAATTTTATGATTCTTATTCTACAGGTAAAGATTATGAGACTCAGAACATTACATGATTTGCCCAACATCATAAAGTGTAACTCAAGAGACTGGGCGATAAATCTTCTAGCTTGAAGCCCAAGGCATTTGTCATGTAACCCATGGATCGGAGCTTTACACTGTGAGACTGGCCACAATTGTGCTTCAATTTCATCCAAAGGTAAAGCAGTCAATATTTTCACTTACTATTACACATCATCAAGATGTAGTACTCATTTTACTGATGATACATCAGCAATTAGTGGAAGTATTTTCAGTCCTTCTCTGTGGCTGGACCACAGGCCAGCAGAACTACAGCCTTGGCCTTGGCCTTCTCTTAATTAACTGTTTTATTCCTACCTTAGCAGTCTCGGCTTCACCCTGCAGTCGCCTGGGAGTTCCTTTTTGGTCAGGCACCTTCTGGAAATTTTTGTTTTTAATAGATTGAGTTTCCACACCTTCACCTTCAATTTGTAGTTTAATACCTTCAGCACAAGCTGGGTGATCAATACCCCGTGGATTCAAACCACAGTGGAGAGCTAGAAAAAGAACAAAAAGAACTCAGAGAACAAATCATGTAAAAAAGTGTCCATGACAGAAAATAGTTCATCAGGCCTTATGGGAAGAAACATAGCATCTGTAAATCGAGAGGTAGTGTGATAATTACAGGAAATAATATGCCGAGGAAGGACTACGACACACCCACAGTAAGAAACTCTTAGCTTGAAAATCAGAAAGACAGATGAAAAATTGAGAAACTCTCAGTTCCAAGTTGTCTGACTCTGAGCAAGTCACTAATCCCAACATTACAGATGAAAATACCAAATCAAGCAGCTTCATTATTACCTCCCACAAATTCAATTATTTCAACTCATGCAATTTTGCTTATGTCTGTGCACTCATCTGGAAAGTGCTTGATCCTGCCCCCTTCTGATTCATCTCTATTCTTCAAACATCTGCTCAAGTCCACCCCCAAGCATTCAGCATTTATTGGGCCATCCCTGAAGTAGACCTGGGAAACAGATTTTCACAAGACAGACATTACCTTCAAAGAACTCACAATCTAATAGAAAAGGCAGGAAAAAGAATTAGTAATTGTAAGACAGTTATTACTGCTGTCGAGAAGAGAAAGAAAAATCAGACTAAAAGCCTTGAGGGAGTGATTCCCAGCGTGGCTTGCTTCCAATTTTTATCGTATTCTCTCCATATCCTCTAGCATGAATACCCTACACATAAAATCTCAGGCTTATGCCAGGTATAGTATCACATGGCAGCAAACCCAGTACTCTTGAGGACTGAGGCAAGAGGACTGCAAGTGTGAGCTCAGCCTGGGCAAGTTAATGAGATCCTGTAAGGAAGAAAGTAAGGAAGTGAGAAGGTGCAAGAGAAGAAGAGGAAAGAAAAGACATGGAAGGGAAGGGAAGGGAAGAGAAGGGAAGGGAAGAAGAGGGGAGGGAAGGAAAAGGGAGGGAAAGGGGAGGGGAGGGAGGGGAAGGGAGTAGAGAAAAGGGGAGGGGAGGGGAAGAGGAAGGAAAAGAAAAGGGGAGGAGGGAAGGGAAGAGAAAGGAAAGCAGAACGAACTATAGATATAGCTGAACTTAAAAGCCCTGTGTTTAATCTTCAACACCACACACACACACACACACACACAAAAGTCATTTTGGGGAAAATTTCTTTGGCAAGTATGTACTGAACCCCATCCTATATAAAAGGTATTAGCAAAGAAACAGCAGTGATTTTTATGAGAACCATGCAATTATACCTAATGATTCCCGTGAACCATGACATGTGTGTATACATTTGTACATAAGCACATGGCAGGTACATGCATTTTGAAGTTTCTCCTAGTAAAGTATTTCACCTGAGACCTCTAATCCTTCAAATTAAACTCATCCTCATGTCTCTTCCTGTGGTCTCAGGTGATCTGAGGTCTCTTTCCAATCTCTTTTAGGACTGTCAGTTCACTGATAATCTCTCATCCCACATTGTCAGCTTCCCCCTTACTCATCATTTGTCCCCACAATCCATTTCTCAGCATCCCATTCAAGCTATTATCTGTTCTTCTTTGCCTGGCTTCTTAAAAATATTTTACAGGAAAGGTCAAATTTGGAAAAGGCTTGCCAGAAAAAGTGAGGTAAAATGTTTTCTTCCTACTCTCCACTCTGTCCTTAACAGGTACCATACATTCACATGGCTTTTGATAAATCAACATTTCAGTGACCCTCAAATATGAGCTCCAGTCTAGACGGACATCTGAGGAACATCAGACATAAATAAACTTACAGCCCAACATCTCAATTTCAATGCAAATCAGATGTCTCAAACTTAACATGCTTAAAACTAAACTTATTTTTGCTACAATAAGTGTGTCAATCTTCGCCCAGTTACTGACAGAGAAGCTACAGTCATCCTTCATGTCACTCTTTCCATGATTCACTGTGTCCTCTCTAACCATCAGTAAACCTAGTAGCTCTGCACCCACAGTACTGCTCAAGTCTATGCACTGCTCCATCTCCATTGCCATCACCCTGGTCCAACCTACCCACATCTCATCCCCAAACTGCCAAACTAGACCCACTGTGTTTCCTCCCCACCCCTAAAACATATCAAAAATGTGTGGAGGAGGATGGAGGGAGAAGAGAGGGAAAAAGAGAGAAAGAGGAAGAATAAGGGAGAGGGAGGGAGATGAAGGAGGGAAGAGAGACAGAATTATGAATGATCTTGAGACTCTAGTATTTCCAACAAGACGTTTCATCTCTTCACTTTTCACCTTTCTGACTTCATTTCTTATCATGTTATTCCTTATTCACTGTACTTGGACAACATGCTTCCTTTTCTCTTCATCAGCTTCTTTCCTACTTTCTAAATGTTGTACCTCTGATGAGTAACAGGCATTAACTTGCAGTCCAACATGAAAATTTCAGTGCAAATCAGATGCCTCAAATTTAACATGCCCAAAACTAGACTTTAGTTTTCCTACATAAAAGTTGTTGCCTTCATCAGTTCTGCCCATTGTCTTGTCCATTTCCTTACTTGAGATGTTCCTCCAGGTTCTTCCTTTCTCCCATCCAAGTACTAACCAGGTCAGACTTTGCTTAGCTTCTGAGATCAGACAAGATCGGGCGCATTTAGGATGGTATGGCCACAGACTCGATTTCTTCCATTTGCTTTTACTCATCATTCAAGTTTCATCTTAAGTTCAACTTCTTCGAACATACCTTCTTATCTCCTCCCCAGTCCTATCCTGTGCCCTCCCAATGCTAGATCATGTGTTTGGAATAGTACGGATAATAAATATCTAAAAAAAAAAAAACTCTCAATGAATATGAATGATCTAAAAAATAGATTGTACAAAGGTCCACATGCAGGTGATCATATTTACTCTCAAAAAATAGTCATGAATTTCTCTTCTAATATCTACACTGCCTAAAGGACAAGTCTCTATCATGGTACAAAGTAAGCACTCAATATGGATTAGCTCATGTGTCCTCCATCAGGCCTCATTTTTAATCTTCAGGACAAATTCTATGAGACATAATTATACTCATTTCTCAAATAAAAGAATTCAAAGGGGTTATGGCCACAAAAAGTCATACAGATGTTATGAAATGTTGCAATGACCATGGATCACTTGGGATACACATTTAGGGTCAGAGATGAGAAATGCAAAGTAGATTTAAAAGTAAGAAAATACATTAGCTTTTCATAACAGGATGCCCAGCCATGATATAGGTTCAGCATATATTGATTTTGTAGTTCACTAGTGTTTGGGAGAGCCTTGATTTTTTCTTTTCCTCTTTCTATGCTGCCATCCATAGCATCATTTTTATCCTGAAAGTAGGTCCTCTTACAGCACCCAGAGTTACAAGCCTTTGGTTTTCATCTTGTAGCAGAGAGGGCTTAGTTGACAAGGTTTCTTTGCCTCCCTAAACCTCCTCTGAATTCTTTTCTCCTTGGCCAGGAGAATTTTTTATGCCTATTAAGGAACTAAAATTCTGTCAATGATGACAAGCTTATAGTCATACCAAATAACCTTCAACTAAGGTCAATCTCCAAACCACACTGCTGCCACTCAACAGGGCAAGTACAGAACAGATGTTGGAGAAGCAAACAAAACACACAAGGTAGAAAGTGAAAACTTAGCAGTCAAAAACTGTCAAGAGCGCAAGGGTAATTACTGTTAACATAAATCAGTTTCTCCATCTCCAAAGAATAGCTCAGTTATAATAACTATTTAATTAAATGTACTATGATTTTGATTATTTTGAAAAGGTGTGCTTCTGTAGGGAGGTGGGGGATTGACATGAGATAAATTTAAACATTACAGAAAATATACAGCTTTGATACTTCAGCATTATCCTCTGCTGTTTCCTGCCTTGAAGTCCAGAACTGAGAGCTACTACTTAACTTCTGGTAGCTTCCATTTCCCCAGCTGTCTTCCTCCATCATCTCTCACCAGCTCAGACCCTCATCTTTTCTTTGTTTCTGCTCATGTTGGTCCCTCCTCATTAAAAAAAAAAGTTCTATTCTACCTGTGCATCACTTTACATAATTAGTCTTCCAATTTGAGGGGAAGTGAGTTTCTGCACATGAAAAGAAGGGTACCTCCAAAATACTATTTCAAAACAATGCTAGAACATAAATACATTTGCAGTGAAATTTTTCCCTGTTATATTTTTTTAAGAGCTGTGTTTGGGGAAAAAAAAGAAAAATATTTTGGACTTTTCAATCCTTCATTTTGAAAAAGTCATGCTAGTGATATTCAAATCAAATAACTAACTGAAAGCATTTCAGGTAAAGACCTAAGCCACCTGCAACCTCAATTCAATAACTAGAAATCTGTTAGGCAGAAAATTGTTTGGAAAGGCCAGGAAAACATGAAGAAGGTCTCAAAGTCAACCTCTGAGCTTCTGAGCCCATTAAACTGAGTAAATAACCTTAATGGAAACAAGAAAGGGTAGTTATAACGACAGAAAACAGAAGCCAATGGGCTGTCTTTTACATGACAGCAAACAGAGGAAGGTCAGGCCTTGTAGGCAGCCACCGGAAAGTTGCTTGATTTATAAATATTAAGGATGAGAAATTTCAGGGAAATCAAAGCAAGGCCCAACCGAAATAGTTTTAAGTAAGTCCAAGCACAAAAATCTAAATCAACTACCGTGTTTCCACTCAAGGGTGAATAACCATGAAGGATTATAACATTTGAGTGAAGAATAAGGCTGTGTTGCAGAAAGTAGGAAAAAAATGCTGTTTATCAATATCTTCCATTTTGAACTACATCAAAAAGATTTTCTTTTGATTTAAGGCATCAGGGTATAAAGAAAGATGATTCCTGGCTCGTTCTGCAATTGAAGAAATGCTTACATGTCTCCAGACCTGGCAGCAGAGGTCATGGTGAGAGTAAGATATGGTACCCACCTCCAGGATCTTACAACTGTGGCAGGGACAGCAGAAACACCATCTCCATGGATATTCCTTGCACTCTGTGAAGTACCTGGGGAGAGTGGGTGTGAGATAACATTTCCAAGGAGGTCCTGTTGTGGTAGCCAGAGACTCCTGGAAGACTTTCTGAACAAGAGGTCTGGCCTGACAGGTGTGGTGAGTATGAATTAGCTTCCTAAAAAGAATAGGAAAAGCAGACCTATCTAGGAGGAGGGAGCAACGTGAACAGATACAAGGAAGTATGAGAACCTGATGTGATGAGGAAGAGAGAAGACAAAGAAGAAAAAGTGATGGTAAGTCAAAAGGTAGCAACAACTCAAATGTCCATGGACAAATGAATGAAGACATGTGATACATAAGGTAAAATATTCTTCAACCTTAAGCAGAAAGGACACATATTGCAAGAAGTACTTAGGAGTTAAATTCCATGATAGAAAGTAGGGCAGCAGTTACCTCAGGGCTAGCAGAGAGTCAATGAGGGACAACTGGGGAATAACAGGTGTCATTTTTCAGTTGGGAATAATGGTTTGGAGATGGATCGTGGTGATATGTAACAATGATACTGGACATACACTTAAAATGGTTTAAATTAAGTGTTATGTATATTTTACAGCAATAAAAAGACAAAACAAAAACAAAACAAAACCCTAGTCCTTTCATCCCAACCTCATTAGAGGAAAGAGAAATTTCAAAGGCATTTTTTTCAAAGGATAGATAGCTTATTCAGCAATAATCCCACAGTGATTTTCAGCTAGAGCACATTATTTTGTTATTGTTTCCTTTTACATACATATACCAGAAAAATAGTGACCCCTCAACAGTAGCAGATTACTTTAAAGTTTCCTGGAAAGAATGTTTTCTCCAAAGCAGGCCCCGGTCTGATTGCCAGAAGCAGAATTTCTGATTGCAGAAGTATATGTGCGCCTCCAGGGCAGAAGCTTGGTGTGGGAGTTAACCCACGCTGATGAGACTCAGGTTACAGTAAGACCTGTCAGGCCTCATTCTATCTCCTCCAGATGATGCCAGAAGAGCCAAAGGTGGCACTGGCATCTGTGCATCCACTGGGAAGACAAGTAGATCTTACTATGCAGTCACTCAGCCTCCCAATCCTCACATCGCACAACACAAGATTCTCTCATGGAATAAGGTGTTACAGTCCACAGTCTCACATTTGAGACGGGGGCCTGGTCAGAAGGGGCAGATCACCAGGGTTGTGACATGCAGGGGTGTGTCACCATTCTCCTCCTCCCATCTCCGGCTCTGTTTACTGGCCACTAGGATACAAACAGCTTTCCTTCAACATGCCTTTCTGTCACGTGGTTTCTCTTTGGAGCTGGCTGAGCAGTGCGACTGAACCCACTTACACTAAGCCAAAACAAACCTCCACTCCTATAAGTTGCAGGTTTTAGGTATATTTTTTCCCAGTGACTGCAAAGTGGCTAATATTTAAGGGATGGAGTTTTGTGCAATTTGGATGTTCCTTTATTCTGATAAACACAGTGTGTAATTGCTCCAGTGGACCCTCGGATGAACTGTCTCTTTTACTAATGGTACCTCTATAGTCACCAGGTAGAAATTTCTAGCAGTATCTTGAAATAGTTTGTGCTTCTCTGCTTTGACAGAAATGATCTTTTTCTTAATATAGTCTTTTCCCTTCCATTATTTACACGAATAACCCCTTCAGGAAATATTAATTTTCTCTTTTTCCACTGATCATGTACCCAATACATCCTCCTAAACAATGTTGACAATTCACTTTTTTTTCCTGTTAGAAAATCTATATGTGTCTCTATGTGTATGCACCATGAACTGCAAATATTACTGTCTTTCTCATCTAGTAGAAACATCTGGAAACAACTATTTCTTACTAACTTAACAAACTTAGTGTCTGGTCAAGTTACTAACTCAATAGGTAATCATATAAAGTAGGAGAACAGAATCATGAAAAGACATTATTAAACCCTACCCATTGCCTTTTTATTTATAATGTATATTTTTCAGAAAAGCAAAGAAAGATTATTTCAAATTTTATTGTGTGATTTACCAGAAATACGCTAAAGTACAGAATCATAATGCTATCATGAAATTGTTGGTTTACTTGATTGTCAATTTTGGAACATAGAATGTTTATTTATCTGTGAATCTGCAAAGCCAAAATAAACAGATGTATACATATTCATCACCTAATACATGTTGTAAAATGAATGAATGATCTCAGAAGTAGGTAAGTTCCAATCTCTATCATTATTTATAAGGATTAAGATAGACTGTTTAATATAAATTATACAAAATTATATAAATGTCTTCTACATAGAAATGAAGTTCTTGGAGGACATGACCCTTCTTTTCTACCTCCCTCATGTAAAGCAGACACTCTTCAAATATCTTTTTAATTAATGCAGGTGGCTCATTCTTTTTATCCTGGACTCAAATTCGGCAGAGGCTACCCTCTACTGTGAGCATCACAAAGGATCTAGAAGTCTTTGTATCAGGGACTTCACATCTCCAAACATTCCAAACACTTTCCTCTTTGCCATCTCCTACAAAAGGGCTACGAAGCTCATTACTCAGTTCTCCGGCCTTCCTTGCAACTAAGTGGCTATGTAGATTCTTACTAGAGGGCATATGCAGAAGATGGATGTTGTGACCTTCGGAGAAATTATGTCAATCTGAGGCAATTAGAAACCACGACAAGATTAGGCAATTGGGAACCAGCCTGGATTAGAGTGTGAGTAATTAGTGGGCCAGCAAATGAGAGAACACCACCCACATTTGGGAGGCCCAACTGGGAACCAGAACTATATAAAAGGAAGGAAGAAGAAAAATTGTTACAGCTTTTTTTCTCTGGAAAAGCTCTCACTTTTCCAATTGTCTACAGATTCCAACTTGCTCACACCATACATCTTCATCACAGATTTGCTCTAGTCTCAACTTGCACCTGTCCGCCCATCACTGATCTTCAGTTACTGATCTTCAGTCTCTGGTCTTTGCCATTGTGATCTGAACAACTGAGATTCACAGCAGACTCTCACCAGCTGTCCTGCAGTCCAGGACAAGTGCCACTTTGTGGTGCAGCATCCATCAAACCCTCTAGCTCTCCCACGTGCCAGTCACCATCTTGGACTATCTCTGTCCTCAGAATTGTAAGCCTTCTAAACGGATATTTTTGTTATAACTTATGTAAATTTTGTCTTTTGTAAGAACCCAAACTAATACAATGGCAAAGAAACAACACTGGGTCTGACAAATAAGGAAAGATCTTGATACTATCCTATTCTTTAACCTATGCCTTGAATGTAAATGTGATGTGTAGGGCAGCTACAGACATTCTGTGACTGCATAGCTGTAAGTATGGCAGAAGGTCAAAAGACAAATGGCCATATTGTTCTGACATCATTAGGTTACTCTAAACTTGCTCCTACTTGCTCACTTTTGTTCTTGATACTATGTGAGGAACATATTGGCCTGGCTTTTTTTTTTTTTTTTTTTTTTTTTTTTTTTTTTTTTTTTTTTTTTTTTTTTTTTTTTTGAGGTAGGATCCTGCTCTATAATCCAGGTAGGTTCTAAACTCATGAGTGAACTATGTGAGATCTTCTGAAACTGTGAGCCAAATTAAATTTTTCCTCCCCCATGTTATTGATATTGGGTATTCTGTCCAAACAACTAATAAGTAACTAAGACATTCGCTATCAAAAACAAAGATAAAAATTTCTAAACATGGAATTCACCAACATTAGCAGATGAGCATGTCCATCCTCAAGAAGTCTAATAATCATAATAGATGGCTTCACTATTCTATGCAAAAGGTTAGAGAGAAGGAACAATTCCCATCAATGAAAAGACAGAGGAAAAGATAACATGCAAAATGAAGGATCGGCCCTATAAAACACACCCAACATCTTCATAAGTTTGGTGGCCCTGTTGACAAAATTATGGTTATTAGAGTTGGGCCCAGACTGGATGTTCAGATAATAAGCAGCTATATCAGGACACTGTCTCCTCTGAGGCTCATGATATACACTACTCTCCATTGGCTACAGAGTCAATATCATCATTGTGGCGTTGTTTATTAGTAGAGAGACTTGTTCCCCCAAAACTACTTAAGTATCATCACCACATCAAATATTCATTTATCTACCCATGATCTTTGGACTATACAATCTAAATGTAGCAGATATTAAAGTAATACTTAACATACATATTTCATGTCAGTAGAGAGGGAAAGGCTTTGTACAGTCTTTAAGGTATACGTACATCAGCTCACCTCATTCATAAAGAGAATGCAAGGGCAGATATACTGAGAGATTCTATGAAGCATTAAATAAGGGATTCAGATACTAGATTGTAAGAGTAATAAACAGTTGACATGGGTAACCTGAAAACATTCTGAACTATCATACTAGAAGAAACAAATTTAATTTTGGAATTCAGTACTCAAATACATCTATATCTACAGATATGCTTTAAAAGACTTTTCATGAAGAACACTTTCCTTTATTCCATGTTATTGTCTCTTTTTCTCACTTCATCTCATAAAGTAAAAATAAAAATGAGAAACAATACAAATAAGACAAGTAGGGGCAACACACTTGGGATTGCCTCCTAGTTAGTGGGAGTTTTTTTACCTCTCTATCCTTTTTTCAAAATGAAGACCCATTATTCTACACTTTGCCTTCTTTGTTTATGATCATGACACACACACACACACACACACACACACACGCACACACACACATGCACACACAGACACACACAAACCACAACAAACACAAGATGACTAACAAATAGAGAGAAGCCATCAAAAGATCATGGATAGATGACATGGATGTGAGTTTCCTGGCCTTTCTTTCTGCCTGATTTACGAAGAAGACCACAACCTAGAAACATCAATAAGGACAGGCAATACAAAACAAAACAAAACAAAAATAAGTCATAGCAAATCTCTGTTATCTTTAGCCAAATGGCTAGAATAGGGTAGCCTAGAAAGAAAACTTTTGCTGACAATAGCTGCAGTACTTAACATTACAGAAAGGAAAAAAAAAATGGGGCCTTACTATTTACAGCCACAAAGGATGGGCAGAGAGGCTTCCACACTCACTAGGTTATAACAAGTTATCCCAAAAGGCAACATCATACAAGATAAAGCAGAGAGCCCAGAGTTTCATTTCCACCAAGTGTTAATAAGGCTACTTCTCTGTGTCCAAAATGCCAATTGAGATTATACACCAAAGCTTGAATCTGCTTCCCTTTCCAAACAAGCAACAAGAAATGGGCCATCTTTCCTTGGATGTGCAGATTCAGGATTGTCATCATCATATGGACTTAAAGAAGAAGTCTTACCTCTCGTAGTTAATTTGGGTCAAGCCAGGTACCTGAATTTTTAAATCCACCTGGTAGTAGCTAAAGTGTTATTAGCATTTTATCTAGACACACACCTATCACCATGTACCAAAACCAAATCTAAGTAGATCAAAGACCTAGGTATCAAAATTGAAACACTGAACCATTTGGAGGATGAAACAGGTAGAACTGTTGAAGATGTACGCATAGGCAAGGACTTTTCTAATTGGTCACCTGGTGCAAATGAACGCTCAGAATCAATAAATGGAATTATATCAAATTACAAAGTTTCTACATGGCAAAGGCAACTATTAACAGAATGACAAGGGTATCAACAGAATGGTAAAAAAAAATTTACCACCTTCACCTTGGACAGACGGTTAATAACTACAGTATACAAGGAACTGAGAAAAAATAAAACCCTCAAAACAAAAGACCTAGCTAAAAAAAAAAAATGGGTGACTGAAATGACTAGATAGTTCTTAGGTGAAATACAATAGGATAGCAACTACTTCAAAAAAATGTTAAATATCCTTAGCCATTACAGAAATCCAAATCAAAATATCACTAACATTCTACCTTACCCCAGGGAGAATAGCATATACCAACAACTTGAGCAGTCATCGATGCTGGGAAAGTTGTGAGGGGATAAAGAAATCCTTTTACATTGCTGGTGGGAACATAAACTGGCACAACCACTATGAAAAGCAGTATAAAGATTCCTCAAAAGACTGGAAATAAATGCTTCATTCAATCCAGCAATATTGCCTCTGGGTATCTTTCCAAAGAGTTAAACGCAACATATAACAGAGATACACATATACCCATGTTTACAGTAGCATAACTAACAATAGCTAAATTGTGAAAAATTCAGAAATATCCATCAAATAAAACAATGGAAAAATGTGACATTTGTACACAATGCAGTACTACCCTTCCATAAAGACAGATGGACTTAAGGCATTTGTAGTTAACTAAATGGACACAACCTGAGACCAGCACGCTTAATGTGGAGAATAAGACTCAGAAGGTTAAATATTGCATGGTTTTTCTAATATGAGAAACCCAGAATGCAGACAATTTATAGAATCAACTGAGATATCAGAAGTCAGGGGGATGAGAGAGGAGATTGGAGGGCCAAAAGGGGGTTGAAGAAGGAATTGTCATGATGTCACGATATGATGTGCACAAAATTCTCTAGTTCAGTGTAACCATTGTGTATCGCATACACATGGGATATTGCAATAAAAATGTGGCAAAATAAAAAATAAAGGATTATTCCTCTTTTAAATATGTTTTTAAGCACAGGCAAATTATATCACTTCTTTTCTATGAAACTGGAACAGTAACATCACCTCATCCTTCATCCTCACATTATTATTTTGCTTTTAGATCAAGATATACACAAAATACACAGCACTTGTCAACATCCATCCTCCAGTCTTACCACATTTTGTGCTCCTCCTACAGTGGAGGGACATCAAGCATTAACAATTTTAACTATTAAACACAATATATTAACTATGTACTTTCAAAGAATAACTGCAGTGCAGAATTGAAAAGGGCAATGCTACGTGACAAAGGCAAGTTCAGTTCAGTTGAAACCAAGAAGCAAATAAGAAGAGATTTTGAAATACATAAACAATATTTGTAACTATTGGAGAAAGAGTATAAATAAACAAAAACACTTGATCTATACCATAGCTTTTGCTGACAATCTGAATGCAATTTCCATCCAATCAAGATAAAGAAAGTAGGCAAGCCTAATCATTTAGGAAATGTTTACATATCACCACCTGGTATTGAGGAAAGGAAAGAGTCAGTAGTTCAGAATTAACATACATGCAGGATTTTTTATCTGTACCAAAAAGGAAGAAAAAGATTTAGAGGTACCAAGTAACATGTTTAAAGCCAGCCTGAAAATGACAGAGGGGTAACAGAAGCCAGAAAGAACTGTTTCACAACAATTAACTATTGAATTAATTACATTTAAATATAATTTAAAACACATTCCCTTAGTGTCATTAGCCACATTTTAGCAGCTCTACCAGGTAGTGTCTACCGTATTGGAAAGTGGAGATTATTGAGCATTCTCCTCATCACGAAAAGTGCTATTGAACAGAGTGAGTTTGAAGGCCATCAGTGTCTTTCTCCCCAGTGTTACAAACAATGTGCTCGGTAGGGTAAATGTTACCCCTAAGAAAACTAGAATTTGAGGTCAGAAGTTATTTTAGACATGGAATGAGAAATGAAAAGTTATGTTCATTTAGTTAATTTTAAATCATCTTACCTTCTTACATAAAATCATGGAAATAATAGTTTCATCATCATTGACAAACTATTTACATATGTCTTATCTACCCAATAAAAAAGAAATTATTTTTCAAAAATTCTTTTTTATAGTGGTTTAATTGTTCTTAATGACCTACATAATTACATCTACATGTTAGGCTTAAGAAAAAACAATGGTAAGTCCATAATTAGAGATTTTATAAGGACTTTATGTCTTTGAGAATGAACAGGCTTCATAACTTGTCTATTACTCTTTGATACACATTTCAGAAACAGTTTTGTAAAAGCAAGTGACTTCCTGTTTAGTTATTTTAGACAACTGTCAGATCTTTGAATAATCTATTCCCGAACCTGGTCGCTTCTGTGTCACAAATCACAGTTATTTTCCTGTTACAAGCTTTTAGAGATCCAAGATTATCTCTGAAGGGAATAGAGATAAATTGGGATTCAAAGATAAATCAGCTCTGGTAAAGCTCACAGTCTACTAAAACAGCAGCTCCAAATGCCTATCCAGGGAGGAGAGAAATATGGGAGGAAGCTTTTGTTAATCTTCAGAGAAATGAAAAAATAAACAGAGAGTGCTGTATTGGCCAATTGGTTTTAAAGTAAAGGCCTGTTCTTTATTCCAATATAATCCTTCATGAATTTTTTGTGTTAATTGTATACCTATATATTATTAGCTAAGATATGGTGAGTACACATGAATATGAGTTTTAATGTTAGCAAAAGAAAAAAAGCTATAGATACTATGTGCTCCTGTTCAGGAAAAAAAAATGAAAAAGTCTGATTATATCTATGCTACTGACCAAAAAAAATAATAAAAAAGAGCTGGCCAACAATTATGTCACAAGTGACACAGGGGTAAGAGATGGTGGGAATAAATGCGGAGTAAAAACTGATGATGAGCAGCTCAAGAATTGAGAAAGGGAATGATTATATTCAAGAGAGGAAAATTAGGAAAAATTACGAGGAATCTGAGTAAGTCTGAAAAGTGGAGTTTCCATGTATTGGTCAGAAGAAAGCATGCAATTAGATACAGATTAGGAAAAGTCAAGGCTTTTACAAGAAACAGCAAATCACTGGGAATCTAAAGTACATGGACGAGTTTGGGAGGAAAGCGCAATACCAGAGCTCTTGCTTAATAGGCTCAAGGCCGTTGGCTGGATCCCCAGTGCTGGAAAGGAAAAGGGAATTGGTGGAGATGAGATAGGAGTGTATGAGATAGGATATCTTAAACACTATTATTTGAAGTGGGACTTCAGATAAAAGCATATGAAGGTTGGTATTCTTTTTCACCAAACAATTACACAATTTGAGTCAGGTTAGACTGTCAACTTGACTGGTTTAGTTAGCCACCTAGGGGGTTAATGGACCATGGGTGACTGGGTAGATAATGGAAGCATGGCTTTGGAGTCCACATCCTGGTCCCTTGCCGCTTTCTCTCAGACACTGTTTCCTTTCTTCCCAAGAGCTATGAACTAAGCATCTTTGCACTGCCATGTCCTTCCACTATGATGTTCCTGCTTTGGAGACAACCCACTGTGGACTGACTTCTTTGAATTCTTACACAAATTAAACCCCTTCTCCTCTAAATTCTGGGTGTCAAGTTTTGTGTGCCAGGAACAGGAAGGCTAATTAAAGCAGAATTTGTTAGTGTTGAAGAAGGAGGAAACAGCTTGTGCTGCTTTAGTTGCACAGATAAATAAACACCCAACAGGAATATTCATGTTCCATGAGTTTAAGCATCCTTGAAGGTGTAGTTTTTCCTCATTAAAAGCCCCTTGCCCAGGACCTGGGGTAGCTTAGTCATATTTTCTTGCTAAGACATAACACTCAACACTGACAACTTAAAAGAGGTTTATTCTGGCTCACAATTTGGAAATCTCAGTCCATGCCTGGTTGGCCTTCCATGTCTAAAGGCCTAATTGTGAAGAAAAGCAGCTCATGGTGAGGAAGCCAGGAAGAGAGAGAAGGGGGTGCCAGTGAAGAAAGCACAGCCTTTTCAGATCATGCCCCCAGTGACCACCCCTCTAATGAGGCCCCACCTCCTACCAGCACAAGAAATCATCAATGGATTAATTACTGACGAGGACAGCAACTTTATGTTCTAATCACCTTCTAAACATGAAACTTTTTGGACACATTTTTCATTCAAACCCTCACAGAGGGTACAGCTTAATATTAGAGTCTGTGCTTAGCATGCATAAGACCCTAGACTGGCTGCTCAGCACCAGCACAGAAACAAACAAAAAACCAAATAAATCAAAAAAACCCCACTATTCCATAACTATATCCTTTACTCTGAACTTGCAAAGTTCTTACCCAAACTATTCAAATCAGTGTATTACCATTTCTTAAAGTTACTACCACAGAGTTAGGCATGAAAGAAAATCAAAATTTTGTTCTTAATTAACGTGAGTACCTATGTAAGTTTAAACATGGAATCTACCATAGGAACTAAGTTATGACTGCCGCACATTTCCCCGCACCCTTATGTTCTCACGCTAGTTCTTTAGCTGACCATTTCTGGGCATGTGTCCTGTGAACATCTTAATCACAGCCACGTATATTGTTCCTAACAGACAACTAAAGAAATAAAATTACAAGGAAACAACAGAGGCCATGACTGAGAACAGATTTACTCTACCTACATAGCTTTTTAAATCAGGCAGTGCTTTAAACATTATACAAGGTTCCTCATTGGTCTATATAGTCTATATATAGCGAGAGACATTTTTGGCTGGTATACAAAAACAAACAGCAGAAGGCTAGAGAATCCACTTTAAAGATTAGCAACCCATTTTACGGTGGTGTAAATTATTTCTAAAGATGCTTCTAGTCACTTTTCACTATGATGGCTATTAAAACATTGGGAACACCAACTGTTACTACTTAACTCCCTCCTTAAGATTAAGGAGATGGCGGGAAAACAAGAACACAAAACTCAGATCAGAGAAAGCCTATCAATCCAACCATTTACTAGCTTGGCTGCTGCTGCTATTAAAAGCATGTATCTTCAATCAGCCTACTGGCTCCTTCCCACAAATCTATTAATGGGGTCACATCTTGCCCTATATAATAATCTTTCTTCAACCCTTTTCTTAATTTACTAACAAACTACTCCCTTCTTTTTCTCCTTAACAGTAAAATTGTTAAATATACATCAGTGTTTAAATTGTAAATAGACCTACATGGGCATTTTTCTAAGCCTTTTACATGGTAGAGTTGACTGAATTACTGTTTTGATGAATATGTGCTCTCCTTCCCTTGGGGAATAGCACAGATACTTGCACAATGGCTTCTGGGTCCTGGCCATGGGAAGTAATTTGGATGTGAGTGGACAAGATGTGAGCAGGGATGTTAAGAAGGCTTTGCTTAGCCTCTCATGCATTTGTGACAGCCAGAGGAGGAATATGCTCAGGGACTACTGCCCCTTCAACCACAATGGAGCACACGAAGTAAAACTGATCACTATAAGAAGCCTAGATTCAAGCTCAACTAATCAGGAAACTAGTTATAAGAAAAGAAATGTGTCCTCATAATCTCCTCAGACTACAAAATAATTTGTTCCACAGTTGTAGGTAACACATGTTAAATAGCACTTAAACTTTAAGAAGTAAGCAACGATAATGAAGAACACTGTGGCAGATTCATCCTTAATAGAGGGAATATCTAAAAAATAAGTAAACAGAAAAGTTGAATATTCATAGGTGGCAGGACCTAAGACATACTTATTGATTATAACCGTAAATACTAATGGCCTCAACTCATCAATCAAAAGACAGAGATTGGCTAACTGGATTAAAAAATACAATCCATCCATATGTTGCTCGCAAGAGACACATTTCAAACATAAACACAGATTCAAAATGAAAGGGCATCAAAAGAGAAACACTGAACTTACTGGAAGACAAAATAGGTAGAACCCCAGAAGACAGGGACAGAAAGGATTTTGTTAACAGATCACGGATCACCAATGACACAAGAAATTTCACCAAGAACAAACAAATGGCACTACATTAAACTAAAAAGCGTTTGTACAGGCAAAAAAGAAAAATCACCAAAGAGAAGAGACAACTCACAGAGTGGGAAAAGATGTTCACCAGTAACACTTCAGACAAAAGATTAATATCTCAAATATATGAGGAACTGAAAAACATAAACCCCCCTAAAATAAATGATTCCATCAAGAACTGGGAAGCTAGAATGAAAAGAAACTTCTCAGAATAACTAGCACAAATGGAGCAATAAGCCTATGAAAAAGTGTTCTTCACCTCCGGCCATCAGAGAAATGTAAAGAAAAACAACATTGATGTTTCACCTCACCCCAGTGAGAATGGACTACAGCAAGAACTCAAAAAACAACTGTTGGCAAGGGTGCAGAAGAAAAGGAACTCTACTCCACTGCTTGTGGGAGTGCAATCTGGTAGAACATTTATGAAAAGGAGTCTGTATATTCCTTAGAAAGCCGAGAACAAAAATAGAATTTGATCCAGCTAGTGCTTTACTGGGCATTTCACCAAAAGAAATAAAGTCAAGATATCAAAAGAATATATTTATATTCATGATTACAGCAGCACAATTCATAATAGCCAAATCCTGGAAACAGCCTATCTGCCCATCAATAGAGAAATGGTTTAAGAAGATGCAGTACCTATACACAGTGGAATACTATGCAGTTATAAAGAAAGACAGATATAAAGCCTTTGAATGAAAATGGGGCCACCTGGAGTCAATATTGCTCAGTAAAATGGACCAAGCACAAAGGAGGGACTATATATGGATGTTGCTCTTATGAAAGGCACAAAAATAATGATATAAAAAGGTCCCAACATGAATGACAGGATAGGAAGGGAGGCAATGGTCAGCTAGGAGAGGGGTAAACCTCTGAGAAAGTGATAGGCATAGAAACTCACTGACTCCCCAAAACCCGTGTCTCAAATGTGTTATAGAATTTGGAATTCATATATTTACAAAAAATGAAAAGAAAAAAGGAAAAGAAAGAAGTAGATACATTAGGATCCTCTTTTGCAGATGAACAAACTTAGACAAGAAAGCTAAGTTAAACTGGCCAACTCACATGCTAACAAATGAACTTGCACTGTTCAGCACAGCCTGGACTGGTGAATACTCTATATATTTATTCCTAAGAGCACAATACACCTGCTGTGTCTAATTCCCACTCCCACTCTGGTCTCACCGGGAATTGATGCTGATAATGAAGATTTAATCACTAACTCCAGTAAAAGCTTTCAGGCTTTCCCACCATGGACATTTTTGATCACTGGCAACTTTCATACTCTCCATCCATTGTCATCCAATACTTCACCTTTCTTCATTTTCCATGTCCTTTTCTATTCTTTGCCCTATTTCTATTTCCCAGGTCCTTTCCTATTACTGCCCAGGTTCTTCTACTTATTCTCCTTTGATTGTCTTTTTCTTCTCTTCACTTCCAGTCTCTTTTCCTCTCTTTCACCAACCTGGTAACTTACTTCACTCCCTTTCTTACTATGCACTTTCTATTTGCCAGAAACTTTTCTAGACAGTAGATAGTGATTAGGAGGGTAGATCTTATGAAGTCCATGCCCAGAGAAGATAAGAGCCTCACAGAACTGACAATCACACAGAACATTAGAAATGGTTTCAAGTGCTAACACTGCCTGAGAATTTGCAGGAAGTCAGTGGACAAAAAGTCAACCTGTTGTATAAAATCATGTATACAAAGCCTGCAAAGCTGAAGAGAAAGTGACAGTGTTCAAAGACAGAGAGTCCGGAGCATATACATGGCTCACAGGGCATGGGAAGTCAGTACTACACAAGGCTGAACAGGTCAGCAGGCACCAATCCACAGGAGCCTGTGGGCCCTTGTAAGATTTTGTTAGGTCCAATGAGGACTTCTTAAAACTCAGCTTCAGGAAAAAGTTTTCCTATCACATCCAGTTAATTTTTGGGGTCTTTCTAGACCCTTGCAAGCCCTAGTACACACCATTATATAGACGTAACACAATGTAATTTTTGTTTATGATCAAATCACTAGTGCTGAGTTCCTTCTTTCCCCAAAATTGATTTCTCCAATCCAAATTCAAGACAACAATGAGTAAACTCTGACATTACCAATGAATTTAGAGAAACATGCTTGAATTCAAGGGTGCAGTTCCTTGGAATACAGACTACAGATTTCTTAAACAGGAAAAGAGGAAAAACATCCAAACCAAGGAAAGTAGTCTACAATAGGCAGGTCTAGCACAGAACAAATCCTGAATCCTTGTCATGCAAGCAGCAGAACTGAATATAGGGAACAGCTGGTGGAAGAGGCGGATACTCTGCCAGCTAATTCTAAATTATCCCAGAATAGCAGGCGTTTCTTCAGCCATAAATGCATAAAACTGACTCTTTGTCACTCAAGCCTCCAGTGAAACATCAGCTTCTCAATGAAGACATTCCTGGCCACATAATCTATGCCATTTTCCAAGAACAGCATTATTCTCTTTTAAATCTCTACATGACACTCGGTACTCTAATACTGAATATCACATGTGTCTCAGTAAATAAATTTTGTTAAATCATGAGAAAAAGGACCTTGCCAGTGTTAAAACCCAGTCCAGTGTCTTGACCTGACCTAGGTACCACTCAGCAAGTAATTATTGAACAAATGAGTCAATGGGAATGAGACGCCCTTCCTCTTTCACATGGTATTTGTTTTCCTCTGCAAGGCTGCTTCAAATATTCTTATTTAACAGGAGCCTTGAAAGCCTGTAATTATATTCAAGATTTTCTATAAATTTGTATGTTACCTTTTCTTTTCTGACAAAAGAAATTAGATTGCATTGGAGAATCATATACGTCACATCTATTATGTATTGAACTAAGCCCTCCCGAAGCATATATTAAAGCACAAACATACACTGAAACTATATTTGGAGGTAGGACCTTTATTAATAAAGTAACTAAGATTTAGATCATGAGGCTTGAGGAACAGCACAGTGATAAAAGCACTTGCCTAGCAAGCTCAAAGTCCTAGGTTTAAAATTCCTCAATATCACATAAGCTGGGCGTGGTGGTAAACACTTGTAATCCCGCACTATGGAAGCTGAAGCAGGAGGATTACTTGAGTTTGAGGCCAGCCTGGACTACATAGTGAGTTCCAGACTACCTGAAACCATAGGGTGACATCCTGTCTCAATAAATAAATAAATAAATAAATAAGAAAAGAAAAGAAAAAGGTTTAGGTCTTGAGGGTATATCCAGTATGATTAGTGTATTTTTTATTTGTTTGTTTGTTTTACAGTGATGGGCTTTGAATAAAGGGGCATTTCATCACTGAGCTACCTTCCCAGCCTTTTACACTCTTTTGAGATAGGGTCCCATTAAGTTGCCCTGGCTAGCCCTCAACTTGCTATGTGCCTACCTCATCCTTCTGATTAATTGGGATTGCAAGCATGTGCCATCATGTTTGACATTATGAACATTCTCATAAGAGAAGGAGATTCAGATGTATATTCAGGTCCCCTAAACCATCCCCCTCAACCCCCCACGAAGTCCAACTGCAAGCCATGGACAAAGGACTCAGTAGAAACCAAGCCTGATCACACCTGGATCTCCTGACAACACAACTAGAAACTTTGATTAAATCTTTCCAAAGGCCACATCTGTGTGTAGTCTTACCAGCTAGGAAAGCCAATAGATAGCTTCTTTGTACTTAGGCCTGGTGGGTTGGATTGGGATTCCAGAGACTTGGAATTTATATAGAATATATCATATCACACACCAGCTGGTCTCCTATCACTGGAATGATCTTCAGAAGTCAGCAAAGCATACTAGTTTTCTACTTTGTGTATGAAGTCAAAAAATGTTATCAATAATGCAGTAAGATGCCTCTAAAAGTGTTCTAAGTGAGAAAATTGGTCTTTTGAGTTTTTTAAAATATCATCAAAGCACATGACGGTAATAAGAAAACTAAGTTCAGAGGCTCTTCAGTTCTCCAAATGAGAAAAGATGATGAGATAAAGGTAAGAAGAAGGGTGTGTGGAAATGGGCTTGCAAATCATGTATCAACATCAAAGATTGGCAAACTTTTTTTTAAAGAAATGGCCATATAGCAATATTTTAATTTGCAAACTAGACCATCTTTTTTTTTTTTTTTTTTTTTTTTTTTTTGCAAATACTGATCTCTGCCAAGGTGGCCCAATAAACAGTAGATACATTAATGAGCATAATTATGTTCCAATGAAACTTTATTCAAAAAACAAAAACACCTATTTGTCAACCACTGCATTACATAGTATAGTTGAGTCAAATCTGACAACTGACTGGATATGAGCAAAGGAAAAAAAAAAGGCAAAGTCAAAGGTAACTGCTAGGTTTTGGGTCCTTCTCACCATTTGCTTCTAGAATCATAAATTCATTAAATCATTGGATGTCAGAACGGAAAAGAAACTCATTAACTTTATATCGCTCAACATTCTCAATTTATTGGCCATGATATTTGGGGTAGGTATCTCTGGGGTGGTCACTGGTTTGCAGGGATAGGACCAGAATTTCTAACTTGAATTCAGAAGGCACTATATTTCTTTTCTTGCTCTAGATAAAACATATTTTTTTCTCTTTTTGGCCTTCAGACCACCATGTCACATGTAATAATAACTGTTGCAATTTAGTAAACATTGCCAGATGCCAATCGTGTCACCTGGGACTACTAAAAACCTTTCCTATCTCAAGACCCTTGAAATCTTATCTTCGTTACACACCCCTTTAAGTCATTTTTGTGTTTCTGATTTTTTTTTCCAGATCCAACATTTTAAATGGTCGTGAAATATACATCACACTTCCTTTCTCTAAAGATTATTTGTTCTCTAATCTGAGCAGTGTTTTACACTAAAGCATATAGAAAATTTATGCATGCCAAGAACAAGGCACTGCTTATTCAGCTTCAAGACAAGAAAAGAATAAATCACAGACATGCATTATGAGAGCATAACCATAGTCAATTGCAATTGAAGACAGAAAGATTTCACTAAAAAGACAAGCAGAATGCCTCATGATGATGCAAAACCAAAAACCAAACAAAAGGCAAAGAGAAGACAGGTGAAATACTAATAGCAGCTGACTTTTTAAAATAAATCTATGGATAATTTTTTTCTTTCTGCTTTCCAAAGGGTGTGTGTGTATATATATATATATATATATATATATATATATATATATATAGCAAGTAATTATACTTATATGAAAAGATTAATTTAAAAGGTAAAAAAATGTTGCTATGTTACACACATTTTTAATTTCTGAATTTGTGATATTATCTTGCTCTAAGATATTACAGGCATACAGTAAATTAAATTTAATAGAAACTTCATCAGTCAACAAACTTCTTTGATCTAAATATATGATATGGATGTAAAATAAGATGAACTCTCCATCTCTAGTGAATTACTCATTGTGGATACACATTTCCAGACACTGTTCCTCCTCCTCGTGATCATCCTCTTTTGTAACAGTGTCTCTTTTTTCCCCCTTATCTACTGAACAGTAAATCCAACCAGGTATCATCTTGGTATTCTACATTCAAATTTCTATGGCCATGGTTGCCTCTTTTTCATCCAAAGAGAAATCTTAAGACAACTGTGCTCTTTCTTCTTGCTTCTTTCAGGAGATGCTTACCTCCAAGTTTCCTTTTGAGAAAGGGAGCTCAGATGTCAAAATGAAAGAGAAAAGTAACACATACAGCAAGTGACCTGCCAATGCTGAGACCTTTGGTTTTACAGCACTCTCTTCCAAATAGGCCATTTCAGCAAAACAAGCTCTTACTCCCATTCCGATTTCTACTCTAATGATGAAGAAATAGCAGGTAGAAGCAGAAAGACGGGAGAAGCTAGTGGAGACAGCGAAAGGCAGGTGTGGAGTGACCATTGGGGTCAGTTCTCTGTTGTAAGTTTAAAAAGACCCAGTCAGCAAAAAGAACAGATTGGAAAGTCTTAGGGAAGCAGTCAGCAGACTGCATGCTTGAATCAAGATCTGAAAAATGTCACAATCTCAAAGCATGCATACACCCAACTGCTCTTTATCCCACAGAGCCTATTTTTCATTTGTCCATGTCAGGCTCCTCAATAATACTTCCCAACCCCCAGTATAAATGGATCTACCCTCTCTCCATAAAGCTGTAGAAACAGGAGGCATTTCTTTTAGTACTTGCATGACTGTCACTGTCAAGTCTGAGTGTGGGTACATGCCTAACAGCACTGGAATGGGATTCAGAAAAAACAAAATTTCTTTCA
Organism: Ctenodactylus gundi; assembly: GCA_004027205.1. NCBI lineage: Eukaryota > Metazoa > Chordata > Mammalia > Rodentia > Ctenodactylidae > Ctenodactylus > Ctenodactylus gundi. The sequence goes on along the minus strand of PVKB01000095.1, from coordinate 871,274 downwards.
CATCCTATTAAATGTTTTCAGAAAGCCTGATCAAAAGCCAATCAATAATTATTTTCTTAGCATCTGTTAATGCCAGATATTCTTCTAGTTAAAAAAAAATCATAAGTAACAAGACAAGATTTCATTTGTGGTAGAAGGAAACTTTTGGTTAAAGAAATCTTCACTAATGAGAATCCTAGAAAATCTAATTTGATCAATAACCTTTTTAGATTAACAAAATAAAATACATAGATACTGAAACATCTGGAAATCAATAAAAAGAATAGGTGAGGACTAAAATGTGAGTTCAAATACTAGCCTTCTTCGGGCATTTAGCTAACCCAGTAATAAGGTCTAAATATTCTGATCTAAGAAGACTTGACCCTGGGTCTGGGAGTATATAGCTCAGTGATTCAAGCACTTGCCTAGGAAGCAAAAGCCCCTGGGTTGAATCTCCCAGCAGCACACAATAGCTGAGCATGGTGACATATGCCTGTAATCCCAGCACTCAGGAGGCTAAGGCAGGAGGGTTGCTGTGAGTTCAAGGCCAGCAGGGCTCCACGGTGAATATGGGACCAGCCTGGACTACAAAGCAAGATCCAGTCTAAGAAAAAAAAAAATGACTTGAGCATTTGCTATAAAAATAACCAGCCAGTTATCTCACAATGGAGCCCATGATGAATAACCCCAGTCATACTTAGAGATTTTTCTCTCTTTCCTTCCTTCTTTCTTTTTAAAATAAGCCACCATTACAATATGAGCAGAAAGCCTGATGTTGTCAAATAGTTGAAGAAGACTTTTAACATGAAAAGAAACCAATATTAACAAGTAGAAAAAAATACTTGAAAAAAGAAATATGAAAACAAAAATGAAGTGTAATTAGAAATTTTTGAAAATTATTATTCACTGTCAATGTAACATCAAAACATGTTTTACCTGCAAAGATTTTTTAAATATTTGAAAATTTTAAAATAATAGTAGAAATTATAAAAACCATACAAGCCTGAAAATAAAGTTAATGTATTAGAAAATAAAAAATGTAAAAATACAGATGAAAAATATCAGGTATAGACTTTAAAGAACCAGACCAGAAAATTTACCAACTCAAAAACAGGATGTGGAGAAAGAACAGAACAAAAAGGATAAAAATGAAATTAATAGTTTTTTAAAAACACAGAACTGAATGGCAAGTTTTCATTTCAAAAGACTACATAATACACAACAAAACAGACAAAAGGAGACTTGTACCAAGGCATATTCTTATGAAATTTCTGAATACTAGATCCAGAGAGAGGATTCAATAATTTCAAGAAGAAAAAAAAAGCACATATTTTATACAAATGATCAAGAATCAATATGACATCAGGGTTTCCGAAAACAAGACTAGAAACGGAAGATATCAGACACTTCAAAATTGTGTGTGCAGACAATTAGATTTATCTTTTCAAGTTGGAAGATAAGTTGGCAATTAAGTACAATGGTGGGAAAAACCGTTTCAGAGAAAAACTGTTTCAGAGGAGCGAATTCTCAAAATATGCTTCTCATGTAGCTTTCCTCAGGAGGTAACTGGAGGATACGCTCCAGCAAAACTTCAGGGAAAACAAAGTAAGGCAAAAACCCAGAATGCTATCAACAGAATAGGGAATTTGACACAGAAACTTCAAGAAAGGAACGCCAAAGAGGATAATGAAAGGAAATTTAAATATAGCAGCTATGAAGCAAGTCAAAAGGACAACTGGACCTGTTTGGAACAAGTCATAGCTCTTCAGCGAAAATTTCTTCAGTGAAAACAAGTCAAAAGGATTCCGATTACCGTGACTACAAGAATGAAGGAAAAAACTGTTCAATTAAACCAGTTGTAAGTTTATAGAATGCTAAGAAAATAACAGTAGCAAAGTAACTACTAATGAGTTTTCTTAGACAATTTTTTTAATTTGAGCACATGTAACTTTGATAAAGCCTAAATTTAAGCCTATAAAAACTTATACTTTCTGTCATACAGTAAATATTCTGTTACTTTAAAAAATGTTATAATGATGATATCAATTCTTCACATATATACACAGGCTTCCTAGTAACTACTTTTTTTAGCAGCCTCAGATAACTTACCTACCCAGACCCAATCTCCTCCCATGCACAATTAAAATAAGCAAAACACTGTAAGCATTAGAATGTTTACAAGCCAAAAATCTTGGTATGAGCATTAAATAAATGGTAAAGAAGATGTATCTGCCTGTTTATATTTGTATATAAAACATATAGCTCTAGTTTATCACGTGGAAAATAAAATCCCAATTTAGAAATTTTAACCCACGAGCCCATTTAGTGGCTGAATATAAGAACTTCAGTGTGCCTGAGTGCTTATTTAGCTAAATGATTTTAAAACACTAAGAATAAAAACAGCCAAACACAATATACCAAGAAAAAGAAAAGGCTATCAAAACATTAAGAAAATGGCTACATACCAAAGATTAAAATGAAAATCCAAAAGAAAAAATGGCAAGAAAACCCTGCTAATAGATACATTAAAATTAGGAGAACAAAATGTTAAGTAAAAGTAGTGCATGCAAATGAACAATAAGTAATAAACAAATAAATTAGTGGATAAACAAAACTTGAGAAACATGTTACAATTCGGTTCTACAATAATTTGGATATTGTTCTAATATTGAAAAAATACTCCCCCCTCTACCCAACACAAATGCATGTTTCATTGTAAAACATAAGGAATTCTTAATGTCTTTATACTGAAAATGACTACAAGTCACAAGACAATAGAGAAAAACAATGACACCTTCTAAACTTTGAGCAGCCATTTGCTGCCATCTCAAGATTTCTCATCTCGGGCCTCCTGAAGTACCGTGACTAAGGAAAATGACAGCACTTCCTTTCCTTACACACCTTTGCAGAAACAACTTTACAAATAAAGTACATTAATATTGTAAACATTTTATCAACAACTAGTGGGACTGGTTAGAACAGTTTATGTTATCCCAGGCACAGCTATTAATACTTATTTATACAAAGTCCTGAGAAATGTTCACTCCCTGAGTGATCTACTGGCATGTGTGGCTAACAAGTTTGTTCAATGGAAACACAGCAGACACTGAAGTCACCTGAATTGCTACTGGCCACTAACTAATACAGCTGTACCAGAGCTTACTGGTTAAAGTTCGTCCTAGTTACTTTTTTGTCACTGTGACTGAATACCCAACATGCACAATGTTTCGGAGGAAAGATTTATTTTAGCTTACAGTTTCAAAAAGTCACAGTCCATTCATGGGTGGGTTGATGGAAAATGGTAGAATCACACGGTAGCTCCACAGCCAGAGCCGGTGCTCTGGAAACAGAGATCCTCACCAAATGCAAAACCAAGATACCAGACTGAAAGGAAGGTGGAACCAGCACATGCCCCTTCAGGTCAAGCCCCAAACATCTGCCCCTTCCAGCCAGGCCCCACCTTTCAATCCTACTTGAATCTTTTGGGGACACTACAGATCCAAACCACAGCAAAGGGCAAGGCTAGCTGTGGTTATCAGAGCGTCTAATAAACATTAATTTCTGCAACATTAGGTACTGCTGTTAGTTTTCTCCTGGCATTTTCATAATTTTATTTTCCTGTGGGGAATCTGTACCTTCATACTTAGAATAATATATTTCTAACTATTACCTTAATTAAGACTATTCAGGAGATCCAATGATAAGCAATAATTAACAAAACACTGGAGAAGGAAAGGAACTGAACCTCTCATCACTTTGAGCCAATGACTAGGCACATCTGGAGAATGAATATGTCCTCAGGTCCTGCTCTGGCTGCTTTCATCTATAATTCAAGAAAAACTCTGGATCCCTTTTAAAATAATGATATGAGTGCTAGAGACAGCTGTTAATACCCCCCTTACTAATTCCGTTGGAGTGGGTTCACAGCAGCAATGAAGCGATGACAGAAGGCATAACAAAAAGACTCAAGACACCAAGTTTTCAATATAAGCTCTGCCACTAATGAGTTATGTGACCTTGGGCAAGAGAATGTTGACACGCTTACTTATAAAAAGTGAGTGGGAGTGCCTGCTCCAGCTGCCAACGGATCAGCTGTGGCTCACATCGAGAAACTGCACTTCAGAAAGCACTGTGCAGTGCACAGCCATCATCATCTCGATGATGGCTCGCGCAGGGTGGAGGTGGGTGAACCACATAGGGGCCAAAGCTACCTCTACCAAGCTCCTATGAAGAAACCCTGGCCAGGCCCCTCAAGTCAGAGGAAGGCATAGACACCAGTTACAAGATACCGTACTGACCAAGTAAAAGATGAAGCTTCAGCCAGGAAAAACTTCCCCTTAACATTAGAACCAGGGATAATGCCTCAGCACCCAGACTAACAAATCTTATAGCTCTTGAGACCCTAAAGACAGCCGGAGATAGGAAAAAAAAAATGTAGATCACGTTTCTGTCTTGGCAAAATTGTGAAGTGAGGCAGGTTTATTGCACCTATTTTTATATGTATAAGATGAATGACAAGCATTTAGAACAGAGCTTGTCAAGTAGTACAGGGATTAATTTTTAACAGTTATGTATATATTTTGCAGTTATAATACCCCTTATTTGTCCTACCACTGCCTATCCCTTCCAGAAAGAACAGTACCTTCCTTAAAAGATAATACATCTAAACTGCCGATGGCTTCTGCTTTATCAGTTCTCTCCTCTATCGTTTGTATCTTCAAACTCTACCTCTCCAGTAAATCCATTCACATACTCCATAAATATTTTTAAACACTTCTAGCTTAAAAAAAAAAAGTTTCCTTCAAGCATCTTCCCAGCCTAGGAATAAGCCCCTGTCTTCCTTCTATCAACCTGTCACCATGTTTAATCTTTATGACCTTGATTTCTCTCTTGCTGTAACTATGTCTCCCTTCTTTCCACACTGTTATTGTTCCTTATTTCCACTTCCACGCAAGTGCTTCTAGAGTAGCTTCCTTGTCACACATTGCATGGTTAGCCCTTACTCCATCACAAGATCATTTTCCCTCTCATGTACTCCCACGACTTTTACTACTTGCCAAACCTGGTGAACACAGCCTAGCACACACCTGGCTGGTTGACTTCATGAGTCAGGTGATGCTGACACTCACAAATGGCACAAGCCCCACAGGGCCCCACTGGCTCTGTCTTCTGTTTCCTTCAGCTTCTCTCTCTTTCCATCTCAGACACACCACAATTTTCTGGCAGTCCTGTTCGTTTACACGAGAAAGTCTCAGCTCTCGCTCACCTATTTCACTGCTATAAATGTGTTCACAGAAGGATGTGAGAAGAACAACACGGTACCTGGTAGGACAAAGGCACTTCAGGGGGAAAAACCATATCTATAACTCAAGAGACCTTCAAGATATACCATGAAATGAGGAAGCATGGATATCAAGCAAAACACACTGCAGGAGGAAGGCCATTGATTCCTAGGAAAAGACCTGAAGGCTTAGAAGCTTGGAATTTATTTAATTGGCAAGGTTAAGCCCCTAAACAGCCAGGAATGATTTTGTATCTTGATACTTCACACAACTTAATTATCCTAAATCCTATTTTTTTCCTTATGAAACATTTCTAACACCTACACTTCTCTGTTCCTTTCTTTTTTCTTACCACCCTATTATTATATTACTCCAGCTTCCGTCTTTTTGTTGTTCAGTCTTTACAGACTATGACCAAGCTTTCCATAGCAGTTAGTTCAACCTATACTGAAACAATAATATCTACACAAACCACAAACCACAAAGTCTACAAAGAGATACCAGGACAGTGGGAAGACCCTCGGTGGGTAGTTCCTTTCTGATACACGAACAGTGCTGCCCTCTCCCTGACCTTCATGGCTCAGATCCTACCTCTTTTGTTGTGACACATTTAGAACGAGTCATGAAACTCTGACTTGACTATAGGTTTAGAGGTTTGGAAAGAGTCCATAGCTTCAGATGCCTTTATGTTTTCCAATGTTATTCACTGGCTAAGTTTATAACAGATGCGAAATGAACACTTGTCCAAATAAAACAGCAATTTTCACTAATTGTATGCTAGGCACACAGGTCAATTTGGAAGGTAGCACAGAAAAACAACAACAAAAAACCAAAACCCTGGAGATCTTCACAAAGAAAGGATGCAAAAGTGCAGTTAGCCACTATCAAGATAAATACTTACTTGAGATTTGACGCAGAAACTCAAAAGGTTTTTGAATGTTTTATTTTTATTATACTGCTTTTCTTACACTGTCAAGGATGCCAAAGGACAACAAGTAAACAAGAACCCAACTACCAAACTAGGACAAACCAGAAAACAACCCATTATGGTGAAAAGCAAGGACTATAGAATATGGAAAATTTGCCTGTGAAGTTGCATTCTGTCACAAATAGGAAAATTATGTGTCTTAAATAATCAAGGAATTTCCTCAATGATAAAACAGGGAGAAAATTCCTCCTGCCTCAGCACATTATGAGAATTAATTTTTAGAGGATGACACAAAGATCTTAGCTCAGAATAGGCACAAAACATTAGATCTTTTGTTTATTCAAAAAATAATTGATGCCTTCTATGGGCCAGATGCAGTGGTAGACACTAAGAACAGACCAGAGAACAAAAGAGTCACATGCATGTTCTCATGGATCTGACATTATGCATCTGTAATTCTTGTGAAAATAGAATTAAGGGCCCAATTCCTTTCCTTATGAAACACACATGTCTCTACATATAAATTGTGTCTACAGTTGTAAGGTGCTACAGGATGTCACAGAATCCTTCAGTCCCTCTTGCAATCTTAAATTAAGAACTCTGTCTTGATATATTATTTAATTCAGATTCTCATTTCTGATTCTTCCCAAAAGCACAGCTTACAAAACACTACCTAAGAAGATCTCACAGTCTCTCAGATACCCAGTTTTTCTAAGTTTGCTAATTATGTCACATGACTATAATCCAAACTCTTCTTTAGCCTGCTCCTAGGGCCTGAAAATAGCACAGTGCTTAGAGCACTTCCCTTGCAAGCTCAAGACTGAGTTCTACTCCCAACACCACCTAAGCTGGGCATGGTGGCACATACCTATAACCACTTGGGAGGCTGAAGCAGGAGGACTGCCATGACTTCAAGCCAGCCTGGGGTACACAGTGAATTTACTACCAGCCTGGACTACAGAGTGTGACCCTGTCTCAGAAAAAAAAAGAAAAAGAAAAAAAAAAGCTGGCAAATATTAGGTCCTTGCTTTAGTTACTTATTTGTTGCTGTGACAAAACACTCAATATCCACAATTTAAAGGAAGAAAGATTTATTTAGCTCCCAGTTTCAGGTCTCTCTCATACACACAGTCCATTCAGGGGCAACCCCAATGGTGGAGGTATATGGCAGAGACATAGGCTAGAGAGCTTCTCACCTCACTTCACACAGAAGCCAAGTGAATCCCGAGCAAAGCGATAAGCTTTCCCAGACACAAGCTATAACAATGGTTCTTCTTTTTTCCTTTACTTAGCTCAGGCTGTCAGCCTAGACCCCCACAGCCATATTGGGTGCCCTATCCCATTTCCTGGCCATAAGTAAATAACAAACCTCGAAAAGCTCTGCCATGGGTACCCCTCCCCCAATATCAACAAATTGACACACTCCCTCCAGTTCAAAACCTCAACAACAGCCCCTGTCAGCCAGGTGCTACCTCCCAACAACTCACAGTTCTAAATAAACATGAGGCTTCTGGGGGACACTGAAGATCCAAATGATAGCAGTCCTCAATAAATTTTTAATAAAAAGAAAACTAATCTACCCCTAGGCAAGAAGAAGCAAATGTCTAGGTGGAGCTTACCACCAAACATCAGTCACATGGATTGTCCAGGCAGAAATAGAATTGATTACAATGGAAAAGGCTAGTTTTCTCAGAAAGCAGAAGAAAAACAGAAGGCAGAAGTCTGTTCCTCACAAAGTACTGACACGCATTTTGCATTGCTCTCAGAGATAAAAGAGAGAAAAGGTGACCATTCAGCTACGGCCAAGAGACGAATACTACATCTCTACCTCTATTTCTTGATTGCTTGTTATTTCTCTTCTGCACCTATAAACCAAAGGTCAGTCAGCAGGGGCACAATGTCAAGGTCCAGATAAAATAAAGTATAAACCATATGCGATTAAACCTGGTTAGTAACATACCTTTACTTCCACATATAGCGCAGCTACCTCTCCCAAAGCAAAAACAGAACCTCAATTAAAATATCTGAAATTTTACCATTTCGAACAACAGTTAGGACAACCATACTTTTGGGAGTTCCACAGTAACTCCAAATTAGAATATTCATCCCATGGTTCTAGAGATAAGTGATAACTCCTGAAAATCCCCAAATGTAAGCATTGAAATTATAACTTCAAGGTAGCCTTTTGCATTTGGAAGCAAATTCCACTGTCAAGCTGTACACCTGTCATGGCTAACAAAAAATGGTTTCTGTCAATGAACCAAGCATGACTCCTTTATCAATGAGCAAGGAGACTCAATTCTGAATCAGAGTTACACATGGCTGCAAAATGCAAGCCTAGTCTGTGCCATCTTTAAAATGTAACCACATTAGAATTGACCAACCAAACCTTATTTTAGGCTTAACAAGACAAAGTCTAGAATGTTGGCAGACAATAACAATTTCTTTCCCCCCTGTAGCTAAACTCACTCTTTGTAGCCTCTCACATTGGGTTTTCTCATTCCTACCTGTGTTCTTGCATAATTTTTCCTAAAAGTAAGCCTTACCTGATCATTTTCCACCACCACAACAAATCTATTCACAGGGTTTTATGACAAATTTTATGCCCCTTACTATAAAGTTAATTTGGACGCTTTTGTTTGCTTTGCTAAAACAAGTGACATTTTCAGACTATATTCACATTTGAAGTCTGGACCCAGGAATAAGGTGTATATACATATATTTTTCATAGCTCTATTGCACACTAAGGAAACTTATTTCCAGAAAATTGTTCCCTTCTGATCTTGCTTAATAACCTACACAGAGCCATTAATGTCATCTCTGTCCTCAGCAGATGATTAGGACAGACAAAAAAAAAATCAAATCAAAGAGAACACTCATGAAGCAAACCCTATCTAAAAAATAGCTTGGCAGTTTCTAATAAAGTTAAAACACATTTATTAGTAATTTGAAAACCTCACTCTTAGTTATTTACACAAGAGAAATGAATAGGCTCACTCAACAATCCATAGCAACTATTTGTGGTAGGTTAGTCATAATCACCAATTACCAAAAACAATCCAAATTATCATTCAATCTGTGAATGAATAAGACAGTACGTTCATTTAATAAAATACTCTTCAGCAAGTAAAAGGACTAAACTATTGCTACACACATCCACATGGATAAACATCAAAGCAATACACTACACTAAGTGAAAGCCACCATACTCACATTGTAGCATAATGTATTATGCTATTTGTATGACATTCTCTAAAAGGCAAAAGTCAGGAGTTGTGGCACAGAGAAAACCATCAGGAAATTCGGGAAGTGTTACAGTTGTTCTAGGTCTTGATCATGGTGGTGATTAAGACTGTTGTTTCCCAAAACTCACAGGACTATAGAAAATGATTTTACTATATACAATTCACATCTAAATAGCCCAAATCACACCTAAATTACCAAAATTTAGATACTAATATAAAATCCTAAAAAGAAACAAAGAAAGGGAAAGAATATATTTGAAGTAATAATTAGGGTTTCCAAACTATTATCAAAACAATTTGAATGATACTTTATCTTGCAAAGAGAAACTTAAGCTCCTATTTAACTGGTTATACTTATAAATATATGTTCCTAAGACAGAGAAAGAACTCATTTTTATTTGTTATGTAACTTCTACCTCAAAATTTATATACCTGTAGGACAAAATAGATTTTATTTAGCACTTGACTTATCATTGCCCAAATATAAAGCTCTTTTTTTTTTTCCCCACAAGTGTATCACAGCACCTCTTTTCACCAGACTTTTCTCAATCTTTAGAGATTCCGAATATTTCTCTTGGGTGCCTCTCAGGCCAACACCTTATTCATTTTTTTCCAAGTTAACAGTTATCTTATTTAACTCACTTATATTTTAATTGGACCAGATTTATGATTCCGGCAGTTTTCCAACATTTTTATTGGGTCCATGAAATCTTCTTCAAAAGATTCGAGTTTTCTCCTTGCTTTGCATGTATGTTACATGATTCGATGACAATTAGGCAATTGGTAAGAGATCACAAAATTGCTGATATTCAATGAGTGGCAAGTTAAATTTTGGTGGAAAAATTATATAAGTGAGGAGTCTTTAATAAACACCTTTCTGTTTTGATAGGTTTCAATTCCCTTTGTTGCCTCTAAGCTGCAGAAATGGGATCTCAGATAATGAATATCTCACATAATACATTTTAAATTAAGGCTGGCTTATAGTCAACCAATTACATCTTGATGTTCCTTCCACAGGTGTTAAGAAGCTTCCCTTCCTTCATTGACCATCTACTATTTTACCAAACACTGTATTACCATTGGGTTAAAAAATACTTAGGAAACTGAGAAGGAGGGTTGCAAGTTCAAGCCCAACTCAGGCAACTTAGTGACTTAGCAAGACCTTTTTAAAAATAAACAGTAGGAGAATAAATAAAATAAAAAAATAGTACTGGAGATACAGCTTAGTGTGAAGGCTCTAGGACCCTTGATTTATTCTCTAGCACTGCAAGAAAACAAGTTAAATGTTTTTGTCATCACCATCATCTGGTTTAACATTAATGGAGTATTCACTAAGCATCTGTAATAACAGGTCTTAAGAGCTTCCTTGACACTTATTTTAATCCCTCCCCACAAGACCAGGGAGTCATTACTAGAATATTCTCACTGGATGGATGGAGAATGCATTCAGTGAATTGCTCAGGCACATCGCAGGCCCTCACCTGCCTGCAGAGCTTGCACATTTAAAATGAATACAGCCAATGCTATGCTATATCTCCATGGTCGGAGTCTAGAGGCCCTGACAAACCAAGAGCAGGCCTAAACCTTTTTGTTCCACATTTCAAGCACAGCTGTACCTTGGAGGGCGACACCCTGTAGCCAGTCCACACACATCTGTCAAATTACTTGGGACCTGGGATACCCTAAGCAGAATACCACAAGCACCTTCTCCAGCAGCAAGGCAGCTGAGCAGCAAGGAGAAGCAAAGGAACCCAACGTGCCAACAGGTGCCGCCAACTTCAGAAGGAGGCTGCAGGAGGCAGGGAGGCGGGCCTCCCTGTCACTGGCAGCTGTACCCCAGCCTGCTCTTCACTCTGGGAGGCAAGCTGTAAGAGCAGCTATTGCACCCACACTTTAGACAAATCAGACTAAATATAGCAATGTTTGCTCTCATGAGCCAGCTCAGAGCTGGTGGCACTGCTACGCTGCACTTCAAGAATGGGGGAGGAATCGGCTTGTTTTACAAGAGAGCATCTTCACTTGCTTGCTCCTATGCTTTCAAAAGGACCATATACAAGTTCCAATGGGCTGTAGGGTGCTGATGGTTTGGCCAAGCAGCTGATAGAGCTCTCACAGGAAAAAGAATATGCCGGACATGACTTAGGAGCCTTCTCCTTCACTTCTCTGTCCGTAGAGCTGAACCACCACACCACCAGGTCAGGAGGAACCCCACCCACCCCAGGAAGCACACATTATACACACGCTACTCTTTCTTTTCCTTTCTCCATTCCCCACCCATCTAAATCCTCCTCAGAGGCTGGATCAAGTGCAATTCCTCTTATTAGACCATCCACATCCAGCTCAGAACTAAATGCTTCACTTGTTCTCAGACCTCCCACGTTCTGTTGCTTGTACTTTTATTTAGCGCTTATATCATTCAGCTAATCTGTGCCTGTCTCCACTAAAGTGGAGGCTAGAGTGTGGGACAGGAAGACAGAGGGGTCTCAGCCCTCTTCTTTATTAGACCACCCCCCCAAATCTAGTGGAGTTCCTTGCACACACACACACACAGTGTTTATCAACCTCTAATGCAAAAGCTGCCTGAATACCAGTGAATGAAAGTATAACCGCCATTCTTTCTTCTAAAGAATTAAATTCACAATATCCCTGGGGTTCAAATTTCTGACCACTCCTCCTGTAACACGTCATCTCAGCAGTTACTGAGACTCAACACTGTAGACTCAGCTACACCAACAAAGGTTCCCAACATCTCTCCTCTTAGCACCAGCCCTTATTTCTTCTGGCAAAGGAGAACAGGAAAGTGACGGATGAGAAAAAAGGGTGGGATCAAAAGAATTAGTAAAGGCAGGGCAATGCAAGGCAGTAGAGGGATTAGAGAGTAAGCCTTGTCTGAACTGGCTAAAAGGACCCAGAAGAGATGGGAGTGGCAGGAGTCACTGCCACAGCAAGTTTCCAGCTAAAGTTTTGAGGATCCACTTCTTGAACACATAATCATGCACGTATTTTCAATGGTGGGTGCCTAGTCACCATGCTCATGTCCTAAAAGACTGATTAACAGAAGGTGCTGGAGGAGCAAGTTAGATTTGGTGGGCTACAGAGCAAAATGAAAATAAGCTACAGAAAAGACGACCCTCCACGACATATGAAATAGGTGAAAACTGGGGTCAGTCAGTACAATAATAGCATGACGCTGCAGGGATAAGTACCCACAGGAAGCCCTGTCCATTGTCCCACTGTTTGTACATCTGTTCTGAAAGTGAACACAGGTGGGAGTCCTCCTGAGGCACATTAGGGGCTAATGTGAAAACAAATGCACCCATAATCCCATTCATTCATTCATTCAAATTCTCAAGGAGCCTACGATGGGGCAGCAGTGCAACAGTGTGAAAAGAGAATTATGAAAGTACAGGTGGGCTAACACCAAGGGAGTCATACAAGAAAGAAGCCACTTCTCTCCTTGCTTCATATGTCATGAGGGGAATTTATCAGAACTGTGTTTCTGGTCTCTCTCTGTCCTCAGATGGGCTGTGGTCAGGAGTAAGAAAGGACAACTATCCGGCATGCAAGTCTCTTAAAGGACAAGCACAGGTGATTCAGCTTCCCTCTGGCCCTCTCAGGGTCCCACCAGGCTGTTACAGAACCCCATGATAGTCATGTCTCAGAGCTATCGTGGTTACAAAGCTCTGCTGTGGGCAAGTGCACCACTGGGTACAGTATTAGCAAGTCCACTTCACTATCAGACACAAAGCCAGAAAAAGTAATCCTTGTGATAAAAGTGACATTTTTATTTCTCATTGCTACTCCTTTGAGTCTGTGATTTAGTTCTCAATTCAAGAAGAGAGTTAATATTTACTGGCCTCTGAAGTTCAGTATCTACCATGACTTTCTTATTACTTCAAATGTTTGACTTTCTCTCCATGACACTGTTTTTATTTAGTGAGGGGTAGGTTTTTCATTCTTTTGTAAAAGAAAAACTACAGGATTTGAGCACTGACTTACTAGAAATTGTTTGGTAATCCAATTCAATCAGATTCTCTAACATAGATGTTATTTGGAATGCCTAACTTTCCATTTGAAATCTTTTTTAGGAGACTGATGGTTTACAGTGCTGAAAATTATAAATACTTTTTGTGCCACGTATGAATACTAATCTATTTGTCTTGGAACACAAAGGCTATATACGCTGTCCATTCACCATGCTTTTCTCATAAAACTCTGTGGATTAAATAATAAAAATGAAAGAAAGAAAAGGAAAGAATTGGGATAAAAATAAAAATCCTTTTCTAGCTCTGGGAAATCATGAAACAATTACTATGGGCCTTCTAAGTGCCAGGCACCATTCTTAGAAAATGGAGACAAATACAACACTGTTCTTGGCAAATCTTCTTTCCATTTTTTGTGTAATATTGCAGCCCACTTTTGTCAAACAATGATGCATCAATACGCACAATCATCTATATGACTTCTGTAGAAGGGAATGCCCTGTGGCTCTAGCTTGCTACCTTCGAGTTAGAGATTTTAGTTCTCTAGTTTTAAAAAAAATCAATGGATTTTAATATAATCTCAATGCCATGCAGACCTCTAAACTGTTCAGATGCCATTAGCGCAAAACAAAATACATGTTACAATTAGCCTAGAAAACACAATAGCAATGCTTTACCAGAGGAAAAATATGACTTAGGGTAACCATAAAACAAAGGGCACCTCTTTTTTACCGTAAAACAGAAGTTGCAGATTCAGCAAAATGAATGAGCACCCTCCAGGCAATTAACACATTTACAAGTTCAAGTTTACTCAAGAGAAAGGTTACACACTGTAAAAACCTTCTAATTTGTTACTAATTAGAAATAGGTTTAGCATGAAAAAGTGAAATTGTGGGATATAAAACATGTGATACAAAGTGGAGCTTTTCAAAAGGAAAGGAATTAGGAGGAAAGACAAGTAATATTTACTGAGAATCTGAGTTATAAGCACTCTTCTACAAACCTTACCTTTAATCTTCAGTGTTCCCAGGAAGTAAACAGTAATGAACCTATTTTCTTCCAGCTAATTTGAGACTAATGTTCAAATGTTGAATAATACTTCATATATTTCCTCTTCTAGTTCTTCCAGCAAAATTCAAAATTTCTCATTCACTGAATCACTGTTTCTCAAGAAGCTTGAGTAAACTGTTATCATTGGTCTGCACCTGAAAACTTTGAGATTGTCATGCACTATAAATGTCCTGAATACTAAATAGTACTGGGTATAAAATACAAATAGTCCCGAGTTTCTACACATCCCAGTGGAGAATGGACAACATCACTTCCAGCAGTAGCTGAAAACTACAGTTGTCAAGGAGTCTTTGAAAATGAGCATAAAAACCTGAAGATAACAGACATTTCCTTTTAGAAGCAACTAACTTCAAAGGTCTCAAGTCATTATTATCTTCTGACACCTATTTTATGGCATTTAGCCTAAGAAAAATCAAGGCATCCTTATAGTACTAGTCACAAAAGCTCCAAAGGGCATTTTGTTTTGAGTATCGATCATGGGCTAGGTACTGTTACTAGTGGTTGGTTAAGCAGATAAAGTAAGAGTGCAATGTCTCCACCCCCAAGGAGCATTGAATCTAGTGAAATGCACATTAGTATTAGGATAGACTTAAGGAAAGTGTCATGTGACTTCAGTACAGGAGCCAGAAAAGCACTTAGGACTAAGACAGTTTCCCACAGAAAGCACAGTTTTGTTTTTGTTGTTGTTGCTATTGTTGTGAAGTGGAGATTGAACCCAGGGCCTCTGCACTGAGCTACACACCCTACCCTTTGAAAAAAGAAATCTTGTAAATTTTGAGACAGGGTTTTACTAATTTACTAAGCTGCCCACACCAAGTCCAAACTTGGGAACCTCCTGCCTCAGCTTTCCAGAACATTAGGATTATAGGTGAGTGCTATCATACCCTGCTGTGAAGTTCTCTTGAGCCTTGAAAGACCACATGGGTGTAGCCGGGAAGGGCCCAGTACATGCTGAGAAACTGCCTTTGCAAATACCAGAGACAGGAATCATATTTGCAGCAAGAGTTTAAAAAACTTCCTTCATCCTTCCAGTTGAAATTTCATTGTGATTCAGACATAGAATCTCCTGCTTACTAGACAAGTTCTTTAGCCAAATAAGTCACTAGAAAATAAGATAAGCTCTCTGCAGTCTACATACACTTCTTTTCAGAGCTTGTTTTTGTAAGGTATAATCCCTCTAAAACAAGAAATATGACTAATTCTACATGTCTTACAATGAACAAGAAACTGTCTTTAAGAACCCTGTGGAATGACAACAGGTGACTGTTTCCCTCACTTGCAGACACAGAAGAGCAAACAGCTCATGCTCAGTGTGACCTGGGTACCATGGGCGACGTGGAAGAATGCAAGGAGGCCACCTCACCCTTGGTTTCCAGCTCCAGATGAACGTTTTCTCAGCTTTTTGGTTTTTGTGGCTTCTTAAATTTTGTCTTGTTATCAATTGAAGCAATGCTATATATATATATATATATATATATATATATATATATATATATAT